>VYZM01011665.1:111663-148084 GCA_013398915.1 Dromas ardeola | reverse complement strand
TTTTTTCTCAAAGGGTTTTTTCCTTTTTTTTTTTTTTTTTTTTCTTTTTAAATCAACACGTAAAAGTTAATGGAATGAGTCATGTTCCACTAAGAGTAAAATAATTATAATAATAACAAGAATGTACATTAGGACAAGCTTGGTCCATTAAAAAGGAACATGTAACTACTGTATTGCTTTACATCCACGCAGCAGATATATACAACTTGGCACATTAAAAACTGGTTTTCTTATAAGAACATCTAAAACAGGACTGTATATGCATATGTACGTCTGAAAGACAAAAAAGCAAAGCCATTTTCAAGGGGCAGCGTACGCTGACCACCCCCTCCCTTTGCCACAGCTCGGGGGCTCCGCAGGCCGGGAAGGTGGTGGGATGTGGGCAGGGTCCTGCGGCACCGCCTCGGGGACGTCACGGCAAGCGCGATGTTCTGCAGCGAGAAATCAGTGCCTCGGCTGTTGCTTTCAGGAATAATACTTTTCATCAGGGCAGAGAGAGAGGGCGGCATGAGATACGCTGCCTCTTAATTTAAGAGACGGACATTTTAAGCTGTACAACCAGAACACAAGAATAGTGTTAGCAGTTGATATATTCTACAGTTCACAACAAATACTCGCTCTGAATACTGCTTGACGGTTCATGTAGTGAAGGTTTCCTTTTTTTTTTTCTTTTTCTTTTAACAGATTTTAATTTGCACAACACACTAGACACACAAGAACCACAGCTTATCAAAAAAACCAACAGCAATGGTGTCGTCAGGATTTGACTTGCTTTATAAAATTTCTCTGCAGAAAAAAGTGAAAAAAAATCACAGCCCGCCCCCTCCCCCTTCTCTGATGCAGAACAAGTGCCTCAACTAGCCAACTCCTGCTTTGCTCCAAGGGGACTTTGGAAGTTTCTCCTTGGCACAGACCAAAGGTACATGCGTGCACCGGCCATTCCACGGTGAACCTTTCGCACGTTTGGGTACGTTTCTCTCTTCTTGGAACTTGTGCAAATCAGAGGCCACAACTTTAGGGCAGCCTTTAATTTTAAGCCACTGGGTCTTCACCCCCCCATTTGGTTTTCACTCACTGCCATGGGCCATGGTGGTGCCAATGGTATCTTGTACAATCACAGGTTAATTGGTGAACACGGGGAATATTCTCATCAGAGTAAGCCAGTCCTTATCCTTCCTACCTCCCCCTTTTTTAATTCTTTTTTTTTTTTTTTTTTCCCCTCTCCTCTCGTTTCCTCTGAGTGGGAATATCAAGCAAAAATAAATTAAATTTGACCATCCTGGACAATAACCACGAGGTTTTTCTCAGTACCTAACATCAATACAAGGCACGCCCAACAACACACACACCATAAGAGCACCGCAGAGCAGGGCAGGGCAACCTGCCAACCCAGACATCTAAGTGCTAACTGTTTGTATATTTGTCCGTTTTCTGCTGCTCTCTTTTCCTTGGCTGGTGCAGAGGAAGTTGGGCTCCTGCCCTCAGTCCTCAGCAGACCTTGTAGCAGACTCCAGACTGCAGCCTCCTCTCGTGGCATCACTTCCTGAAGCTGCTCTCTGGGATGGTGAGAGTGCGTCGCCTCAGCTTTCTTCCTGATCCTTCCTCCAGCAAGTAAGTAACATCAATAGCTGCAACAGACCACAGGCTTTTGGTAAAAGAAGGTGATACGGGTAACAGGTTTCCCATTTCCCTATTCACGGTTCTTTCAAGGATGTTTCCATCCACAGGGATATTCAAAATTCCATTGGACACCTTGTCCAGTTTGAAGCTAGGCCTGCTTTGAGTCATGTTTGGACCAGATGACCTCCAAAGATCCTTCCAACCTAAATTATTCCACGAGTCCACAATTATTTTGCATTAACTCCCAGCACATGAAAGAGACTGGACAGACCTCATCCTCGGCTCATGAGGCTGGACGGGGCTTTGGGCAGCCTGGTCTAGTGGGAGGTGTCCTTGCCCAGGGCAGGGGGTGGAACAAGATGATCTTTAAGGTCCCTTCCAACCCAAACCATTCTGTGATTCTATGATTCTAGGCTTTAAATTAAAAACAGAGATATACTTAACCTGTGCAACCACTGCACCCTTATTCTACGGCTTAGACAATACCTCCAGAAGTTACTTAAAACCCAATGGAAAGCTCATTGAAGGTCAAAAGAGACTTTCAAAATTCTCTTCAGTCTTTCTTTGCGTGCCTGTTATGTTTCTCAGATGTAAGCATGGAATTATGGGGGGAAATCTGTCTTCAGAAAGTTTTTGTTGTTACTAAAAATATTACACAAAACACAATGTCAGTCTTAAGAAATTTCCTTCAGATTTAGCGGAAATTGCTACTGTTGCAAAAGAAAACATTGCTGCAAAGAAAACTAATTATTAATCATGTCCACTAGCAATAAATTCAGACAAAAACATTTATTTTATCAACAGGGTCTGCAGCGAACTGAAAACAACCCTGTAGAAGAAATGCTATTGTGTAATCATAACATAAAATCTCACCATTTTTCCCTGGGATTTTCTCTAAGAGATTTAGCAGGATTTGATTAAGTCTCTCTCTCTGAATATGCCGCCTTTCATCTGGAGTGCACAGCTGCCTTGCGTCAGAATTGCTTTCTTCCACCTTTTTATCAGTTTCACAGGTCTCAGTAGAGACTGCCTCTTTTTCCGGCTCCTCTAGGCTGGGCATCTCGCTTGAAGCTTGATCTTGGTTTCCTAATACATCCTCAATAAGCGGAAGAGAATCTTCTTCATGGTTTAAGTCTTTAATCTGTGGTTTTGAGCGATCTGTTTTCCAGGACGATCTAGCAGGAAAAGAAGGGTTTAAATACCACAGTTTTTCAGACGCTCACCTGAAAGGCCGATTACTAGTGAGCGAAGGACTTTTCAGTAGGTAGGCGGCTTTCTGGAATTTCAGTCGCTTGACTTAAAACATGCACTCAAACCCACTAGCTACTGTCGACAGGAGGCTACGTTCCCATAACCTCGTCTGCATACTGTCAAATGCAGTCTTTTAAAAACAAATTGCTTTTTCATTTCAATTCATAAAGGTTTTTATCTTCCAAAACAGCTGAGCTCAGCACTTACTGGTGTTTTCCTGCAATAGTTATGGCTCTTGATGGGTATTTTTAAAGAGAGTGCATTAGCCCTGACTCTCACTACAGCAGGCGCTGTTCAGGGATCCCTCTGTTCATCCCACTGTTCATCCCTCTGTTCAGGGATCCCGTCTCCCTCGGCTCCAGGGAGGCTGATGCTTTTGTCCTGGGTTCTGCAGCTGCTTTTGCTAACTTTCAAAATGGCTTCTCTACTCTTCCTTACGTACATTGTTAAGGAACACTAAGGCTGCTTCTATATTCGGTTCCTCCTCACTTGTTCCCTTCTATCTCTTTGAAAGTTTAGAGGATTGCTTTCAGTAATTTAAACTTATTTACATAGCACCCAGGGGAAATGGGTAAGAAAGAGTGGACACCTGAAGAACCAATGGGATTATCTCATCTCTTCTCAACAAACAATCTGGTAGGTAAGACTCACCTGCCTCCATTTCTCTTGTAGTTGTCTGGTACATAATGAGGCTATAACAACAATAAAGATTATGGTTAATACCAAATAAAATTCACAGTGGAAGAAAGTGCTGGTCTATCAAATATTCTGGAAGTACCAATACAGGACTCGCCTATCTGACACTGGAAATGCCAGTGCATGGCTGGCATATCTCACACATCATATGAATTCAAAGGAGAAGGCATAATCATGTAATAAGGATACATTAGAGCCAGACCTATTATCTGATTCTTCATATCTTCTAAATAAATTTCAAGCCATAGGCCACCATGATAAAAATCATCTTTGCTTCCTGCATAGCAGAACTTTGGAAGAATCTCTAAACTCACTACAAAAATATCTCTGCTTCCAGGAAGAAAAGTGCTTACTTGCAGAAGACTTGCCAGATCCAATACCTCTGTGCTCAGAGACAGAGCAGTGCTGTGCAGGAGGACATGAACAGACAAGAGTTGCTACTGCCACGGAACAGGGGAAAAGGAGACAGGGAAATGAACAGATACTCAGATGGAGGATGTTAAGGGAAACTGTACTTCCTGATTTTGCTGCCTATCTGTCTGGTGGGTTTTTGATAAGACATCCATTTTCTGTGAGAATTATATATAAAGTAAACAGTATGTCATTTGATAGAGCAAGGAAATGGAAATAGGAAAATACTGTTTTTGTGTATTGGGAATCACTACTCAAAGGTACTGCTGAAAAACATTTTTTAAGCAAGTTATATTAAGACACAGTAATTAAACCAAAGGAAAGAAAGCCTAACACAGAAAAGCTAACAAACTCACATCGGACTAAATGTCGTGTGATTCTCTAAAACACATAAAATTATTTTACAGTTGCAGAATTGCAACTGAAAAGTGCGTTTTCAGACTTCCTTCGCTCAGGAATGGCTTAAATGAAATTAGCATCTAGATTTCAGTCAGAAACCACAGTCTCTAAACTTATACATCACCATTCATTCAATGTCTTTTAACTGCATATTCTCTGCTTTAAGTCACTTCTTCTTTCCAAGCTTTCTTTCTAGCCTACTTTCCATCCAGACTGTCTATGCTTGTATGTCAGCTTCCTTAGGTTTACCAAGCTTCATTCATAAACAAAGAGCCAAGGGTTTTCCAAAAATATGTCCAGTCTTCCACTAAAAAGCAAGGCAGCTAAGAGATGAAACACTTACTGAAAAGTCTCTCTTGGGCGTGAGTTTCTTGGGGAAGTGGTCAAAGGCATAGGGCTTGGTGCAGACAGGGTAACGATTCCGGTGGATCTTGTAGAAGAGATGAGCTGATTTATCAAGGCGGTAATCACAAATATACACATCCTGCTCCTTCACACCTTTTGGCCTCCCTGCAGTTTCAAAACAAAGCACACAGGAAAGAACATTCATCAGATTCAAGAGGACTCATGGTATGGAAGAACAAGAACAAGCCATACACAGTGTCAGAGAGGGGGCTGTCAGAGCTGTGCCGTGGGATGGCAGGCATTCTTGTCTGTTCTCCTCGACTGAGAATCATAATAGTGGACACATTGCTAGTTCAATTTAAGAGGAAAACCTGTATACCCTAATCAAATAGTACCCAAACTTTTACAAAAACTATTATCAACTGCCATTGCTTTCTCTTCCCTGCTGACCACACTCCCACCCTGGCTGGCTGCTGTCTCTTCAGTGCTGGCCCTCTTAAACCAGAAATCACTGTCCCAGTGCTAAAGCAATAGCGCTTCTTCAGCTCTGATACCCTGTAAACATTGTCTATGGCCTTTTAACAGCAGTTACTATTTTAGGGTACTTCCCAAATTATTAGAAAGGTGTATTATATTTAATTTCTCATCCCGTTAAGTTTCCTTACCTTTGCAGTAGGTGTATAGGTCAAGAACACAGCACGTTCCCACCACAGCCTCTAAGGGGATAATTTCATACAATGGCACCCGGAAGAGCTCATTGTGATAAAACTTTCGAGAAGGGGAATGATGTGTTTCATGTGGACGGAAATAATGATGACCAAATGCAAACCGCTCCTCTCTGTTTGAAGGTGTAAAAGTAAGAGAAAGAGAGAAACAGATGGAAAAAAAAAAGACTATTTCTATAAGCCTGTGATACAACTTTATTTAATGCCCTCCACGCAGTTTTGAATTATCTATCTTGCAGTTTTGCAATGACTGTTAAGAAAAGCCAAGTCACACAAATATTACACATTCAACTTGATCCCCTTCCATAAGTGGAAATACTCCTAGTGTGATTTTTGTGAACACAGCAGACTTACTGTGCTGCTGTCTATGGGACAGATGCATTTAATCATGTTACAGTGGCTTAGCAAGTCAGTGATCGTTTAGCTGAGCCAATTCAGCCCTCAGTGCATATTCTCAGCCTGTTCCAACAGTGAGGAAAGTGCATCAACTTGTATCTCTTAGCCCTTGCCTAAACCTTCAACCTCACATGTTTTTACTTCGCAGTTGTAGAACACGAGCAGAGATGAACGGAAAATCGTCAAGCCTTTGTAACCGAACTATGTTCAGTCCTGCATTAAGCTATGACAAGGCTTCCACAAAATTACTGTGCTTTGACGGGTAGGTGTATGGAATGTCTCAAATTCAAAAGATGCCTTGAACATACTTCTCATTTTTCCAGAGTTTTTCTATGCGGAAAATATCGAGTTTCTCCCTGTTGATGTGGGACAGCAGCCGGTACGACTGCCGGACAGGGTGTCCATCTGGAGTTCTACGGCTGTCTCTCATCAGGTAAACACAATCACCTGCCAATAGGCACAAAATACACACCTGTAAAGAACTTTTCATGAGTCCAGCATGCCAAAAATAGAGGAGTAAATGGTTTCATTAAAACTAACATAACAGAGCTACTTAATGTTAAATTGTAAAGACTGATGCAAAACCAAGGCAGAACCCCCAAAAGGAGGAAAGGTTACCGTGATCATTTTCACAAAAGCTTATAGCAAGAACTAAACGTAAATTGAATTGTAGGCCCAGACTGAAAATACTAACAGGTAACACATCAAGATAAATTATGACAGATCATAAGATATTTAAAAAATAGATCTTTAGATCTAAGAGAGAAGATACTTAGAAGATTATTAGTGAGAAAATAAATCATTGACTGAGAAGCCCCAGGCACCAGCAGAACTGAGATAAGATGCATAGCTCAGGAAAGGTAAACAGAACTCAAAAAGGGCTGAGCAAAATGACACTCCTGGCAACTAAAAAAGTCTTTCCCAAGTGCAATCCCTAAACAGGTCCCTAAACTTCTATTTATTCATTTTATCCCATGAGCGAATTAAGTCTTAAATTTCTCTGCTCTGATCTGTGAAAAAGCATTAAAAGTACTTGCTCTCCACCACCCAGACTCAACTGCCATTCTGACTTGTCCACTGCACCTTTCTCTGTGACAATGACTATCACTTGACAGGGTGAAAATACAGTGCTCCATTCAAAAAGCCCTTCTCCTTTAGGGAAAAGCTTTAATCAATAACGTTCACAAAGAACCTGAAGAGTCACAGAGGGAGAACATTTGGGAAACTCACAGTATTACTGAAACTATGATTGGGTTTAGTATATAGCATTTAAAAACCAATTCCACCTTTTCTGTTATTTATGAACAAAAACCTGGGAGGTGCCAAGACACAAAAACTTAAGAAAAACTACCCTGTGTATGATCAAAGGTCACGTAGCATAGTATTCTAGCTAGAACTGGGGGCAGCAGCAGATGTTTAGGAGGAAAAAGCGTAGGAATAAGGCACGCATAGGAAAAGCCTTCCCATGGTATCCCCTTCAGGCTTCCTTTAAGCTCTGTTTTATGGACTTTTAGAGCTAAAGGCTATAGCTGGACATAAACAGGCAGAGGTTAATCCTTCCTCCAAGAATTTGTCTCATCTTCTTGGAACCATTTATACCCTTGACCTCTTGAACTTCCTGTTGCGATGTTTTCCATAGTTTAGTTACATTTTTATAAAAAATACTTCCTATTGTTTAAATACGTCATCTGATGATTTCAGTGTTGCTTCCCGAATTTCTACATTGTTGCCCTTTCCTATGCCACTCATGATTTCACAGACCTTTATCATATCACCCTCCAAACCACCTCCGAAGACTTTGTTCACAGCAAAGATGTTTCGTATCCGATTATCCTTGTCATCGTGCTTGTTTTTACAAGTAGTAAGATACTCTTTTCTGAGATGGGATGACAAGAACGGTACACAGCATGCAAGACACAGACACACCACAGGATTATAGAATGGCACGATTACTTTTTCTATTTTGTTCATAATAACTTTTAATACTCAGTTTGCCTTTTTCACTCAGGCTGAACATTTCTCTCAGGTTTCCACTGACATGGAATGATTCCTGGATTTTTTCCCCTAAGTACATAGCTATTTTTGTGTATGTGCAGTTATGTCTATTTTCCTTCCATGTACATTACTGTTATTTAAGTAGCAGGTTTGGTCTCTGTTACTTCCACAGCTTAGTAAAAAGATGCTGGGGAACCACCAAGCACAATGTGGCCCCAGGTTCATGAATACCTCAGTTTTGATCTCCCTTAGCTTATAACCAAATTCAGGATTGAAGAGAAGGACCTGTAACTACATTTTTGTAAATATCATCTCACTTATCAATCTCGTGTAAATTTAGAAGATGCTCCTAAGGACTCCTCATATGCAAAAATCACTTTAAGGTGTTATGTTGTCACCTGTCACTGTAACAGTGGAGTACAACACACTGCACTATTAAAATAATCATCTGATTTAAAGCACTGACATCTGCCTACAACCATGAAGCCAGCTTTTAAACCTTCTAGTATACCAGGATCCCTATTAAACAGATGCTGCAGTTGTAGTAAGGAGAGAGAGTTTTATTCTAACTTCATCAAGTAAAAAATGGACTGAAGACAGAGTGACATAGGCTTGCACACCAGCTAGCAGAGCGCAAGCTCTTCAAAGTTTCAGCGTGTATTTGCTGGTGATTAGCCTGTACTCACCATTTGTATTAGATCTTCTCACTATCTGAACTAAAGCTGGGATAATATCTTCATTTTAGTAAGTTAAGGATTACTTTTAAGGAACCCACCTCCCTAATTTCTTTAAAAGACTTGTAGAGAAAAAAAAAAAAAGTAAGGTACACGCTGAGAGCAGCTGCTGACCCCAAGCAGAAGGTAAATAAGTCCATCTATTTTTGGCTATTATTTTAAATTAGTTACTTTCAACTCTTCTTCCCTACCTCTTCTGTGAGAATGAAGCGACTCTAGTACATGGACACTCTCTTGCCCTAAGGATCAGGAAGCTTGATTTCAATTCAAGTTTCTCCAGATGTTACTAACTACTGAAATAGCTACCCCTCTGCCTCAAAAAGGGAGTCTACAGTTCTGCGTTTTCAAGGAAGAAATGGGGCTGTCATTGCTGGTGCATCAAAGATAACGACATATGATGGTTTCTGGCTATGTGGGTTTTCCAAGATCCATTTTGACTTCTGTTTATCAACTCGCATCTGAGGTCGAACTTTTTGTTCACTCTGCAGGATGTGATGGACCAATTGATCAGATCTATTTGCATAATCTCCTGGTTTTATGTGTTAGGTAATTTTTGCAGAGGAAGCATGTCCGTAGTATGTAACTCAACAACCTCAAGTAGAATTAGCAAGAAATTAAAAAACAAGTCCTGTAACCAGAGACTGAAGGACCCTCAGTATTTAGAAGGATGTGACCACAGTCACGTGTGTGCACTCACAAAGTTGGAAGCTTTTCAGCCTTGTTCCTCAAAAACATGAGTTCTCTGGAAGACAAACTAATTCAACGTACAGACACAACTCCCCAGCAGCAAGGGTGG
The DNA here is from genome assembly GCA_013398915.1 of Dromas ardeola. Taxonomy (NCBI): domain Eukaryota; kingdom Metazoa; phylum Chordata; class Aves; order Charadriiformes; family Dromadidae; genus Dromas; species Dromas ardeola. The sequence continues at coordinate 138,716 of VYZM01011665.1, read as the reverse complement.
ACAAACTTAGAAAGGAAGGCAATGGTCAAAAGCACCTTCAGTCTTTATCCTTAGATCGGCCTCTTTCTAATACACAACATGTAGCAAATACGTAACAGTCTATGCATACAGTGCCTGTAGAGCTAAAGGTCACTATGGTCTCTTTTATCTTGGAATCTGTAAATTACATGACCTTTTAGAAACAAGAGGGAGTAAAAACCCATTTCTTCTACTGTCTCCAAGATGCTTCATATGTCTGCGCACCTGCATCACCATTTCTACAGGCAGGTGTCATGCCTCAGAACTTTTGGTGGAGAACTTGAGACCAGCAATGAATCCACAGATTTCCCCTTTTTCTCCTATGTGTATTCCTTTCTAGTACCTTCTGGTTACACACCTTGCTTAAGCTATTCACTGTAGTAACTGAAGAGGCATTTGGAGCCTAACAGTGGCAGTTTGGTCTCCTTTGTCCTCTGCCGATGGTACATGGAGTTTACCCACGTAAGGACTAACATTTCTCTACTTCAGGTCACCAAGATCAGATCAGAGGTATGTGAATGAAATATTATGTGTCATGACAAAAGTTACCTTAATGCTACGAATGACTGAAAGAAGCCACAAACCCCAGCTAAAACATAATCCATTTTAACAGAAAACATAAAAGTAAGTACTGATACAACCCTAGAAAGGGAGTTCCTCTCCAGCAAGGAACCCAGCCCAAAACAAGGAATGAGAAAACCAAATTGCTGAACTCTAGACAGGATACACAGTGCAGAGCAACAGTGAAGACTGAATGCAAATTCTAGAATCCTGCAGAGGGGGTAAAGAATACACTGTTCTTTGACCTTTTTTTTTTTTAATTCTCCATTTTCCTGAAGAGTCTCCCATTCTGCTCTAGTAAACATACCAACTGGTTTTTCTCATTCAAGAGCAGTTACCTTAATAATTATATAGGCTTCTTTCTAACCTTGTGTGTATCTGTAGCCTAAATACTGAAGGGCTAATAGCCACTTGTGCCTTTACTTCTAAATGTTAACTACCAGAAGTTGGCTCAGCATCTTCCTTCTCTGGCCAGGAGGAGAGCCCTATCTGTGCTAAAGGTAATTACTGTTTCTTCGCAACCAGCCTGTGAGAACTCTTGCTACGTGTCACTCCATAATAGCAAAGAGTGCAGCTTTCTACGTGTAAAAAGATAAAAGCACTTCAAACAGGGTGATGCCAGAAATCTCTGCACGCTCTTACCTGATGGAAATTACAGCAGCCACCAGAGTTAGCACATACCTTGGCGCAGCAGCAGATCATCCCGTAATAAGCATATATAATAAACACAGCCAGGCTGGGCATAATGGGGACGAGGAATCATGGGAACCTCCTGGATGAAAAAAGAAAAAGGGAAGGAAATTCTGAAACGCCCACCATAATCAGTGCAAAAATGGGGCTAAAATCCTTTTGGAAATATGCAGAAGTGGATAGAGAAGAACTGACACTTAATGTGATTAAATCTAAACCAAGGAAGCTACACGATAAAGTGAGAATCTCACACCAGTCTTGCCAACCTCCATAAATATAAATGCAAGAGCTGCTTTAGTTTATAACTGTAGTAATAAAGAGGAGACTTTTTTTTTTTACCCTATTCACAGATCGAGGTTCACACTGCTCACACAGGTAGTGTTCAACATCCGAATTCACACCCATACAGTCACAGTGCTGCCAGACCTAGGGAACAAAAACGTCCCAGTTAGAAATTCCTGTGATAGATTTTATTTAAGAAATTGCATTTTCTCAAAAAATATTAAGGAAAGCAAGAAAACAAGCTTCCCAAAGGAAATTCAAGATTTTCTTTGAACTATTTCACATTATGTCAGAAGACAGACAAGATCCCCATGCAACTGTTTGTGTAACAGCCCAGAATTGTTCAAATTAATTTGCCTAAAGACTGCAGTTGCTGGCAGTTTCAGAAATGCAAGCTGCCATTTCCTCTGTGAAAACAGAACCTCTCGATTCTTTTGGAGAGGAAATGAAAGCCTGAAGAAGTAACTAACGTTACGAGCTACAGGGAAACTCCTGGTAAAACTTCAACTGGTTATGAAGAATAGAAAAAGAGCACCACGCTCCGTTTTGTGTTCCCCCTGCCTCACCATGCACTTTTCACACTGGATCATGAGTCCTTCATCTTTGTAAAGGCCACAAATGCAACGGATCACATCCTCGTCCTTCTCATGCCCATTTTCTTTTTCACAGACCGATGTCTCGCTGCTGTCAGCTTCACTTGCTGTCTCTCCCACAATTTCATCAATTTGGGCAGATGCCTCATGACGAGCGTTGTAATATGCTTTCCGTAGCCGGCATACATCACGCCCAGTTGGAGATTTTCTGCCATAATATTTCTGAATAAAAACGAAACAAAGAAACAAAAATATTTTTTTTCCAGGTCCCACGCTTTTGGTGCATTCCCCCTGTCTGCATTCACCCTTAAAGGTGTCTTCACTAAAGCTGCAGCCACACATGTGGAATACACCTGTCCATCTGCTTCCCTCTTCTGAACAGCATGTCCATGTATCTCATGTATGACACTGAAGAACGAGATACCTCTTCCAAAAGATACTGAAACTGCTTTAGGTTAGCTATTCATGCATGTTCTTGACTGTCTGACTTAAGGCAACCAAAGAGCACTAGGAGTGAGCTGAAGCACATTAATTGCTATCAAGGTCTGTTCATCGGAAACGGATCATCACAAGTTCTCACTCTCTAAAATATTTTTCTTCTTTTACTGCTGTAAGTCAAGAGCATTAAATGAGGGTGTAACCACACTGTCTACACAGCTTTAAGGCCAGAAAGACCCTCACCTCTGCGTTCCGGAAGACTTTCAGCATGTCCCCATCAAAAGCTTCCACAGTTTTATAATAGCCAGTCAAGATCTGTTTCTCAATTGTGGCAAGGTCCAATGGGTCAGAGATCTTCTCATAATAGTCTGCATTTCTAAAATGGGAATGTGTGCACAGTGTCATTTCCACTAGCAATTCAAAGCTGTGCAAATCCATTATAGAAAAATACGGGTTGCTCTGAGAAGCAAGTACTTACTTTTTCTTTGGGGGCAGGTTCAGGAGGGGAGCTGCCAGAGCCTGCCTGGAGGAATCTGTAACAGGAACACACAGTTTACCAACACTTACTTGAGAAAAACTTAAAAAAGACAAGTAACTAACATACAATCTCGGTTAAAAAAAGGCTCTTCTACTATCTGAGGCACAGGGAATTGAAATGCTTTTGTATTTCTAGAAGCTGGTCGCCGTAATCGGACTACACATATCAAAATAGATATGCTTGCTTCCTTGCAAGTCTGTCAATTGTACCGGTGTCATGAACTACCGAAAAATCAATTAAAAAGGATAGCAACAACTGCAGATTCTGATGGCAAAGGAAGGGGTTGAGGATAAAGCAAAGTGATTACTGGTAGCAGGCAAACAAAAAAAAAAAAAAGGAAGGTTATTTAACGTCCTGAAATAAACTCCTTTTTTTCTAGTATTTTCTATTCAGAGTCCATTGTTCCAGAGGCTGAAGAAGTCTCCATGGAGATTTTTTCAGGAATGTCACCTTCACCTTTATAGGATATGATGCTATCACATATTTCCTTGAAGATTTGTGCTAGGCGGGCAGCACGAGCCACTTCAATATTCTCTTCAGCTGCTGCCAAGCGTCGCGTTCTCACAGAGCGGGAGGTCTGAAGGGCTGAAAACTGGGTCATGAAGACATCTGAAAGAGGGCAAAAAAGAATTACCTCTAAACAAAAAATTAAAGATCAAATTACAGCACCTTTTCTGATCCATCAACTCCATCACCAATTATTAAAATTAACATGTTTTCTAAGCTACTATAACAGCAAAAGGCTTCAGTTTCATATTCCCAAGTTGGCTCTCACTGCTTAGAGCTCATCTAAATGTTTAAGCTGGTTATCACAGTATTTGATGTCGCTGGAGCAAATAAAGCATGTAATTGAATTCACCCAAAACACCCACTTCCCAGCTTCTCATGTACCTGAGAGTGGGGACCAAATCCTGCATGGCTGTGATGATTACAGTCCTACAAACAGTGCTATTTTTGGAGCAGGATTAATACATTTTTTCTGATAGTCATATTCTGTACCATTCACATAACTGATTGCATGCCAACAAGCTTTGTTCTCTAAAGGCCGGAAATCCATCGAATTATGAGGATAAATGACAATTTTCAAAGTCACTGCAACTGTTTCTGGTTTAGGGATACAGAAAGCAGAAAACAGCCCTTCTCTGTAAGGGTCCAACCATGGAAAATGTTAAATCCTCCTCCTCTGCTAAGCCACTCTTGATGAAACACGAGACAGGACAACTTCTACCAGGACTTGAGACATCAGGGCTGCTGGAGGAACACACATGAATCTAGCAACCAGACAAACGGTTTATATAGTACAAAGTCCTCATTCTTAAGAAAACAGCATTAAGTGTTTCAGAGGAAATGGCAGAATCTCATAATGCAAAAAATACATTGAAATAGTGAAAGGGTTCTGTCTTACTCTACTGTGTAAAGGGCATACATACACAAACACGTATATAGGTATTTTTATCTGTATAGCATTCCCTGTATGTATTACAAAAGGTATATGGATCTTGTAGTAACTCTACATCTGATTTATACACACAGCGAGCTGAAACACTTCATGGGCATGTCATGTAGGTGCTCCACAGAGCAACCTGAAGAACCTGTGTTGGCCTCACCAGATTTAATGTTGCCGTCATCCCGACAGATCCCGTTCCAGCGGTTGTATAGCGATGTGGTGTGGATATTATCACTGACATGCTTCACTTCCTCTTGCTTTTGTCGAATCTTTTCCCAGTTTCGTACCAAAAATACATGGTGTTTTAGCACAAAATTCCTACAGAAATTAGAAAAGCATTCAAGAATCATCTTCTTACTGTAAAATTAGTTCCTTAAATGTGGGGAAAAAGACAGATATTCAGAGGTACTCTTCTGTACCTCTCTCCTCAGTGGAGAGGAATCCCATCCTAGCTGGTTAAAGAACTAAGACTGCTCACTCAGACATTTCATGGTGTCCTATCTTACAGAAAAATATAGTTTTAACATTTGCACAACACTTCATTTCTGAGGAAAATCCCACCGAAATCATTCCTTACCTTTCTCTGTTAGACATGGGTTTCATCTGCAGCTGTGGTGTCAGCCTTGTTGGTGCATTCACACTTTCACTGGGTTCCTCCGGGATGTGGCCCCTCTGGAAAACAGATCATTCTGATAGACAGGAAAAACTGTGCCAAGAGCTCAGCAAAGCAGTAAAAGTAGTTCCCAAGACAGAACCTTTAGTATTTCTCTATAGTATTTCTCTGAAGTTTAAAATACACAAATACACAGTTTTTTGGTCTGATGGCACAAACTGATTTCCTATTAACCTTTATCCACGAAAAAAAGCTGTCTTCACTACTTACTCTCTTCTTCAGTTTGTGCTTTGACTTCCTTTTCTCTTTTGACCGTCCAGGCCTTCTGTGGGTGCTCACAGGCTGATTGCTTTTGCTTGAAAGTCCATTCACTCGCTGACTTTTACCCCCAATTATTCCTCTGCATTTGTCAAAACCACATTTGCAGAGTTGCTTTAAAAAAGGGGGAAAAAAAAAAAAGAGAAATTATTTTAAATAAAACCCAAAACTTTTAAATTATCTCTACATTATCTCTCAATATTATAAACAACGTGTTCTGTCAAATACAACACAACAGCTTTTGTTAATCGACCTTCAACTTTACAGAACTGTTTGTCCTTGGTGAGTTTTTTCAAGGTCTTGCACTGTGATCCTTACCTGTTTTTCAACGTTAAATGAATGAAAATTGTAGTCGTAAGTCAATTCAGTACCAGCAGGCATGTCTTTAAGCGCATACAATCCAATTCGGTAAACACCATTAACAGACCTGCGGGGAAAATACAATAAAACATTCCCAATCATTAAAAAGAAAATTGTCTTTTTCCACTTAGTGGAAGTGTTAGAGACAGGAAGAAACACTTCTGCTGTGCCCTCGATTATACTTGTTCTTCACTGGTACTGTTCTCTTGCTAATCTCTTACAATAAACTTTGAAAGCCAATAAAGAGAATACTGCATTTACAAAGAGTAGGAAGTTCTGCTTCAAATAGAGAAGCTACAAACTATATGGGCTCTCACAGCAGATCTACTTATCAACGGCCAAGATTCAGGCCCTCACCCTAAATCAAAGCTTACACTGAACACCATACCTCATTTCACAAAAGGTACTAAAATTAACTGCATCTCCGATTCTTTTACTTATTTTTTGTGTTGGATTTTAAAATCTAAAACGTGATTACTATTGCTGAAATCCACTAGAGTTATCTGAGAATCCCAAGCTACTCTGCTGCCACCACAGCTGATTCCTGTTACCACCATCTGCAATTTTACTGTAAATTATTCACGACAAATCTCTCAGAAGTACTTCCTACTAGTCTGGCACTGGATTTTTTCTGATAACAAAGAACAGATATGACACAGGGTGTGCTGAAATCAGACTACTTCCCTGTTTGCCTGCTTTAAAAAAATATCTGAATTGCCAGAAGGAAATAATATATACACATAGATTATTTTATGGCATTACCCATGCTTCAAAATTTCTACCAGGTTAACAGTATGACAAACAACAATGTTGGATTTGCCTTGCCAGAAAACTTAGATCCCGTCTCCAAAATGTCCAACAATTTAAAACATTACGTTACGTCTCTTGTGCAATGCAAGCATGACAGTAAATATTATTTACACTGTTCTGCTTGATTCCCCTCCCTATTTTTAGATCAGATTCTCTTAGATGATCTGGTTATCTGTATCTTAGTCACTGGCATACCAGTCTTCCAGTAAATAGGATATGTTTTTCTTACCATTTCTGCATCTCACAGTTAGGATTACAGCTGTGGTTGATAAAACGAGCCTCATTGCCCATACGATAACTATCTATCACCATTCCACTGTCTAAATTCAGGCAGTAATGATCACTGTGATTATGGTACTGTTCAATCATCCGGTTCCTAGGAAGCAACACAGGAAAGTTATTTATCATTCTGCTTGTTGCTGCAAGGCAAACAGGGACTAACATAGTAATAGTGCATTAAAGAATTCTGAGAGAGGGTTTTGAAGAAAAAGCAATTATAATCTTTTATATTTTATAGAACTGTACACCTACAGATGGAGGAAAACCATTATTATACCTATTTTTATAAGTCAAGGCCATTGACAGAGCTTGGATTAGAATTTAGAAATTTGCTCTTCTGGAATGCTCCCTTTTGGGTTCTGCAGATTATTTGTATACATTTCATGTTGGTAACCTGTGTATGGAAGAGAAAATGCAAGTATACATTCTTTGGTGTGTATATGTATGCATGTGTACAACAATCAGCTTCTTCCTTTCATTATCTGGGACTGGACACAATTTCTGGAATAACATCCATGGATTACAGCTACCTCTTTTTAGCAAGAGAGCACCAGTAACGAGTCAGTTGTGTTAGCAGTTATCTCTGAATAAGAAGATTGCACTTGTCTTCTGATGGAGCTCAGAGAGCAGCAAGTATGTCCCTCCAACCTCAACGACCCTACAGTGCTATGGAGTTAACAAGAATACAATTTCTTTCTTTCGTTGGTTATTAATGCTCCCACTGGTTTGTTTTACTTTATACCTATCTGCAAAAGCCCATTTCCCTTCCTGTCCCTCAGTTCTGTCTTGCATAATTCAAATCCTGCACAGGACTCATAATTTTATCAAATTCACATTCACTTGTGGCATTTGGCATTTACAGAGCAGGTGTGGCAGATGATGCATTCCAAACACTAATCATTCCTCTCTGTTTTACTGAGAAAAACTCAGTTGATCAAAAAAGGTGAATTCTAAGCCTTCCTTCTGGTGGCTTTGACCAGAAAAACATGCTCTTTTTTCCCCTTACTCCCCACTTTGTTTCTGTCTAAGGATTTCCCAGCAATGAGAATAGATGCTATAGTTATTTATTGAGCCTTCCATGCTAAAGCAGCAAATAAATACTTCTACCTGAATTCTTGCTCACTAACAACTTCTCCCAGATATTCAATGATAAACTGTCCTGCTCTCAGGGGTTCTTTGGTACGAATACCCCATCCTTTCTCCTCAGCCCGGAACCTTTCCAGGCACTGCACCCATTCATGCCTCTGTATCCGCTGATTACAACACTGTTCACCACAAGGGCAGGTGTTGGGTGAACACTCAGCAAAGATCATCCTAAAATAAAAAACAAAGAAGTCAAAGGAAGGAGAAGAGCATACCTGTAGATCTATCATACAAGAAAAAAAGAAAAGGAAAGAAAAATAATTCCTCTGTTAAACACAAGTTATTAAAGAACTAAAATACTTCTTGTTTTCAAGGTATAATTCACACCAAGATTCCCAGTCTGGTTCTCGCTGCTATTGAAAGAGCAAAAAGGAGGAGCTTTTCATGGGATCTTCCTCTGAAGTAAGAGGCAGTGGAGCATACATGCAGCAGAAAGTTCCGCTGGATGCTCTGTAACAATACTTTTATTACCGGGGTTGCATCCATCACAGCTCTTTTCTTAAGATATTATTAGTTGATGTGAAATAATACATTTATTGAAATCCTCTTACCATAATCAGTCAACTCAAGGGTTGGACTAGATGACCTTTAAAGGTCCCTTCCAACCCAAACCACTCTATGATTCCAACCCATTTCTAACCTGTTAAGACAGTCCTCCACACAGCCCTTTCCGTTGTCATCATCTGGTTTCTTACAATTGCAGGTAGTGGCCTCATAGCCAGAGAGAGGCTTGACATCCACATAGACATCTGGAAAAAAAAAAAAAACAACAAAAAACAAACCCAAACAGGGAAAAGAATTCTTTCCAGGTGAAAAAGTAGAACTACTTATCTATAATATTTTCATTCCAATTACATAAAGTAAAAAAAGAGGGTGGCAGTGCCTTTGGTAAGATAAAGTGCTCGACAGAAAGGAGGGGTGTCATGGTGAAAATTCCACAGTTCACACATTTTAGTAATAAGATTTTACTTACTAGAACGGATTTTTTTATAAAGTGGGACATCTGGCTTTTTATACAACTAAAAGGAAGAGAAACAAAATTTTAATACATTGCATAAGTGCATCTTATTCAAAAGAATCAGGGAAATTATGTTCTGTACATACGTAACAGTTTTGTAAACGTTACGAGAAAATACATCTGCATGCTCTTCTTTAGGCTGCAACTACATTACCAAATAGGTCAAAAAAAAGGATCTGAATAAGCAGAACTTAGGCTCAATGAGATAAGTGAGCAGTTTTTCTAACATACTGTTTATTCTTTCTGTACTATCTGAACAGAGCAACATGGGTAGCAGGTATCACGAGGACAGACTATTCTGAACAATGCTGTCCTTTCAATACTGAAGAGTAATTATTTAAATCTACTTTGGAGAAAGGAACTTTGGTGGAATTACCATGTGCCAACCCTTAAAAAAGTGAAAAAGAAATTTAAGGTGCTTATCAAAATGGCTGGACTCAATGACCTTAAGGGTCTTTTCCGACCTAAATGATTCTGTGAAAACGGTGACTACAGGTAGGAGCCAAGAGAAATGCAGATTCATCTTCTAATTAGAGAGACTTCCTCTGCAGATGGAGATGACTGCAGATGGAGGGAAAAGGGAAGCATAGATCACATTTCATAATTTCATATATATTCGATCCTTTCAAACAAGCTTTAAGGAAAGCTCTCATTTCAAATTATTACATATTTCGCCTACATTTACTATGCTATTAGCCCTCCCTCAGTAATGTATGTGGCAATAGGTATTGACCAAACCACACAACCACTATAGAAACAGAAGCACTCTGTAAGGGCTTTCAATATTCTAGGTAGGTATGGAAAATGGTGCGGAAATAGATCATATATATTTAGTATTTATGGGACATTAAATAGATAAGATAAGCAGATGTAAGTAATCTTCAATACACGGCAAGAAACTGTCCATGGCTGAAATGTCCATGATCATTGCTTTAAGATCAGATTTCCGTGGTATTACACTGAGTAGCTGGAGCCACAACCACCTGGGAATTTGTCTTGCTCATTTACATGCTTAAGTTACATGTTTGGGAGCGCTTTCTTGCTGTAGAGCTGGGGACAGATTTACCCTCCAGCCTTAAATCCTCTGTTACATCACTTGGTGGAAACTTCTCAGGGAAAAAAATATTCCTATTTTTAGGTTTGCACATATTTAAAGCTCTTTAAAAAGAGTGAGACTGTTAAGCAGTTTCTCTTTTTTCCTCAGTATGAAAATTTCAGCTTGCAAGTGAAAAATAAATTCCACTCTGCTGGGATTGATCCAAGAAAAATAAGGCCTGAAATTTCTCCCTGCTGTTGGCAGAACATCCGAATTCTCCTGAGGCGTGTCTAAAACAAGATCATTGCAGAAAGCAGGCACACTATCAGAATAAAAGTCTGCAGCAAAATTAGTGACTTTTTTTAGCAGAAACCCGTAGGATTGCTATTTCGCAAGAGATGGAATAATGGAAATTCTTCACATTAAATACACAGATAAATCCTTTTTTTCCTCATACAATGGCAGCAACAAGAATATTCATAAATATACAGGATATATAAACAAAGCTTTCATTTAAGAGTCCTCCTATTTTCTTTCTAAGACTCCTGATCATAATCTTGGCAAGCCAGTAACTTTTTATCTTGTACCTGATTGTGTTTCCACTGCCAGAGGATGTCGTAAGGCAGCTGGAAGTCAATTCTCTTTTGTCTGAGATACTTCCCTGAAACAAAAAGGTTTGTAAGTCACACACGCTCACATTCACAAATCCCCAGGAGGAAAAAGAGCTGCTCCCAGGCACCCTGCCAAATTCTGTGACGGCCTCTCAGCGTCGTTGGAAAGGCAGAAGAGCAGAATCCTCCCAGAACATTTTATTTGTTAGTGGCAGGCACAGGGAGGAGCCCTCCATGATGCTGTATTTTGTGCATCTCTGCTGTCGTTGTCAGGTTTAAACCTTTATCACCAGCAAGGGAAGCTGCTGGCTTAGGTGGGAGCTGCTGGGTGAGGAAGGCGGCAGAGGGGAGCTGCCTCCTCCTCGGTGATGAACCTTACGGACACCATCAAACTCCAACAGCCACAGGTAAACCCTGAGGAGCGGTGGCAGGACCTGCTGGCGTTGGCCCAGGAGGGGTGACTGAACGTCAGCTACCGAAGAGACAGAAGCAAATAACCGACAAAACTGAACATGACTCTGCACCTTACAGTAAACACTAGGAACTTTGGTGTCGACACTTTCTCCTGAGCTTTTCTGTGCACACGTGAATACAATGATTTAGCACAGAGAACAAAATCTGCAGGCACAACTCATGCAAGGTGGTAAATTGCATTTTGAAAATAGTATCCAAGCCTGTTCTGACGACCTTTACCAAAAGAGACTTAAGAACGAATTCAGACTTGGCAAACACATTCATAGATGTTTCAGAAAGACTTCACGATGATCTGTATTTTCAGCAATAACTGAAACTCATTTTAGACTGGAAATACTACTGTCATTGCAGATTTCATCTCTATTCTAAAACTTACTGTCACACCTAACCTCTTCCCAAAAGAAGGAAACTAACCCATTACATACGTTGTTAATACAGGATCTGAAGTCTGACACAAGCGCTAGGTTAGTTCTAGCAAAGTTTAACATGTTCTTTTATCATGTTGTTGGAATACTGTGTCACCAAATTGCGGCAAGAAAAGTGACTAAGGATGGGGTTTCAGTCCCATGTCTGACTTTCCCAGCTTTTCTAAATCTTAACAAGTGCCTTTATGTTCCTCCAGCAATAGTCTGTGGTTTCATGTAAATTAACATGCATACCCTCACCACTGGGAAATAAAAATTGTAATGTTTTCCTTACAATTTACTCCAAAATTACCTTTTATTTTCAATGCTTTATTCATCCATAGCAGGTTCCAGGAAAGGGCTAAATCTGCCAGGAATTTGCTTTCACTTCTATGACCTCAATGGGTGAAACAAAAGGCTCTTTCAGGTGCCCTGGCAGCGAGCCTGGAGCGCATGGACGGTCCCCAGCCCTCGTCAGGCGGGCACTCGTGCAGTCATCCAGCAGAGTCCTAAACCTCTGCGGTTAAACCGCTCTCAGCTGCCCGACAGAGAATAATCGAAGCAGCTTTACCTTCAGTGCAGGAGCTTGTTCCTGTCTGCCAGCACAAACCAATGTGGGGTCAGGGCCTCGCAAAAAGAGAACAGGATGCTGGCACTGCGAACTGAGCCTGAGCATCCCGGCAGATGGTTCGGTCACACAACAGAGTTACATGACCCAATTCAAAAAGGAATTGAGAAAGGTCACGTTTGTGAGAATTTAAATTAACACCTTCAGTTCTGAAACCTGTGTTGCAGTTACGGATTCACACAGGTCTGTGAAACTCTTCGCCTGCTACGATCTCTCCGTGAAAGTCAAAGTTGTGTATGGAGCAAAAAAGTTTAGTTAGTTATGCAAGACAAACCAATTTGTATTTGATGGGACAAATGTTCCTACAGAACAATGTGGAATTTCCCAAACTCTGTTTGCATGACAGTACTTCAAGTTAGAAAGCACAGCATTTTAAAAACTGAAACAATTACCTGAAAAATAAATCAACCTTGGTTTATCCTGGGAAATGACATGAACTGCAAAGACATTAGACTGGGAGTTCATGACCATCCCCTCCAGTCAGCCCAGTCCAGTGGACTGGACTTGTGAACAGCATCCTGGAACTCCCCAATGGTCGGCTAGCCTTAGGTTACAGCAAAGAGAAGCCCTAAACCTCATTTCTATTCTACCTGAGACCTCAAAACAGGGACGAAATAAAAACTTACATAATGGCTAAGTTTTTCATTCTTCCTCACTTTTACCCATGCATAAAGGCTGACACCGTTAAGTGCATGGGGATGTGGGGGAATTTATTATTGCATGCTTAGTTTTTGAGATTTAACAAGTGGTCATAATTGGCTATTTTACTGTAGTATTAGTTTGAAAAGGAGACTACAGTACTGCATTTTAGCAAAAGTATCATGGCAACTAAAGCAGGTTTTAAACTAGACTATTTTCTTATGGCAAACAAAAAATGAGAACAAAGTTCACGTAGCCAAAAAAGAAAAAGCCTTTTTTGAGTCAAACTTTTGCACTGAAGAACACAGACAGGTGAGTATGACCTTTGGCAAAGTTCCTATGCTGGAAGACATGAGTAACCTTGCAAGACGATAAAATAAAAAAAGAAAAAAGGGAGAGGCAGAAAGACTGTGAAGTCCAGAGTACCTTCATGTCACCTAAGTGCGATACTTGTTTCCCAATAACTGAAACACACGAGAAGTACCCACCAACATGAATAGGGGCTGGAAACAATCCATGCTCGTGCTCTCCGGGAGTGTACTCCAGCTTTTCTTTCTTTAATTGTATGAGGCGGCTCTTCGGACTGTGGATGACAACGAAAAAAAAAAAAAAAAAACAGAATGAGGAACACCTGTCATTTGCGAAAAACACAGAGCATCAGGCAAGAGAATAATAATAGAAATGGCCAAAAAAATTTGATTCCCAGGTTGCTTGGCAAACACACTTATCACATCCATTTTGTCCTGGTTTGAGGTAAAACAGAACTAATTTCAGTAATTTTATGACACATTTCAAAACTCATGATTTCATTTTTTCTCCATAACTATTATTCAGGCAACACCTAATGGGACACCATCAACTTTAAATGCCTAGTATGTGATAGATAAGAAATAATTAAAATTACAAAAGTAAAAGAAGATAACAAATCATATCTGATGTTGTTTGCTTAGGTATTTGACACGTTATACATGTAGAGTGTCTGCTTCCCTGATCTGCTAAGAGCAAACGTTCACGTGCTACTCCTTCAGAAGGCTGTTCATCAAGAAAAGCAAGAAAAGAACAGAAACCAGAGTTAAAAAAACAACGAGACGCCCCCCTTTACAGAAGGAAAAAATAGGAATATGAAATAAGAATGGTGGTATGGGTCAGGCAGATGTCAAACCACCTGGCTCAGTAACCTATCTTTTATAAACATCTCCTTTTGGCAACTGACAAACTATGGAAAGAAAAAACTGATGTGGTTATATATAGTACTGCAACACTCAGAAAAGACTTCTAATTGTTAAATATACCAAATATTAAAATTATATTGAAGCCTATTAAAGTTTGCTGAAGTTTTTTAAGGGATTTATTTTGATAACTGGACATACAACTGAAAGCTGACTCAATAAAAAACGTGGTATTATTATTCAACTAGTGAATGGAAAATGCAAGTTAAAAACAAATTTTGAAATACAGATATCAATAACTAAAAATAATTACTGAAGGTCAGAAACAGAACTGATGGATGGCAAATAATTTGTGGTTCATATACTCTTCTAACCCTTTCTGGATTTCTGGGACTTATTCCACAAGTCTAACAAGTTATTAAATTTTAGATAGTGAAATAAAAGCTAAGGTATACTGCTGAAATGATGCTCTATATGCTCTTCTTTAAACAACTCTCCTTTTAATAGCGTTATATGGCAAAGTTCCAGTTTTATGATACACTTGCATTTAACATAATGTATACATATGGACACATAGCTATCCTAACCAAAAAGCAGTAACGTCCTCTCAAGCAACAGTTTATGGTTTTTAAATATTATGACCCTCCATTTACTGATGGCAGGAATTAACTTCATTTGCTTTGGCAAATAGGCAGCTCCTTTGCTCACCAGGCAAAAATCGTATTCTAGAGAGGATTAAATAAAACCACCAAACCCCCCAAAAACTCAAAGAAACCACCCCCACAACTCACGTCTTCTCTCCTTCCATGTTGTGCTGCACTGAATCACTGAGACTTGCAAAGAAAGGCCATGAAGTAACTACTTACAAGACCCGGAAAGCGAGTTCTTATCAAGAAGAAATAGAAAGGTGTTTTGAAAAGACAAACTGTGAACCTCCATTTCCAAGAGGTAAGGAAATCCTTAAACCAAAGGCAGAGAAAAAAGGAAAAACATTCAATAGAAAGGTGACTTAATTCAAGCCAAACGTGCACCCTTTAACATTCACATATTCAGTGTAAAGAAAGCCAAGGGAAAAATAAATTATGGTAAATAAACTGCAAGGAGGAAACCAGTGTGGAAAGGAAATGCAGAAGACAATTATATAAAAATACAAAATATAACACGAATTTCTTTGGGCACTGCAGACACACCCATCTTAGACCTAGTCACAAAGAACACTGGGGAAAGCACCTACTCTGTTTTCCTTCCAAACACAAGGATGAAGTATTGTTACAGGCATGTAAAAAACTGTTTTGACAAATCAGTAAGTTGAACAAAGGCCATCAATACCTTAGGGACTTCAAAGGGAACAGCTGAGATGTCAAAATAAAGCATAATTATTCATAAAAAAAAGGGACTATAGTAAAATAACAAAGTATAAACAATATATCCAGTTTTATAAACATAAATACCATGCAAAAAAAGCCTCATGAATTAAAAAAGGCCTCTCTATCAAGTAAAGGTCTGTACTAACAGACCCACATATTCCCACTAGGAAGAGGATGAGCTATTTTAGGCTGGGGTTTCTGGGCAGGCAATAAAGGTTCTGGCTTTGTGTTTAGCTACTATCTTTATGAGAAGACCTCTCCCTCTCGCTTTGCTGAGGCATGCTGATAGTCTTGCAGAAGCTTAAATTCGACATCAGGGCCCCATGTGCCACTTAGACACCTTTATGACCCTGACCAGCCTCATGGGGGACTTCCACCCACACCCTGCGCCCGTGGCCCCGCAGATCTGCTCCCGTCCAGCCCAGGGCATTCTGCCCCTGCCAGGACCACCTCCCGGTGCACCAATCTCCAGCTCAGCCACAGGAAGATCCATGGGAGCTGTGGATCTGGGGGCTTCCTGGCTTCACTCTGGACCTGCCTGGCAATCCTGGGCTGCGTCTGACCCTTGGTACCGTCACCAGACCTGATCCTGACCTGCAGATTGACTTTCCCACTTAATCTGTGCCTGCCTCGTCACCACAGACTCGTCTGGCTATCTGGACCCTTGGCTGACACTAGGTACCGTTGCCCGGTCTGTCGGACTCGCCTCGCCCGGGGCTGTGGGAATGACGGCAGGTTTCTCACCACAGGAAGAACATGGAGCTGTTGGAGCGGGGCCAGAGGAGGCCCTGGAGATGCTGGGAGGGCTGGAGCCCCTCTGCTGTGAGGACAGGCTGAGAGAGCTGGGAGGGTTCAGCCTGGAGAAGAGAAGGCTCCGCAGAGACCTTGGAGCCCCTTCCAGTCCCTCAAGGGGCTCCAGGAAAGCTGGGGAGGGACTCTGGAGCAGGAAGGGGAGCCACAGGACAAGGGGGAATGGTTTTAAACTGAAAGAGGGGAGATTTAGATGAGATCTGAGGAAGAAATTCTTTGCTGTGAGGGCGGTGAGCCTCTGGCCCAGGTTGCCCTGAGGAGCTGTGGCTGCCCCATCCCTGGAGGGGTTCAAGGCCAGGTTGGACGGGGCTTGGAGCAACCTGGGCTGGTGGGAGGTGTCCCTGCCCAGGGCAGGGGGTGGGACGAGATGGTCTTCGAGGTCCCTCCCAACCCAAACCATTCTATGATTCTATGATTCCTTTGCTACTGCTCTGATCCCACTGCACTCATGTCATTTTTTTAACTAAGCTTCAATACTCACTAACCAGATACACCTCGCTACAGATGGGACAGGACACAGGAATTCCCAGGACTAAACCTCCTCGCAGCCTCCTAGGTTCAGCCAACTGCGCTGCTATCAAGGATAGGTACCTGCTCATTTTCATACCATGCTCTGCAAGACATTTCCCTCAATAAGCAGACAGAATAACTGTTGCAGCTGGAAAGCAAAAGATGCAAGCCTGTTCAAAGAGGGTGAGACCTCACCAATAACCACAGAGAAATGAGACCTAGCCTTTCGAGTACTTAGCATACTTTCAGCAGTAAGCTGGAAGAGCACATTTCTGACTGCTTGGCAGACTGAAACATAAGCTTGGCTAGATATGAAATGCTTCCTTCTCTATAATCCACTGCCTAAGGTGGTTTGGTTCAGTTTCTGTAGGGACAAATCTAAAACACCCATTTTGTAAATGGTCCACTTACCAACAAGAGACTAAACTGGCCTCTCTTTGCAAGCTCCCAACAACAGGGCAATGGCAAAGTGACTTTTTTGCTGAAAATGAGAACATTTCGTACCGCTCTGCAAAGGCGGAAGGTCAGGCTCAGTCTCAGAATGGCAGTCTAAAGTCTCAGGCAAATTAAGAAGGGAGCAAAGACCAGGACCACAGTCTGCTTTCCAGTACTGCCATTTGTCTCCATCCCTCTCCTTCCCTCCTTTTTGATACTGTGTTCATTTCTGCTCCCCCTTTCCACCTTCTAGTGTCTTCTCTCTACACTCTTACCACACTGGCTGGGATTAGTTCCCTGTGGAATGCACAATTTCATTTTTGAGGCACGGAGCCCAATTTTCACTCTCAGACCATAGTCTGACAAACATTTTGAGTCAGTATAAACTGGCTTTGCTGCTCCCCACCTTCTGCTGTTGGTATGACCGCAAGGTTACCTGCACCAGGCAACCTACAGTGGAAGGTTAGATTTCATCTGAATCACTATCCCAGCCTGGTCCAGTTGCCCTGGTCATCATGATGGGACAAAGGAAGGGATAGCACAGGAACAGGAATAAACCACAAAGGTGAGGAGAAAGTGAAGCTGATTCTTTTAGTGCAATGTCAGCTTATGCCAATTTAAAGCATTTGCTGAACTGCAGTTCATTTGCACCGTCATTTTAATTCAGCTGGCTGATTTTTCAATGGATTTGCTTCTAAAATGTTCAGTTACCTACTCTGAGTCACACTGCACCTCCACAAACTCTAACATCAGCAAAACGGAGGCACTGGAGGAGCAATGTGCCTATCCCATGGAAACACCGCCTGGTGTTTCCGCTGAGGCCTGCACTGAGCTACGCCGTCCATGCAACTTTGGCCAGCTGTGGGTACCTAACAATGGGCGAGATGCAATTCAGTGTCGGCCACAGCAAATTCTATACATTACACTTTTGCAACAAGGACTCATATTTGTTATTATTTATAAAAATCACGTATTAGATAAAAATATTGTATTTCCCTAGGCAATAGGCAACATTTTAATTAATTACTGATTTACTAACTATTACTAAATTTCTTTGGTGAACTAGACTTTGCACTCCTCTAAGGAAGTCACTGCTGGGTAAACAGATCATGACTCCTGCACAAAATCTTCCTTTGTTTTCAAAGCTGCAACCACACACTGAACTTCTCTTCACGAAAAGACCTCTCCCAGTGTAACTCTTCCAGTGGGAGCTGAGGATTCTGGAAAACTCACATGGAGGATAATGTCAGATCAGCTATGCTGGCTATAAAATTACATC
The DNA here is from genome assembly GCA_013398915.1 of Dromas ardeola. NCBI lineage: Eukaryota > Metazoa > Chordata > Aves > Charadriiformes > Dromadidae > Dromas > Dromas ardeola. The sequence continues at coordinate 120,246 of VYZM01011665.1, read as the reverse complement.
CAGAAATCGAGGCAGAACTGGAGACTGACTCCAGAAACCATTCCTTTTACTCTTAGTTCACTTGAAAGGAATCAAAGTCTGGGCTTTCTTCACTGTGTTAATAAAGTTTCTAGGCCAAGGTGAGTTGGAGTGAAATCCTGTTGAGGTAAATGGCACAATTCAAGGGGCTGCAGTGAAATAATGCAGACTTTTAACAGTAAACTAAAACTGGCAATGACAGGACAAACATTTCCTGTGCTGTTGTTTAGCAGCTGGATGTGACTGATGTAGAGAGAGGTTGGAAATTGTAACAGTAAACCTCAGTAAAACTTCCACTACCTGCTAAGTTCTAATGACATTTAGGAAGTATTTAAGAAAGATGCAACAGAGTAGGAAAATGGTCTAAGGCAAAGTGTCTGCAACTGAACACTGCAAAGAGAAATACAGAAAAACCGTGAGTACAACACTCATGAACAGAGAATGCAAGGGCTGTTTTAATGGAGACGGTGATTAACGCTTAACTGTACCATCACTAGAGGGTGCCGTACGATTACAGAGTTGCTTTTTTGTTCTCAACTAAGATCATGTTTTCATATTCATACAGCAGGAAGTTATATAAATAATGGGGTAACAACATGACCTTCTGTTCTCCTCTTGCACTGACACGTGTCTGACACTGCAGTAGAACTGGAACAGCAAGTTACATCAGCAGAAATTTAATTATTAAAAAGTGACTATTGTTCTGCTGATTCAGTTTGCTGAACCAACTTAGTAAAGAAGTGACCCAGTGCCAGCACGAAGGTGGGATCAGCCCTTCAAGCTGCACCTTGCTGTAAGACACGACACCCAAATCAAGATGGCCACAGTTCTGCCCTTGCCCCACTGTGCATTTCCATGCCTTGTTTCAGCATCAGTGTTGGAACACCCGTGCAGAGAGGTAGTTCAGATTGCGTAGGCAGCATTTCCTTCCTCAGTACGGTAAAGTTCCTCAGTGTTCTTAAGCAGCTCATCATAAATATCAGTGTCAGTGCAAGGGAAGAACTTGGAACAGGCAAAGAGGAAGACCAAATCAGACCTCTTTAAACTTCCAGGGAACCGCAACACAAAATGTAATGGGAGAGGGAGGCTTGTTTGTCACGGCCTTCTCCAGGGTGATGAACTTGATTCCATCATCATCCACAACAGCTACAAACCTTGACTTTCACTTTCTGTATTCATACAATTTTTCAAATTACGTGTTCGCTTACTGTCTATGAAATAAAGGTCCTGCATTGGCTGACTAGGACTGACAATGTAACAAACATTTAATAATAAAGAAAAGGAGAAGACTCACTCAGGTCCTCTCCTAAGACAACAGACCTAATTTTTATGATACAATATTTAAATGTTGCATGACTGTGTATACCAGTGACAGACCATCCAAATGCTAAAAATTTTAGCACATCTGCTTTCAAACTACTAGGAACATAAGCAGTCTCACTTTGATCAGACCTAGATCTTTCATCCTTCCTTAGAGTCTTGATCCTTTCATTGATGCCTTCATTCTACTATGGAAAGAGAATACACCAGGAGCAGCTGATAAACTGCACCAGCAGTCTCCCAGTGGTCTCTGCAAATTTTTAAGTGGTCTACAACATAGTGAGAAGGTGCCAAATTTTTTCGCCTTTTAATCTGTCAGATCATATTAGAAGAGAAGCACAAATTCTTGACTTCAACACATTTGTTCAAACGGCTGTAGAAAACTCGTGTAACTACAAATGGAAGCAGAAGAGGGCCGGTTATGAGGAACGGGAGATGTCCACTTTCTAATGTACACTAGGTTGTGAGACAACCAGTGGAAAAAAACCTCAAGTGAATGCTGGATTTTTACTCTAAACATCTCATAGAAAATAAAGAAGATGAACTTCACTTATCTGTGAAATGAACAGGGTGCATATCTGAAACTCTGTCACACGAAAGATGACCAGTTGTCATCATTCAGTCAATAAAAATAGAAACCTAATGGCCCCTTTTATGTAGTCACTGTACTCAGTACCTGAACACCTCAGGCTTTCCCAGCACTTTCACTGCCATGATCGTTAAGACTACCAAATGAAGCTCTCTTACCTTTTCCAAGGTCGACAATCAGAAACACTTTCAGATTGCTCGAGGCTGCTTTCTGACTGGGGTTACATTTTAAATCTTCACTGGGTCAGACTCTGATAATTATCATGCATGTGATTTTTCACAGGCGTGAATTAAGTTGATGGTTTTATTTTAGCTACTCATTAGTAGCAGCTCTTTATGGCACTAAGTTGAAAGAAGACAGTTTCCATGGGAATATTAGACAGCAGCTTTTCAGTGGTATTACTTACTCTGTTGTTTTGTACACATCAGAGTAGAGCCCTGCCTTCTGGTACTTCTTCTTTGGAGGTCGAGGGGCTTTTTTCTCACGCTGGGCTAGAGAAGGCAAAGGCTGTTCAGTGTTTTCAGGTTCGTGCGGTTTCCCAAGGGCATCATGTGGACTGGAAGGTTCAGCTACTGTCTCAGAAAAACTGGAAGAAAAAGTAAAGATTAAAGATTATCTTACCATATTTCTTACCATAAAGATCATCTTACCATATTTCATTATTCCTCTCTATAATGTGGTCAGCAGAAAAAAAAAGTCATGTTTCCGAATTACTACATGTCTCAGCTATTTAAAAAAATGCAATTCAATGATCGTGATCAAGTGGTGGTTAAGCATAATAATAAGAAATGTATGATCTTTTAATAGTAATATTAGTATTAATTATTACAAAAAGAATGTTGTTTGTACTGCTAATGTTTATCCTTTGGAGCCTCAGTTGCGTAATTTAGAAAGTGGCTTATGCTATCTGCTTTTTGTACTCTAAAAATATTATATGGTAAACCTTTTCTTTGGCATCAGGAGAGCCATACAATACACCCTTTGAACCTGTGGTTCCAGCAACATTCTGTGAATCTAAATGCCTATATTACAGTATTCGTTTCTGAAACACAAATGGGTGGTTCTTTTTCAGAACTATTCTGAAAACACATGAAGGAAGACTTCTGGAAGAGTTTGATCTGTTTGTCTTGATGACTTTGGGGACAGGCAGTGTGATTAGACCAGAGACAGATTTCTGCTTTACTAGCCAGTGACTACACAGGTGCGCACCTTAACTCCTCCTTGCTGCTTCGTTTTTACTCTTTATTTGCTGCATATCAACTGCTCTCACCTGACATTCTGCGCTGCTTCTAAGTATTTGTCTGTAACGCAAATGAGTAGCGCTCTTTTAAGATTCCCACAGCGCATGTAACTCTTACAGTTCCTTATTCTGCACATGATGAAGGAACAATCTTTGCTGTGACACCTCATCAGTAAGCCTGCTACCAACCCATTAAAAGCATTCTTCACCAAGACAACCATAAAACTTGTTTCACTTGAGACACAAGCACAAACCCAACAGGTTTAAATTATCTGAGATTCCATCCCATTTTGGGGTGTGTTCAGTAACTTAGGAAGACTCTAAGCATACTTAAAACTGACATGTTGGTTCCCTCTAAATTGAACTCCTTAATAAAAACAAATGTAACTAGCACAGCTCATCATTCTAGGATTCTTTCATGGATGGAAATGTTATAAAATCAGCAATGACTACACTGAGGGTGCAAAACTGTAAGGGAATTACCTCTTATTGCTCTCCTGTTCATCTTCTGGTAAAGACTTTTGCCGCTTCCTGGCCTGTTCCTCTGCAAGCCACCTCTTTCTCTTCCAGCCTTTTCGGTGGTCTGTATTCAAGTTCACACTTTGCACTACAGCTTCAATCACATCTGTGATGGTATCAGGTCCAAGGTGTAAGGGACTGCTGCTTTCTTGTCTTTTATCTAACTCCTGACTGACCAGTCGAGCCGCCTGAAAAGCCTGCATGGAAACGACAGCCTGCATTGGGTATTTCCGGGGCCTACCTGGCCTGCGCTTCACAAAATTATTCCCTGTCCGTGACTGCCTCTGCAGCTTTTTGGCTTTCAGAATTTTATTGACGTGGTCAAGATTTTTTTTTGTCGCCAAGATCTTGTTATAATTGCACATTTTCCTAGCTTGTCGCTGCATGGCTTCAACCACGCTTCTCTTGAGGTGATGTGGGGAGTAGCTGTTTGGCAGTCTGTCTGACAGAAGCGAGATGCTATCGCTGCAGGAGCTGCTGGGAATTGCTGGAGCGACGAGGCTGTCCTGTTTCCCCAGAGCTCGCTCCCTGTTGTGGTTTCGAGCAGGACTAGCTGATGGCGGAACAGACACGTTTGCAATGACTGCTTCTAAGGTTTTGTCCAAAGTAGCCTGGCCGTCGTGTTGCGCCATGCGCTGCAGTAAGCTGTCCACTGGATCGTCCACGGCAGCTGGCAGCCTTGCTCCCCGGGCAGGGACTCCCATCACTGCAACACAGACAGACGTGTACTGAACAGACCTGACATATAATCAAATAAAGTTGGAACTACAATACTGTAGCTGGATTGACTGACAGCCTTTTAAATCCTGTAATTGCCTGGAATGTTCAACAACAAGACACCAATTTCTGGAGCACAAGTTCTAATGGGAAAGAGACTGAGTGACCCAAGTAAGTGAAAAGTCTGCATTTTATATCAGCAGTTTTAACATACAATTATTTTCTCTTTCTTTACACACAGTCCCCCACTTCTAATAGCAAAGAGCGATAAGGGCATTCCCTATGTGTGTACTCTTCTCAACACTAAAAATAAGAAACCCTCTGTGCACAGAAAAACTAAATAGTGATAAAAAATTTGAACAATATCTGAAATGTTTTTACTCTAATTTTTCTTTTTTGTAGTCTGGAAGTACTGAAACAACTTTTTCATTGCTCTTGCAGCTTCTTTATCAAAAAGACCAACATAATGATGACAGAACTGATTGCAATAAAGTACAGGCTTGGATAAAGGTAAATCAAAATATCTGGACAAAAGAGAAAGGCTAATTTACACAGGAAGTAAAGTTAGATCTCACTTTTCAAACTAAATGTTATATGCTTTAGAGCTGCAGATTGGTATTTGAAAAAGAGAATTTCCAGGTCAACCATATAGATTATACTGTATTAAAAAGGGATTTGTTCCAAACTAAGAGCTTCCCAAAGCTGCCCTGCTGGTTCTTAGTGATAACATTTAATCAGAAGAAACCCTGTTCTTTCTGGAATAAAATGGATGCTGTCTTCTCATAAATATATCACAATTGCACATTAGCATTTACAAATTGTTACTGTAATTGTGGCCAATTATTTAGATTAGATCTACTTAAACTAATGGGTCCTAGACTGAAGAGCACATACTAGTGTAAAGGTACCTGTTCAAGGAAGGACAACAAAATGTTTTTATAAAAGGGTTTCTATCATTTGACAGGAGGGAGATTATGCATTAGCTGACAAAGATAAAGCACAAACTGTTTAAAATAACCATTTTCTAGTCCTAGTGCTCACTAGTCCGAGTGTGGTACTCTGGAGAAATGTATTCCTCATTAAGATTCCAAAGTCATGAATTTGCAAGTGCAAATCAAAACGGGCTTCAGAGAGTGCACAATTTAAAGGAAGAAGAATCAGCATAACAAGTTATAAAAATCCTCCTACGAACAACGTTCTTCCTACAGGGTGAAAAAGGAACAGAGAAACCTACTTGTCAGGTCACTGCTGTAAGCCTAACTGTAATCACTTGAAAAGCCTAGCAATCTGAACAACTTTGAAAGAACTGGAAGGATTTACACTTTCGGCTTTCAATTTTAGATGAAATAATAAAGATAAATTAGTCTTTGTTTTCTTATAGTCTTTAAATACACATCGGAATGGAGCTGAGGGCTCCTCACAGAAACACCATCTGTTTCATACAGTGAGCTCCGTAAACAGCTGTGCCATCCAACGATAACCAAACTACACAACACATTTGGACACTAAGTCTAATGGATGTCCTTGAACTAGTGGTTCTCTTTGGAAACCGATCCTAAAGGATGGGACAACGGAAGGCTGTGATCCCCAAAACAGCTGCAGCCCAGGTCAGGCAACCTCACAGCTCTTGGAACAAAGCAGCTCTCTGACAAAAGCACTGAAATCCCACGTGCATTCCAGACCTACGGAAAATATAACGAAGACTGGTCTTTTCAGCTGCATCATCACTTCAATGACTTTGAAGTTGATAAACTTGTGATTCATTTCATTCCTATGCTCTCCTGCACAAAATATACCTGAACTTTTAACACCTTCCTATACACAGACGTACACCGATTGCAGTTCCCCCTTTAAAATGAGTAAGTAAAAGAAGGTTAACAGGACAGAAAGGAAAAAGCAAGAACCCTTCTTCACTGCAGATGCCTTTCTTTAGCATATGCTGAATAAAGCATCTGTTGCAAATATCTGTTTAAAGGCAGGACGAAACAGCAGTTTTGGCACATTCTTCCTATATGGAAATTGTAACTAGTTCTGTAAGCACCAATCCTAAGGATGTTTACTACAAATTTGCAATCAGCTTGAGTGCCTAAGAACATTTGAATTCTGCTAACAGGAGTTCTTTCTACAACTGGGCTTCAACAATTGGTCAACGCTATGGATTTTTTTGTGTCCAATGATAGGTAAGCTCACATCACATTTTCCTCGGAGGGACTGCAGACAAGGTCTGGTTTTACTACATGGCTGACAACGTGACAGTAATCTACAGGAAATGAGTATTTTCAGATCTTCCCTCTGACAATTTGGTCCATGCATTTGACAGTTTCGTAGGTGTGAAAATGTGACAGAGCAACGCGGATGCATTCACACAGTGTGACTGCACAAGTCTGACCTCCTTACCAAAGAAAGCTCAAAACACATCGGGAGCACCTTTCCCTTCCTCATGAAGTGAACAAAGATGGATGTCTTCCTCAAGCAGCAACCTGCACAGTATGACACCCCATGGCTAAGAATGCCAGCTCCCTCAGTATCCTGGTGGCACACATTTGCTCACCTTCACCATGATTTTGTGCATCTGAGACTCAGTCCTCATTTGACAGAACTGATGAGAATGCTACCAGCGTTCCTGTGCCCTTCAGTACTTCCACCCCTCTCCTATTATAATTTTTGGCCTGCCTGGGGTCATTCACAACCGTGTCATTAGTGACAACTGGGACGAGCTGCTTGTTATCCTCCATCACCTTACCAGGATTCTCACATGCTACGAAGAAAATGTAACAGCACACCCTGTCTTGAGACCCTGACAGCTATCTCCCCAAGGGCAGAAAACTGTCTGCCTTCAGATCAGCGGAGAAGTCAAGCTCTTCCCCAAGAAGGAATTAATCTATTCATTTAATTCATTGATTAAATGTAGCGTCACAGGTCTTGCTAGCATTAAAACATTCAGCTTCCTGAAGGCTAATTTAACCTGGTGAGAACCAAACTCCATTCTGCCATTATCTATGCTGCTGCTTCTACAAGCGCCAGCTCAAATATCCCTATTCTAAAACCCAGTTTGCAGCACTTTTATCCTAAAATGTAAGTGGAAAAACTCAGTATCTCCATGAACATACTGCTGCTGCTCAAGTTCTCATAGCAGTGCTGTCTCGGCTGCCTGTAGTAGCACAGATCTTCGTATAGCAGTGGTCCCGAAAACAAGGCCACCAAATATGAACAACCTGGTCTAGTGGGAGGTGTCACTGCCCAGGGCAGGGGGGTTGGAACTAGATGATTTTCAGGTCCCTTCCAACCCGAACCATTCTATGATTCTATGAAATATTACTTGCCTGTAGAAGATGTGCTCTCAGATGTTGATCTCTTTCTGGAAGGGCTGCAATTTGTGCTCTCTGACTGCCTCTGGGAAGGTTTGTCCTGTGTTGGCAAGGTGCCTGAAATGCAGATCAGGGAAGAGAAAAGCACACAAAAAAAATCATTTCAGTCTGGCAGTGCCAATACAACACACTGTAGATGGTAAATATTCAAACTAAGGTTACCCGTTTTCAGCTTTAGGAACATTTGTTTGCTATGATGCATGTAGGTGGAGAACGATGGAAATGGACCATCAAGAAGGAATTTCTCACAGGCTAAGGGCATAGGTAGGACAGTAAACAAGCCATAAGAAAAAGCCACTTAATACCATCGCAGTATTAGCTTTTATGTAAAAAAAGAAAAAAAAAAAACCCTATATTACTACTTTCAAATGAACCCCTAGCTTCACTCCTTGATTTTTACAGAACAGTTGAGTTTGGAAAGGACCTCTGCAGATTACCAAGACCAACCACTCTGCTCAAACTAGGGTCAACTAGAGCAGGTTGCTCAGGGACACCACATTTAGTTGGGATTTCAACAACTTCAATGACGAAGACTCCTCAACCCACGGATCAATCACCATATAGTAAGACACCTTTTTTCTTATGTACGAACAGAATTTCCTATAATTCAGTGTGTGCCCATTGCCTCCTGTCCTGTCACTGGGCACCACTGAGAACAGCGCTGCTCCTTCTTCACTCCCCCCTATCAGGCACATGTACACATTGGTACGATCTCCCTTGCACATTCTCTTCTCCAGGCTGAACAATCCCACCTCTCCCAGCCTCTCTCTGTAGGACAGACGCTCCAATCCCATAGTCATCTTAGTGGCTCC
>VYZM01011665.1:84416-109176 GCA_013398915.1 Dromas ardeola | reverse complement strand
CAGAGGGCGCTGCCCGCCGGTACCGCGGGCCGGTACCGCCCCCGCCCGGTGCCCGGTACCGCCCCACGACCGGTGCTCCGCCGCACGGTGCCGTCGGCGGCCCGCCGCTCGGTTCGTGTCCAGAGGGCACCGAGCACCGCTGCGGGCAGGGGCCCGGGCCGGCGGACTCACCGTGTCGCACCGGAGAGCAAAGCCGAGCTCCCGCCGTGACACCGGGGGCGGGCAGGCGCAGCCGCGTAGGAAGCGGGCCTGCTATCGCGATACAGCACCGCGGCCGCGACAGCAGGTCGGCCCCGTCTGAACGCCCAGAAAGGCACAAGCGTCGCCCACAGGCCTACGGCCAGCCTGCCTCGACCCCGGCCTTGGATTGCTGGAGGGAACGGAGGACGGATGGATACCTGGGGGATGGATGGCTGCCCCATCCCTGGAGGGGTTCAAGGCCAGGTTGGACGGGGCTTGGAGCAACCTGGGCTGGTGGGAGGTGTCCCTGCTCAGGGCAGGGGGTGGGACGGGATGGTCTTCCAGGTCCCTTCCAACCTAAACCATTCCATGATTCTCTGAAGGCAGTAAAGACATCACCTGTGCTGATCCCCACTGAATGGCTGATTTTTTTCTTCCCTTTCCTTCCAGGAATTAATTGTGAGCAGCACACTCAGAGCAGTTTATGATAAGCTATCAGCTGTCTGAAATAACTCCTGGTGTGAAGCTGCAGAAGTTTACTAAAGACCACTGTGAACTTCAGATGAACAGGGAACAGCATCCTACAAAAATCTTAAATACAAAACGTTAGAGCTTCGCAACCTTCATCAGCATAACCCTGTGTAGGAGCTGTCTATATTAACAACCAGCCTGCGGCATGTTAACGTCTATCTAAACTTCATTTTCTGTGAAATACCAACCTTCGCTAGAGTCCTCTCTGCCAAAACGTGCACCTTTCTAACACAACTTGGACACAGGCAATCTCTGAAAGTACCTAGCACCAGCTAATACCATAGAAAGGTCTGTCAGTTATTTCAACAAGGCAAAGTTTACAAAGTCTACAGAAAAAAAAAAATGTATTTTCCATATGGGATACTTTGAAACAAAATATTGTGACTATCCCCTACAGATCATACAGAACAACTTCAGAAGGCCCTCCCAATGCTTTAACTGCTCGGATTCAGTGTTCTCTCCACCACACACCTGAATTGCATCTGGTTTAATAAATAGACAATCTTTGATGCACCACAGATTTTTTTCCTCCATCTGTGCAATTTTCTGAAGTGCACAAAACCATCTAAGTCTTTCATGGTAATAGTTGCAGAATCACAATTCAGCACTACAGTTAAAACCAAAACCCAATAGGCAACTTGACCCTGATCTAAAAAAAAAAAAAAAAAAGCCAGCATTTTTACTTTACTGAGGCTTTTTAAGTTTGCTCATACACTGCCTGCACATGACGTGGGGCATTAGAAGCTCCTTGGGAATGAGACAGATACTGAGCTGAGCCAGTCTCCCAGTAAAACCAGCTGGTTTCCATGGCGGGAAATATTGAACGTGGACACAACATCTGAGGAACCAGTCAAACGTACTGTCAGAGAGAGAGTGATTCCAAGCCTTCACCAGCAAGTTTCAGCTTAAAACATCTCTGCTTTTTCCCTTAATTAGGTTGTTCATCATAAAAACCCAAGTCAGATCATTCACTGTAATGGAAATCCTCAGGAAATTCCCAGAACTGCACGAGCTACCACAACCAATTCCTCACTCCTCAGAGCCAAATTTAACCCTTTTGGTGACCCAGCACTTTGAATTTTTGTTTCCATGGCTGCAGAAGAAGCAATCACATTTCCCCTGCTTTCCCCCGACTCTCCCCCTCCTCGAGTAGTTTTAGTAATATGCAATAGAATGAAGTAATATGAACTTGTAAAAGAATCCAGCCACTTCCAGTTGCCCTTAAAATAAAGCAGCAAAGCATAAAACTCCCAAATGTCAAAACAAAACAAAGGGAAAAAACCCCTTCCATACATCTGCAGTCAGAGCAGAGAGGTGGCAGGCGGCACCAGACCTGGAATAGGACAAGAACGGAGGAACATGAGGAGGTATTACTCATTGCTAGGAGCTGGTTGTTTGCTTGACTTTTGGCCTCTGAAATACTAGTCACAAGTGGGTTTGGACAAATTATTTAAATTTCAAGGGAGAGTGTAGGCAAGTACTGAGGGGAGGAAGAAGCTATCAGAATTCCTTTACACTGCAGAAGGAGCAAGTCAGAGTGCAAGCCCTGCTTCTGTCTTTTGCGGGTTATCTTTGTTATGTGGTGTCACTAATGTATCCATGGCAATTATGGCAGAAGTGGATAAAACGTGAAAATTATTCCCACAAGCATCTGTAATAATAAAGCAGAGCATGAAGTGACACTTAAGTCTGCAGGGAAAGTCATGTATAATACAGCTTCTTCAAGTCCTAAATTTCACATTAGATTATCTTTTTCTTAATATTATGCAAATGGCAAAGTTCACAGTTTCACAGTGGAGGTCTTTGCCTTAAACAGTGATCCTCTGACAGCATCGTCGCAATTTTCCGTGTATACAGTCTCAGCTAGCTCTGCATCAGTTTTGCTTGAGGATAGGTAAGGTGAATTTTCCAACCATGAATAAAGCAGTTATTGCAAGTTTTGGACTTAGGCATTCCCAGCATCATTTAGCAACTGTTCTGAGGTCCCGCTGGAGGCCTCAAGTCAGGGATCAAAAGTTATACTGTAGCAGAGATTATCACAATAACTAAAATGGAGTTACAAAAGAAAAAGGAAACATTTTCTTAAACAGAAACGTTATTCACAATAGTAGTACAACAGCTAGTCTAAACCAGATCAACCAAACTTCAAACCAAACAGAAACCTGGCTTTTAAAGTATCAAAGATCATGAGAAATTTTATCTAATTTCTCCAGAAAGGTAAAAGTGTAAGGAAAACGAAAAGACCTTTTCATGGGGAAGCATCCCTAGCATAACTTTCTATACTGCTTGAACAAAGCAGTATATAGAGGTACTTGCACAATCCTGTAGCAGCCCTGGAGGAGACCCTGCGTTGATCTGTACAAACGCTGCACAGAACAGAGCTTTAACAGAACAGGGACACCCCAGAGCATTGGCAAGAGCAGCACTGAAATTCAACAGACTCCTACAAAGCCAAACTACACCTGCCCTCCTTTTCTAGCGCATGTTTGCTACAAGGAAAACCACCAAGACTCACAGGGAAGCAGGCACAATTTGAGCTGCCTTACCTGCCAGAGGCGGGAGCGCCTTCTCCATCAAAGGCAAGGGTTCCTTTCGGAGAGGCCGAGTTAGCGAGGGGTCCTGGGCACTGAAGAGGCCGGGGCTGTCAGTTAATTTTTTACGTCCGTTGGTGCTGGTCGAGTTTGTGACCCTGCAGCTGCCTATTGCACTTGTGAAAAGATTTGTGTGTTCGTCATTGCTGGCTGGCTCGGAGCTCGGAGTAAATCCCCCCAGGGACAGACCCGGGGAACTTTCTGAACAGTCTATCTGTAGTGGCGTCTGCAATCCCAGTGCTAATGAATTAGACTCCGAAGGCTCTCTCCTGACCCACTGCTCATCTCTGCTTAGCAAACCCTTTGAAGGGGACAGGTGTGGACAAGACATGTGACATCTGTGTTTCTCTTTATGTTTGTATCTCTCCCCAACAGCTTCCTTCCCAAATCTGTAGCGCTTCAAGGACTCCAGAACTGTTCTAGAAGAGCTATTTGCTGTTATAGTGTCCATGGAAACCTGCGGTTGTTCAGAAGAACGATGTTCTCTGTGTTTATGGCGATGTCTATGCTTATGCTCGAGCATCCAGCCGTAAGCCATTTCAGGTGGAACACTGGGGTAGGTGCTCATTGACAAGAGAGGAGTCCTACTTGTGGTGAGGAAAGCCTCCTGGCGTAACAGTTTGTGCTTCTTCTTGTGATATTTGGTGGGATTGAGAAGCAAATGGCCTGTGTGCATGTAGGAAGGTGGCGGCAGGGGGGTAGTAAAAGAAGGAGAAGGTGGAGGAGGATAAAGAGTTGGAGGGTACCTTCCATAGTAACCTAAGCCTATGGGAGCAGCTGCAAGAGGAGAAGGAGAGTAAGGCATGCCGTAAGAGGGGTAGAACCCGGTACTGGAGAGAGGAAAGCTGAGACTATGCATAAAAGGCATTTCTGCCATAGCCTCCCGCATTTTTGGTGGCCTGCCTCTCTTTTTCTTTAGATCGGGTTTTCTAATGTAGTGCAAAGGATCTAAAGGAAAAGTAGGATGGGTATAGAAACTGTTGAAATTTATCCTAAAAATGGTAGGCAGCAAATCTCTGGGTATAAAATGGTGACTTCTGTGGGTTATTCTAATTTCACTTAATCGACTTATTAATTCTTCTAATTCGGCAAGGAAATCCGGGTCCTGCCTACCTCGAAGTTGAGGATACTTCTTTTTCCTTTTTCGCTTCTGTCTCTTCATTTTGTCATAACTAATGTAATCATGACTGCGGCGCTTACATTTGTGTTTATGCTTTTCTTTTAGACTACTTAGAACAGTGGAAGTTTCGGGTGGAATAAGGGAAACGTGATCAAACGAATGCCTTTTCTTCTTTTGACCACAAAACTTCTCAGCTCGATCTGAAGTACTGTTATTATCTGTTCCTATCCCACTGTCACTGGGAATTGTCTCGTCGCTGTGAGACTCGCTTACTGGGGAAGGAGTGGCTTCTTTCAGCGATGTCAGCTCGCTCAAGTGAGAAGGAGAGTTTGGCAACAACGTAGGTGGAGATAATCTCCTCCTTCCCTTAGCAGCTTTCTTCATCGCGAGGGTCTGCACAATGCTTCCTTGCCTGGAGTGGATGTGTAAATACGGCACTGAGCTAGGCTCAATAAAGCCTGCGTCGCTGCTGACGGGGCTCTGTCCCCCACTCACTGCAGATGACTGGGAGCAAACTGGAGATGGAAGAATCTCAGAATTACTAGCTGTTGAAGGCAGCAAATGGGGAAGTACTTGTCCTAGTGATGTACCAGGAGCTTGTTGAGCAGACTTCTCGAGAACTGTCAAACTGGCAGAACTGCTCGTTAAAATACCATTCAGGACAGCTTTAGGTTTCCTTCCTCTCCTTTTTCCTATATAAATTGTTCCTTTCTTGCTGACATTTATTTGCTGGCCTAATTTTGAACCAAAGGTGGCAGCAAGTGTTGACACTGTGTTGTGGAGTTTAGATTGCACTTTCCCTTTGTTATTTGGTTCCACTGTACTAGACAGAATCTGATTCAAAAGTTTCTTTCGCTTCAGAGTTTTCATTTTATTTATTTTTCGAATAATTGTTTTCATTAACTGTCCATTATTTCTCTTGGCAACTTTTCTGTCTGAGTCTACTTCCAAATCAGTCATGCTACAAATAGTAGGTTTTTGGGCTTCTTCTGGCCCTCGGAGCTGGTCCTTTCTCTCAAAAAAATCCCCGCTTCGATGTTGATCGCTTTCAGACTCTATCTTGCTTGAGTTATCTGTTCCAACAAAAGGTGCCACAGAAAGAATAGGTGGCTTCATTTTAATTGAGGACCTGATCTGTCTCTTAGGTCTCCCTCTCTTTTTAGGAAAAGGTTGTCCTGATAAGCTCTGTTTTAGGGAGGGAATTTCTACTTCAGGCTGCAAAATTGGAGGTTCTTGCTCTTCTTTTGACTGCACTGAAAAGACTTTTGATGCTGGGATCTTTAGAGTTCTTTTGGGGGGACCTTCGAGCTCTGGCATCTCCTTGGATTTAGGTCTTCCTCTTTTGGGTTTATACATGTCAGGTAAGAAATCATCTGACATACACAAACTAGAGGGTTGTTTGTGAGTACTGTAGAACTTTGGAGTTTGCTTGTCAGTCTCAGCTAACATTCCAAGGGACTGTCCACTAGCTTCATTCAGTTTTGGCAACTGATGTTTGACAAATTCATGCTCCACAAATGAAGATGATCCTATGTTTTTTAAGAATTTGGCCTGCTCCAAATTACTGCTTGACAGTGCACTGTATGAAATGTTTTTAAAAAGCTCTGACCTTTCTAGTTCTAGACCCTTTGGAGGTCGACATGTGTTTCTTGACACCACTTTAGTCCATCGTGGTTTCCTTCCTTTTCTTTTCTTTAAAGGTTTTGATTGCTGAGTAGTGCTCAGATTTTTTGCTCCTTGGCAGGATTTATCTGATGCAGCTATTGCACCAATCTTTAAGAACTGTTTGCTACTAAACAAGCTTGTAAAACTAACTACTGAAGGGGTGACAGTAGCATGAATGCTTGTTTCAGCTGCCAAAATGGGCTTTTTCCCTGTAGGACTAGTTCTTGAAGTTTCTACGTAAGTACCTTTTGAATCATTTAAATCTTTATCAGCACCTTTAAAATCGGTGCTCAGAGTATGGTTGAACGTTCTGTTTATATTCAGAAGTGTACTGTCAGAAGAAAACTGTGTTTTGCCAATCTGATCTGAAATACCTTCTAAGAGATCTGACGTGGAACTTAAATGCAATGAGTTAGATGCTAATTGTGAAGATGTTGTTGAGAGGTTCCTGTTTAAGGTGGTAACAGACACTGCGGGTGAAGGTGATGGGAGATTTCCCTCTCCTACTGCACTAAACGGGGACTTTGCTGTCGAGACGTCTGAAGCACCTCCTGTTCTGAAGTCTGGTGAAGTGCAATATACGGGAGGCTGTTTTTCATGCTTAGATGTTTCATAAATCCCTTTTTCACTGGTTGAGTAAGCATCCTGTGGAACGCAGATTCCTTCATTAAACATCTCTTTGCCTACATCAGCAATTTCTTTCCGAATTGAAAATTTTTCCAAGATACTTTCTTTATTCTGTCTCATAATATGCTTCTCAAATGTTTTGCTAGTAGTATTTTCCTTCAATAAATCTGTATTCTCATGGCTTTCAAGGCTACTGAGGTTTGAATTGCAAGGAAGCTTAAAGGTCTCTGACGCTGGCATAAGAGAGTCTGCTTTCAGAGTTCCAGAGTCCTTGTTAACCAAACCAGCTGGACTGACAATTCCTGGTGGCTTCTTTCCAGACTCCTTGCTAACCAATCCCACCGGACTGCTGATTCCTGTCATCTTCCTCCCAGAGTCCTTGTTAACTGGTCCCACTGGGTTGCCAATCCCTGGTGTCTTCCTTCCAGAGTCTTTGTTAGTCAGAACGGTCGTATTCCCAGTCCCTGGCATCTTTCTCACGGAATCCTTGTTAAGCAATCCTGCAGGACTATTTATTCCCAACAACTTCTTCCCAGCATCCTTGTTAATCAGTCCTGCTGGAGTGCCAATCCCTACTGGCTTCTTGACAGACTCCTTATTAGTCAGTCCAGTTGGAGTGCTTATACCTGGAAGCTTCCTCCCAGCATCTTTGCTGATTAATCCAACTGCAGAGCTGGTCACTGGCTGTTTCTTTCCAGAGTCACTGTTAACTAACCTAGTCGGAGTGCTCATCCCTGGTGGCCTCTTTCCAGAGTCCTTGTTAACCAATCCAATTAATGGGCCAATCCCTTGTGGCTTCTTCCCAGAGTCTTTGTTAACCAATATGGCTGCACTACCAATCCCTAATGGCTTCTTCCCTGAGTCCTTGTTAACCAATCCAACAGCAATACCAGAGCCTGGCAATTTCTTTACCAAATCTTTATTAACTAACCCACTTGCAGTTATGGTTCCTGGGAGCTTCTTCCCAGAGTCTTTAACCAAACCAGACGCAGCTCCATTTCCAGGCTTCTTCTGCTTTGTTTTGGAAGACTTTGAAGGAGGACAAGTTGCAATAAGTTGAGCCAATTTTTCTGTTACAGTTGTTGCTCCGTTAATTTGTGTTCTATCCTTTAAGTCAGAATTATGGCTACTGATAAGAGTCGTAGGAGATGACTTTATAAAATCTGTCATTTCAGAGTGCAATGGGGAAACTTTCTTAGATAAAGGATTTGTTTCTACTTGTATACCTTCTTCCACATGTAATTCAACTGTTGCAACTTCTCCAGCTTTCTTGTATGACTTTGAAGGGTCCTAGAAGTTAATAAAAAAATAAAATCTTTAGGAACAGAGCACAAAGACTCTCTCTGAGTAACACAGTATCTTTTTATGTTGAGATGATTAATACTTGCTTTCGATACTAGGGTAACTATATAAACACACACTTCATGATCCTATTAATTTTAAAGCAAATATATTTCAGTGGATATGTTAATGCTTTCCTGATGTTAAGGAAACCTAAACTCGCTCCCAGTCCTCAAATGTAAACCATTTAATCTGTCCCCCAATTATAAACATTCTCCAAAACCACTGTTGACGGTTATTAAAAAAAAAACATTAACAATAATGTGTTGGACTAACTATTCAGAGTGTGATAGCACTCAAAGACCTCACATCTACGGAGAGGCAGCTGGGCAATGCACTGCACTGTGTAAACCTGTCCACGCGCAGCTCCACCAGCGTTCTCAGTCTTCTTCCATGATACCCTCAACCACTGCAGTAACAGGTTCTCCTCACAGCTGACTGATGACAGTACTAAAATAAGTTAAATTATTCTGTTGTTTATATGGGGCAGGGGGGAAGACACACACATACAACACACATGGAGTAAATTAAACTTGCAAAGTTATTTTCAGTTCTCACCTAACTAAATTTGAAATTTATTTTGTAAAGGTTAAAAAAAAATTGCAACACCCATTACCTCAATATAGTCTATTAGGAACATCTCAATAAATTAATCTTTTATTTTAGAAGGACATTCTTTACGTACAGTACCCAACATATCTCTGAAATGCATTGGATACATTCACTCCAAGCAGGGGCTAAGAATGGAAGACTCTGATCCCTTATGAGATAATTACACATATGCACAATTTGAAAACCTTCTGGGATCTATCATCTCAAACACTAAATAAAGAGTGAAAGGCAACAATGTCACCCCTATTCCACTCTATTGAGATCGCCCTGCAGTGCTGCCTCCAGCGCTGGGGCCCCCAACATCAGAAGGACACAGAGCTGTTGGAGCGGGGCCAGAGGAGGCCCCGGAGATGCTGGGAGGGCTGGAGCCCCTCTGCTGTGAGGACAGGCTGAGAGAGCGGGGGGGGTTCAGCCTGGAGAAGAGAAGGCGCCGCAGAGACCTTGGAGCCCCTTCCAGTCCCTGAAGGGGCTCCAAGAAAGCTGGGGAGGGACTCTGGAGCGGGGAGGGGAGCCATGGGACGAGGGGGGAGGGTTTTAAACTGAAAGAGGGGAGATTTGGATGAGATCTGAGGAAGAAATTCTTGGCTGTGAGGGTGGTGAGCCCCTGGCCCAGGTTGCCCAGAGGAGCTGTGGCTGCCCCATCCCTGGAGGGGTTCAAGGCCAGGCTGGACAGGGCTTGGAACGAGATGGTCTTCGAGGTCCCTCCCAACCCAAACCATTCTATGATTATAATATGATATATATGATACGGTATGATATGATATGGTATTATATTCATCCCTCTGCAATAAAAATCAATAAGACAATTGCATGCTACTTACTGTACTTGTTTACAGTCAGCATTAGATTCATCATGTTTTACAAAACTGTAACTACAATTGGCCAATATCTAATTATGCTGAAAAAAAGATGTAGCCTGGATTCCTTTGAAATTATTTGATAAATAGCAAATTTTGGTGCTGATCATGAATGAAGTATTTAAACAGAAGACTGCAAGCTGGATTCAGCCTGACAGTTTCCTAGAGACGGGAAGTAGTTGCTTGGGTCATGTGCTGCCTGAGCTGTCAGAGCCTCTGCAGCGCATCAACAGGCACAACACATCCTGAGCTGCTGCCTTTCCGCAAGGATGGTGCAAGAGGTGTGTTTCTTTCTGCCTGCATACAGGCCTGGCACTTACGTGCAAACTACACCGAGTCAGCACAACAGGACTCCAAAGACGGAATCCAACCACTATCGTCAATGCTCTTGGACATTCCTGGAGCATACTGTGAGTGCTAGAGATATTAATTACATAGTATTAAAGTAGTCTTTCTGATCAACCCAAATGACACCCTTCTTAAGAGTTACATCCTCTTTTCTATGGTCTTAAATTTTGAAAAGAACTTTGGAACAAAATTTTAATCTTCTTTGTTCAGTGGATTTAGATGCATTTGAAAAATTCACCTTGGGAATACTGACTTGGGAATTCAACCGTATTCATTCCTGTATTTGTTGAGCCACCTGTGTATACATGCTCTTCCTTCTTCCTTCTGTTTCTCCTGTATAGTTTGCTACCCTACTAGATAGTTTCTGTTGTATTCTCACGCTCTACCATTTCTGGGTATCGAATGCCTCTTGTCAGGCTCCACGTTTTCCTATCCACCTCTGTTTCCAAACAAAGAGCTTGGAAGTTTTATTAGATATTTAAATAAATAAATAAATACATACATAAATAAGAAAACCCTTCCAAATACCAACTTTGATCTAAATAAGATGCCAGGATTTTGAAAACATTGCTTTAGCATCAAACAAGGATTCTTTGAAAGCTGAAGGCATTTGCCCCGGAAAGTTTCTTTCTCATCTAGGGCAAGTGAATTTTCCAAGCACACTGAAAATTATTTCAAAGAACATGAAAAACAAAACAAGAAACGTCTATTGAGATGACAGACACAAAGTCAAAATTAAGTTTGTAATTTTTTCAGCATTTTTAAAGCCAAAAATTTTATATGGAAAATTATTTTCCAGTTTTTTTTCCATAAAGCCACTTAAGAATCAGTGTGATTAACAGAAACATTTGGGGGGTGGGGGGGATGGGAATAGTGGTGTGGGTTTTCTTAAGGAAAAAAATTAATGTGATAACAGTTAATAGAGACATCTTGATCAAAATATCTAACCTTCTTCAGAGAAGGTTGCACTAACCTGTCTGCTGCAGTAGCTGCAAAAACATTAAAAAAACCCCTCCAACATAGATCACAGAGTCAGAACTCCTTCTTGCAACTATTTATTACTAAAAATTTCAATTTATCTATTAAAGTGAATGGGAGGTATTGCATACCTCCCACTGCAGAAGGAGCACCATATGGGAAGAATAAGACTACTGCAAACAGATTATAAAAATTAAACTTAAGTAGTGCACAATCATGAACTTCAGGAATAACAAGGACATTTTCCATATGGAAGGCAACAATGGAAGAAAAGAATATGAATACACTGGTCATATACTGAGGAAATCAAGTAAATCTCTCATCTTAAGCCAGGATCAGTACAACTCTACCAGCACCAGCCATAGAAAAAGTGGTGGTATGCACCAACTAGAAGTACTTTTAAGAAAATTATCTAAAAACTAGTGAGAACAGATCACCCTGTATGTCTCAGACTAGCCTTCACCACTGCCTGTTTCTTTACTAGGTCCACACTAAACCCCTTTCTATGCCAGAAGATAAATTTCCCTCGCTGTTCTGCTCAGTGCCCTCCCAGCCCAAACGTCTCTCCAGAAAATAAACAAGATTTCACAAGAACAGTGATAGGCCCCTGATCAAAGTTCGCCTTTTGCAGGAGGGTGGCCATGAGCATCGGTTCGGGTCGGATGTCTCCCAACCTGCTGCCATCGTCGAACAAAACCCACCAGTCATATCGGTTACTGGTTTTAAAGCTGTGATGTAAAAGAGCCCATGCTCTATGGAGAATAGGCTGGCACTTAGCCCAGCTTTTCTGTGGCAGCTGCAATCTTATGTAAATTATGCTGGAGCATCACATTTCAGGAACTTCCCCCCAACTTAGCCATCCTCGTACTCACAAAACATCCAGCTGGGAGGCGGGGAGCGGCCATGCTATGTCCTACTGTGCTGGAGACAAAAAAGGTGCCAGGCTTTCCTGAAATAACTTCTACTGCACAAACAAGCCCTCCGTCAGACGGGAAGGAGAGATGTGAAGCCCAGCACGTGTTACAGAGCAATTTCAAGGAGTGCAGCGCTTCAAAGCTTCAGCGACTGGCGTGGCCACATTCCCGCGCAGCTCTGCAAATGCAGATCAGGCCTCTCGTTTTCCTTCTGCTCCCGGCGCTGAAGCTGCCTCACCCGCAGCACATCCAGCCATTCAGTGTCCTCCTATGGTCCTGGGGAGCAGAGCACCCTACTGCACTGTTCCACTTGAACAAACACACAGTTATACATCCAAGAAAGCCTGAAGTCAGATTTTAACGCAGTTTTGTGAGCACTACTAACAAATCACTCACAGGAAATAAAAATAACCCCCCTGACATCTCCTAGGTGTTTCATCCACCAAACTCACCTAATACAAATGCAAACAAGCACATGCTTCAGGCTGCTTCTTCTAGACCTATTCTACTTTACTCTGGCTTTCAGATGGCAGGTTTCATCCAGGCACAAAGCTGTTAAAAAGGTCTAGTTTACACTACATTAAAAAACATATTGTGCTTTAAAACTAAACTATTTATTCCTGTGCAATCTTTAGCTGTAACTATCTGGCTTAAAACTCTGTCCAACAAAAGAATCACCCAAAGCAATTACATAAAACATGTAAGATTTCATAAAATTGTCATTATTATTAATTTTACACTGAGCTGAATTTAAAATTTTAAATCGCCTACGTGGACATACCATCAATTTGAGGAATAAAAATTCCAAGTTATTTTGATATAAACTATTAACAGGTTATAATCAATCATTCCAGAATCATCACGGGCACCAACAGAAAAAAATCGGCTTTACTTCTAAAGAAGGCATTCATTGTTACACTATAGCATGGTCTCAGAGTTTATTATTACTAGATTATTACTTACTGCTCTTATTATTGGTACTTATTTCCAAAAAGCTTAAGAGTAGATAGTCTCTCACAGGAACAGGGATATCTCCTATCAAGTCTGGTGTAAAATTCACTTCTCACACTAGAACCAAATTAGGAAATGCAAGACAGTCTCAGCTTCCAAAAGCTGAAATAGTTGGAAGAAAACAGCTTGTTAGTGAAAATTTTGTTTGTTAATTCTCTTGAGAACTACCAGCAAGTAATAAGGATTTTTATATGTACATATACACAGACACAGAGAGAGATTTACCCATTGTCATTTTGGCTGTTGTAGTTCTGGCGAATTCACAGGCTGTAATTCAAATTCTGAAGAATCACAGAAATTTTTTGTGTAGTTGTGGCATCAATATATTCTGCACAAGTTCCCCAAATAACAAGTGAAAGTGTGTTTGCTGTTTATTTTTCACCACCAAGACTTTTAGTCTTTTCTAAACACAAGTTTTACCTAACTACCACGAAAAAAAGACTTTGTAATAACTAGTCCAAGACAAAAATTTATGTCGCAGATCCTGCAGAAAATGTTCTCGAGCTACTCAAAAAGAAAAGAAAACAAAACAATTCTTTAGCTTTGTTACTTATTTGCCAGAAAATTTTCAGTTAGTGGCTGTGATTTCATCAGCAAACTTTCCTGTCGCGCTTCTCCACATAACCAAGGGCAATAGAAAGAACTCCAGAATCCTGAACTCAGCAGTTTGACAAAGAAAGAAGGGGATGGAGCAAAAGGGCATGTTCCAACTTGCTTTGCTGTTTTACTATGACTATTTTCCAATTACAGCAGGCTGTTACTATCACTTCTTGCCTTCCTATTTTCTAGAACTTTAGTAATGCAACTTCGCTCTGTCATTGGCTACACTTACCTTGCAAGCACAGGTGAACCATTCATTCATACACTGCTTGGGCTAAAACTAACAGAAGCAAAATTTAGATTTATATCTAAGGCCCAGCAAAGGTCAGCAAAGGTCACTAGCCACATTGTCTGTCTGTCAAAGGACACTCTTCTGAAAGAAAGAAATCCCAAATTTCACATTCAGTGTCAAAAAACAAATTTAGTACTCTCTTGATATTACAGTAACTTCTAATTTTATTTCTCTTAACACCTGCGAATCTTAGCCATTTCTAGGTCTCTTTTCTTTTCTATGATTTTCTCTTCAGAAGACTATTGACTTTTTTGTCTACACATTTCTGGAGGACAAATTGTAAATATACAAGTTACGCATCTCACCTACCCATCATCTTTCAGATTGGAGATAAACCCTCTATTAATGTACTGAAGACACTTCCCAAGTTTTAAGAGTCCTTTAAGCACTGAGCTTGAGAGAGAAGCATGACTGTCATAGATGGGAGTGCAAAGTATTTTCCTACTATTTTAATTTTTACACTGACACTCCCAGGAGAAGATTTCCACTACTTCTCTTTTTGTCTTAGTGCTTAACTGAGTATAGTGCAAGTGCTAAATTTTCATTCAGATTCTTTGTTCCTCCTTTAAAAGTACAGAGAGTTCAGTTTCACAGCTCAAAGTACAGCCACATCTTGCTCTGAACTGGTCATATATTTGCTTTATTTCCCCTCCTCTCCATCAAAAGGAAAGATTAAGGGATCACTTTCATTTTCTGAAGTGTAATTTGCAGTGCTAAAACTTGCTTTATTTCATTGCAGTGAGAAAAAGAAATCCCTCGGGTATTATAGTCAAAACTTGCAATGGTATTAAACCATGTTTGCCATTTGTTTCTAGTAAGATATTTTTTAATCACACTTGCTAGAAATCAGTAGGATGCTGTAAAGCGTCATTTCTAACAATCCAAAGTGCCATAACGGCAGCAGGGAACATACAGAGTTAAACAACTTGAAAACCATTTCAGTACAATGTGAGAGAGAGAGAGCAGAGTATCTAAAGTGAATTAGCATTAGTCAGGGATTTGAAACTATTTTAAGTAATGCAAATTTAATGCAAGAGATCTGCTCTTCTCAACACTAAGCATTCAGGTTGTTCACCAGACAAGGAGCAGGAGTAATTCCACTTGGAATTAAAAAGTGATATGGTATCAACGGTATCATATACAATATCAATAATATTTAATAATATCAGTAATATTTGTTTCCCAACTTTCTACTTTACATTTGAAATATAATGGATCTCTTCAAGAAAAACTTAGCATATAAACAAAGATGTCAAGGATGAACAATCCATGCTGTCATCATCCAAGTTTAAATGTTAATTATTCTCACTGGTAAAAATACCCAGGGCACGATCTCTTGATGCAATGGGAAAATTTCCATGCTTAACTGTTCTCTTGGCTAGTAAGAAATTTTCAGTTGCAAATACCACCTCAATTCGGACATCGAATCAATGACTGGATATTCCTGACTGCCCCAGTACTCAACTCATTGCTACAAAGTCTTGTTAAAAATAAAAAAAAAAAAAAAGAAAAGAAAAAGTCATCAGTATAATGACAAATTGTGATCGACTCTCCCCATTTTTTGCAAGATGAAGCTAGAGAAATTATTAGAAATAATAAGCTTGTCCTGAAATGGAAGAATGTAAAATAAAGGCTATAGCCAAAGTTTTAAGTTACGTAATGTTCCACTTGAGAATTTCTTGTTTGATAGGCTGACTAAAAACACCTTTCTGTTTATAATGGAGAAAAACCCCAACGCAGTTGCATGGTAGAGTCTGGAAAAAGTAATTTTAGTCATTACGCGTAATACATAGCACACTTTTTCTTTCAGGGCATATTTTATTATTTCTCTTTGAAGATCCTCTTCCTCAGCAAAAAGTAAAGTCTGGGTACGCCAGGGGAAAGACTAAGGTTTGGGTATGTCAGACAGACATCAGCTCAGGACAAGATACAGGCATTTTCCTTCCCTTTGGGTAGGCTCTACCTTATGAGATACGCCAGGACAGATTTAGGCAGGTGGCCTTATGAATAGGGGACAGGCTAGAGAAACGAAAAACCTTCAGCCTTGGGAACCTCTGAAGCAGGAGCCCCATGAACAGACAGCCCACAGGGAAGGGCGGGCTCTGACTTCCAGGGCCCCACTGTATTCCCCTGCTGAATCGCCTGGCGGGGCAAAGCTGAGGAAGGCTATGTAAGGAACATGCAAGGGAACTGGGAGAGATAAATATGCACTCATAGAGAAACCCACACAGGTGCAAGAAAAATGGGAGCGTAGGGAAAAACTTCAGCTTTAAATCAGCAGGCATGTATTGAAAGGGGACAAAGCGTGAAGGGCGTATTCTAACATTTTATTAGTTAGCAAAGCTTCTATGTTTATTGGAAAAAAGAGCATGCTGTAACAAAACACTTCTAAAATTTAGCATCTATGCAACTACATTTATAATTCTTGCCATTTATCCTATTTTCCCTATCTGTTACTGCTGCTCTTACTTGTTACATCATGCATATCATAAAAACAAGACATCCTCAAGGCAGGGCTACCTCCTTACATTTGGAAAATACCTGGCACATCTCTCAATCCACTGCATTTATATGCAGTTTATCATCAGGCTCTTTTCTAACACATCTGGAAAAGTATTTTTTACTTTTCAGACACTGCTTGATACTTTCCTCGCAGAGTGTCAGTTAAGACACAAAGCAAAAACAATGCTTCTAACAGTTAAGAAAAAAATATAAATCCAAATACTAGCGACAAGCACAGCAAATACACAACCCCACTTAAACAGCGACAAGACCCCTCATTTTCTTCTATATAAGAGACTAAAAATTACACTACTGCTTCTCAGAATTATACCTATGATGTTCACTTCACGTTAACATGGGAATTATCTTTCACTACTGTTAAAAAAACATTGTGAAGCTGTGAAAGAGCAAAAGCATTTTTTCCTGTTGATGGAGATGAAGTCAAACCACTCCTAACTTCAGAATCTTCAATATCAGAGGTTACATGGAAAAACCATTAGTAGAACGTGACCGTGCAGAGATGCCAGAAACATTTAAATACAGTTTAGATTTACTCTGACTTGCAAAGCAGTACAGGAACATGCCACTCACTTGTTTTGAAGGACAGTGCTCGTTCTTCTCATCTGTCATCTTCCCACTCTTCGGTGCCCTTCTTGGTTGCTTGATGCTGGTTTTTATAGCAGGCCGGCACACATAATTCTCAAGGTTCTTGGGAGGCTTTTTTGTTCGCTTTGCTTGAAGACCAATCTTCAGTTTCAAGTTTCCCTCTGAAAAGTTTGTTTCTTTCACTGAAAACTGCTGCTGTGCATCAGTCAGAGCCTCATTCTTCCCATTCTCTGTACTGTTCCCCTCCCGATTCTTCTTCTTACTGTCGTCTTCTTCCTTGGTGGAACTTTCTAGCTCTACTTCTCCTTTTCCCACCAACGTGCCAATATTTACTGCAGAGGGGCTTTTCCCAGAAAACCCTTCAGAATCAGAACCCAAGCCTAACATAGCAGTATTCCGAGGGTCCATCACAGGCGGAATATAAGCCTTCGGGTAATTTTAGGGAAGATTTAGAGAGATACGTTCCACAGAAGATCTGTTCTACTACTGGCAGCCAGCATCTTTTACACTGTAGAAGGAAGACAGACAGAAGTAAACTTTGATTTTCTAGAGGAAATTAAACAAATATTAAAAACAATTAGAAAGCAGACAAACGTATTTCAGACAAGCACAATTACGTAGCTGATGTTTCAAAACACCAACCCTTCCTGTAACCTACTACAAAAATACAATTTATCTGTAAAACCACTTTTATGTGATAGGTGTAAATCAAAAGCACGTGAATATTACAATATAACTTCCAATTCATCCACAGGACACTTCAAATGATGGTTAAGGCTTTTAGTATTGATCATCAATTTTTTTTTTATTTTTTTATTTGAAACGAGAACCCATCTACTCCTACTACTGACACTTTTAGTCCAGACCTTCTGAAACAGTTGCATCTAAGGAATGATGCAGCTAATGAAACCTATGATAAAGCATCCAAAAGCCAGAGACAATCCGATTTTAATCATCTGAGACACTAGGAAAGTTGAGCTTAACTGGAGTATGCATTGGTTTATAAACATGCCACAACATCTGCTTATTAGTTAAGGACTTTCCACAGTTCAGGAAGAAGGGTGAGAGAACAGAAAAAACACCCCACCAAATATATCCCCACACTAATTTGTACTTCCTGGAGCACGGGAGCAGAAAAATCCGCACTTGTGTCATCAGAGATACTGTCACGTATATATAATTAACCTATTTATCATAAGATATCAGAGGGAACTTTTTTATCGTAACTAAAGCAAAAGTTGATTTGAATCCACTTGCTAATGCAAGGGGGTCAGATCCCTGGCTGGCAGACGACTTGCGCAGCATGCTCGCACACCGACCACCACAGAGACGGAGGCTGCTCTTTCCCCCGCTGCCAAAGAACAAACAAAATCTGTGTACCCCATTATAGTTTTATCTGTACAAACAAAAATCAGCACAGCAAGAATCTGCAGAAGATACAAATATGCTGTATTGATCATTGACTGATCCCCTGGAGGTCTTCAAGGCCAGGATGGACGGGGCTTGGAGCAACCTGGTCTAGTGGGAGGTGTCCCTGCCCAGGGCAGGGAGTTGGAACTGGATGAGCTTTGAGGTCCTTTACAACCCAAATCATTCTGTGATTCTACGATAACTACCAAAGAGGACAAATCACAGCTACCAAGGGGAAGCTAAACACACGCATTTCAGTATGGTCAGATACTCAGAGTACAATGGAAGAGAAAGGACACAAGCAATGTCTGCAGAACCGGGGACCTGAAAATCAGCAACTCTCCAAAGGGCTCTGTGCACAGGACGAACAGGACCTCCTGGTGAAACGGGACAGCCACAAGGACACACACGATCCTTGGAGGGCACTGGAACAGTATCAGGTCGTTTTGAGGCTGCTATGGCAGCCCACTGCCAGATGCCCATCCACCCCGTGGAACGCACACCGAGCCACACCAGATCAAACCCTGTTAGCCTTAACCACAGCTCGGGAGAGAAGTTCTCCTTTCTCAAGTTCCTCGAGCCAAACCAGAACAATCCAGGTGGACATGTTTCTTTTAGGGGCACTGTAAGCAGAAAGTCTTTAAGTATCTTCATCATTAAATATCTTAAACATTATTGAAAATGAAGCATGTCAGAAAGAGTTCTGAAAAAATATCAGTGTACTGAAAAGAGCATCACAGGAACTTCACCCGAATGTTTTTCTCTTCTTATCTTCTATACAATTATTAAGGCTAGGACAGGGAACTGCTGGAGAGGGTGCAGCATAGGGCTACCAAGATGATTAGGGGACTGGAACACCTCTCTTATGAGGAAAGGCTGAGGGAATTGGGTCTGTTTAGTCTGGAAAAGAGACGGCTGAGGGGTGACCTAATTAATGTGTACAAATACTTAAAGGGTGGGTGTCAGGAGGATGGGGCCGGGCTCTTTTCAATGGTGCCCGGCAATAGGACAAGAGGTAATGGGTACAAACTTGAGTGTAGGAAGTTCCATCTCAACATGAGGAGGAACTTCTTTACGTTGAGGGTGGCAGAGCACTGGAACAAGCTGCCCAGAGAGGTGGTTGAGTCTCCATCTCTGGAGACATTCAAAACCCGCCTGGACGCGTTCCTGTGTAACCTGCTCTAGGATGGCCCTGCTCTAGCAGGGGGGTTGGACTAGATGATCTCCAGAGGTCCCTTCCAACCCTATGATTCTATGATTCTATGATTCTAAGGCTGAATTGTAAGAAATGCTATGAAAAGATTTCAATTGTTTCAATGAACTTCAAAATGGTTTCAATGGTTTCAAAAAAGAGCTCAGCAATTATTTATGACATTTGGCCTCCAGGCAGGTCAGCACATGCACACTCGAGCCCATCAGCACATGGCAGGTTCCAAAACCGTATGTCTCTTGTCCAGCGAATAATTCAAAACCCAGCAGTGAGGAGGTGATATTCTGCGGTGGCCCAGTAAACACGAGCACTACGTAAAAAGGGGGAAGGATAAGGAATGTGAAAGGCGATACTGGGAGAGGACTAAGGCAAGTGGTTGGAAGAGAGATGCCAGGATTAGAGGGGACAGAAGAAGTGCTGCTGAGAACACAAAATGCCAATCATTAGGAAGCCAGACTTCGTTGGCTGCGTTCTCAGAGAAAACAAACTTATTTTCACATCCTGTGAAATTATTAAAATTTCATTATTGAAAAGGATTTCTATCTGCAGCTATAACTTTTAAACTAAGAACATCCTGAAAAATCAAACCTGCTATTATTACTCATAAGACCAGAGGCAATTAGATAAAATCTCCATTTTACAACTAGAAAAAGTGGGTAGAGTAGTGTGACACAGGGGACTAGAAAGCAAGTCAGTGACAGCTCCTAGTTCAAGGCCCAATCTTCGGTCCATTAGGCTACACTATGTCACCAAAAAAGGGCTTTTCCATACATGCCGATGCACAAAGGAAAACTGGACAGAAGTAAAATAATTTTAAGCTAATGCATGAAGTTTTATTATTGAAGTTCAAGAAAAGGAGAGAATCCTACAGGCCACCATGCAACTCTCGAATCTATGTTCTCACAAATTTCTCCTTCTCTAGTGACTATGGTCCAGAACAGCTGCAACAGTCATTCGCTTCAGTCATTTTCTTACAAATAAGATTAATTAATAAGCCTAAAATCTGAAACCAAATTAAATTGAAACAGCACCATCTATACTGCTGCACTTAGCTCCATATTTACTTAATAGAAGACTTTAAGTAAGTAATTACACCCATATACTGACCTTAGAAACTGCAAGACCAAGACAAAGCGCACATTGAGAATTAAAGAACTGCGTTAAAATCTTATTCTGTGATAACACAGAATCAGTAACTATCGTAGAAACAAAGTCACAGAATTGATGGGTCTCATAAACACATAGCAGGTCATTTTATTTATCCATTAATTCCTCTCTACACAGACAACAAAAACGCTAATCCTGGACCTAATCATCATTTTGCCTCGATCACTGTAATCTTCTCTCCGTCTCTTCAACTACCTCACTCTAATTCACAGAAAATGTGTCTGCCAATTTGATCATTTTCATAACCGTGAACTGATTAGATCTCATCTCCCTGAATCCCAAGAATGCTTCTTCTTCCCTACCTCATCAAGTTCAAGCTTCCTGTCATTGCCTTCAAGGTGTGCCCAACCGTTCCTTGGCTCTTTACTTGTTCCTGTTGGTTAGCGTGTTCTGTTTCACCAGTGACAACCGTTACATCTGTTCTCTTCTATTTTTTTTTCCCTTTTACTTAAGTAACACCATTGCTTTCTCTCTGCTACTCTTCACACTTTGTATGCCCCGCTTGCACCAGGATCTTTACCATTCTTCTTGCAGGTTGTGCCTTAAAATCTCCTTGTGGATGTCAATGCAAATGAGCAGCTGAATGGCAACAGCCATAGTTCAAAGGCAACTATAAAAGCTTGCATGAATTTACCCTGAAAACTCTGATTTGGTACTCACAAGACCTAAAACTATCATATTTACCCATGTGACATAAGGCACATATCCGTGTCTTTGCTTGCCACATTTGTTCCGCTAATTTGCAAGTCATATTTTTAATGATACTTTAGGCTTCTTCCAGTCAGAAAAATGGACTATGGACTTACATAGTACCTGCTTTGATGATACCGACCCCTAGAGGAGATCTTGGCATGTTTCCACTACAAAGACCTTTACAAGAAAAGCATAAAAAATCCACCTGGTGCACCCAATAAGATTCATGTGAAATTAAAGCAGTGGAGCCTGATTGCCCATCCCACAATTAAGTATTTTCTAAGCTTGCACACTGTCATTTAACCACACTGCTTCAGAACTTCTAAGACTAGAAAGCACCGCTCTAATCAAGCAGCGTGGCATTCTACATCAGGCCAAGAACTCTGCTCAGCAGGTCCTATCCCACTGCTCAAATTTTGCAGACTCACAGCAGGTCTTTCCAAAGTAACATCAACATTTTTTACTTAACGACTTTTTTTGGATGAAAGAAACTGCCATTTCCCTGGGGACTCTATTCCAAGACCTAATCCACATTTTGCAATAACTTTCATCCACGGGATCTTAGACTAACATAGTTTTGCTACATTAAGAACCATCCAGCATCAAATCTCTACACAGCCTTACACATTATGAACAAGACATGTCCTAACCATCTCCCTGAGAAGCAAAACACATCAAACTTCCAGTCTCTCATCCAGTAGACTCTGTAGATCTCAAATCCCTCCTGTAATCGTTCCTCCCCCAAAAGATTAACTGTGAAGCATTTCAACACCCGTTTTGACACGTGCTACCTAGAAATAAATGGTGTTCATTAATGATTTTTCTAATGCCATATACAGTTTTAATACCTATTATTCATTCTTATTCCCCTGTTGACACATCCAAAGCCCCTTTTGCCCATCATCTGCTAAGACTTCTATTCTTTTGATCCCCTGCTTTTCCTGAAAAAAAAAATACCAAGGGTTTACTTCTACTGCCAGCTCATACATATGTTTCCTCCTCTGCCCTCTTAGCAATATTAAATGAGATTTTTTTCCCTCTGTCCAATTTACTACATCATCTTTATTTCTGCTGCTTCTTTTGTTGACAAAAACATATTGTGATTTTATATTTGGAAGGTGAGTATTTGCCTTTTGGTTCTTTCCATTGCTTCGGCTCCAGGGGACACTAAAAAAACTCAGCCGAGTGTCTGAAATCGCAGAGTACTACTGGTAACTCTATGGCCTCCCACATTCCCCTCTCATATTCTTGTCTTCTTCCTTCTGTTATGGAAGGCAGCTACCACACTCAGAAGTTCTTTCTCAAAAAGAGAATAAAACGTGTCATAAAAACCCCACTGTATTTCTCCACATCACATATCCTAAGCAGCAACACGGACCACAGGAGGTCACCAAAATAGAAGTTCAAGGACCTTGGATTACCTATGCGAGTATTTTTTAAACATCTAATGCCTTCCAATGGATTTTTCTGAACAAAAAAACCTCTTTTATACCCACCTAGTAAAAGATAATGTAAGGGGGATATAGGAAACCAGTATCTCACCTTTAACTCCTGATATAATGTGCAAACAATGCCTTTGCCTACGCCAAAAACACCCCAGTGCTAGGATGGCCATACACACCATGTGAGCCCTGCTGCACGACAGGTAATGCCGTGATACAGAAAATTAGGAAGAAATACAGATTTTGCTTTCACAAAATTATCACATTAGGTCTGCATATCAGATTTTTTGTTTTCTTTTGGAAAGCTGTGAGATGCAACACATGACCTCACTGAAGTGGAAGAAATGTGTCCACAATGGCAAAAGTCAACCTCTTGCTAATTAATTTTCTTTAAAAAAAAGTCAACAATCCATTTTACAACAATACCTGTTAAAAATAACTGTAATTCAGTAACCATATGTGCTATTTCCATTTTTCTCTTGTGACAACAGCGTTATAATTTACATCAATAAGCCTGTCTCTGGCTCCAAGTGTTTAAACCAGTTTTTTGTATCCTCAAGGACAGTTTAAACTTCTGAAAACAGCTGAAAACAAGCATCTTATTTTTGTAAGTTATGACTCAAATTATTTTACTGTTTACTATCACTCAAACATTAAGCACTTTTTAGATGACTGCCTGTAGCAATCAAATGCAACTGAAGTTGAAAAAGAAGTTCCGATAATTTTGTCTTTAAAACCAAGATGTACTTTAGACTCCCTCAAAATAAAAAAAAAAAACTGTCTTACACTCTTATACAGTTTAGAAATGCTGCCGAAGCTTTAATTTTCGAGTAAGAATGCTTCTTAAGAACTCAAGTAGGCAGACAGATGATGGTTTTAGAGCCCATCTCTACCCATATGTTCAACCAGCTGCTAGAACTTCCCCATTCACACAGAGGCAGAAGCAGCAGGGATGGTCCCAAGGTCCTCAAAGATGACCACATGAAACACGTATCTTTCTGGATTCACACCAAAAACCCCAACGCCCTTGGAAAACACTGCTTTTGCAGGTACAATCTTCATTAATGCAAGGAAGACAATCAAAATAAACAACAAAAGATGCAAAAAAGATACACGCTGTTGCTGAAAATGAAAACTAAGTAGATTTAAATGTATGAACCTAAAGTTGCAGATTTCTACCAACATCCATCCCGCAGTCCCTGCTCCCCAAATCTCTCCTAACAGGACTGGAAAGCCAGCGTCAGAACCCACTACCTCCAGTTTCCCTTTCTGGCTCCTGACAACACACAGCTACCAGGAGAGCAAACGCATGTCCTGAGGCCATCTGATGGAAACCCACATTCCAAGCAGCTCCTAGTTCTCTGCTAGGTAATTAACAGGGTGAAGGAACCACAAACCAAAGGCACAAAGCAGAAGTTAGAAAGCCAGGAGACTATCTAACAGAAAAAAAAAGACAGCAACTCATTTTGGCTTCTGATCTGAAAGATAGGTAAGGCTAAAATACATTAGGCTCAACCATCTAATCCCAAACTATCGGTCAGTAAAACTAAAATAGGACTGAAAATCCAATGAAAGTAAAATATCAGAAGTATGCTTTTTGGGGGGAGGATTGCAAGCAGGAAAGTCCACCAGCCACTGACCCAGTAAACCAGCCAATATTCCAACGAGACAAAAAAGAATGTGAATCTGCCAAAGCACGCACGGCTCCCCCTGCCCCGCTCCGGGCAGGACCACGCTCTTCCCACCGCCTCGGCCCTGAAGGAAAATTGAAGTTTCGAGGGGTGCGGAGACTTGCGCGCAGACGTGATCACCGGGAAACCCCCCGTCCCGGCCCCGGGACGGAGCGGGGCTCCCCCGGGGCCGGGGCTGTCAGGCGACATCCCGCCCCCCGCTCTGCGGCCCGGCGCCGGAGCCCGGTTATCAGCCCCCCCAACCCCGCCCCGGCGGGGCCCCGGGCGTCCCGTCGCCCCCCGGGGCACCGCTCCTGTCACCGGGCCCCCCCGCGTCCCCCTGGGCCCCGCCGGCAGGGATCCCCCGCCTCCCTGCGCGGCGCGGGCCCGGCT
>VYZM01011665.1:73171-83546 GCA_013398915.1 Dromas ardeola | reverse complement strand
AGAGCGGCGGCGGCGGCGGGGGAGGAGGGAAGCGGCCTCCGGCGAGCCGGGCAGCCGTTGGGTCGCCTCTAGTTCCCCTTGGCAGGTTTCAGCTCTCCCGGCTCTCTCTGGCCGCCCCGTTTCTAGAGATGCGGCTGAGGGGTGTGCTTTGTGCCCCTCCATTCCCTCAGCCCCGTGTGTGCCGAGAATGAGGGAGGATCGTGGGGTGCGGTGGGGAGCGCGTGGGGCGGGAGCTGAGGACAAGGCCCGGGGACAGGTCCCGGCGCAGCGGCGGGGGGGGGGGCATCGACCGTCACAACCCGCTCAGAGNNNCGGGTGTGGGGACATCGACCGTCACAACCAGCTCAGAGCTGTGCCCGTCTCCCGTGTTTCTGGCGCTTGTAGTAAATATGTAGACATCGAGAACCAGAAATGTGTTTTTAATTTATTCTGGAGAGGTGAGGATTATTTAATGGTCTCTGCAAATGTAGCTTTCAGGGTTCTTTGCATGATTTTTACTAGCAAGTTACATTCCGATCTACAAGTCCTTTCCTAAAGGCCACAAGCAGACAAGTGTTTGTTCTAGAATGGAATGGTACGCTGAATTGGACAGGTTCTTAACCTGCTCCAGGTACAAATCAGTGAAATGGCCACAGTTTTAATCCGCTTTTCTACAGAAGCTCCTCTCCCACCGACAGACAAACCCTGGAGAAAAACCCCTACAACTTGGGTTAAAGTAGCCATTCAAGAATTCTGCCAATGTTAGAGGTGCTCAAAATAAACAGAAACTTTCAGATCTTTGTGACTCCTTGATTTCACTAGGTGTGTTTGAGAAAACAGCTTTTCCATCCCTACTTTCTTTACCGTTAAAACTGTGATTTGAAACAAATGGGATACATTCTCACATGGGACAGAATTTCTTCTTCCTTTTCTGCTGTACACATGAGCATGGCAAAGTAAAATGGCTAAAAAAGCCTCCGTAGGCGGATACTTTCATTTATTCTTGTAATAGCAAAACTGGGTCTTAATTTTCAAATATGTGTTGTGCATTGATGGTCAGAGGAAAGAATGTAAAGCATCTTTACAAAATTAACGCCCTTCAGCGTGGAGTTATTTTCTCATTCTATGCAGTAACAGTTGCAAGTGCCATTCTGTGCAGTTAAATCACCTTTGTCTTGCTTAGCATTAATACTGCAGTTACCCACCAATTCCACTAAGACAGCTATTCCTCCTAAGGAATTACAAGGTAATTATCTTGCTTTGAATGCATTGTGTAACTTATTGCAACCAAGAATTCCTAAAGGATCTTTGTTAGGTATTGTTGTTATTTTCTCCTAAGGGGGTGGTATGAAGGTGGCCTTGAATGCCAGCAGAGATGACAGATTTAACTAATTTACTTACATTTTTGCCCTTATTTTTGCATCACAATTGCTCAAGTGTTTTGTTTTGGGTTTTTTCTCCTGTTACAGTCAAAGATGGCTGAGCAGTAGATATTAATGTAGGATTAGGATGAAGCCAGAAACACAGAAGCATCTTCAGTCTCTGCATTTTTCCAGTTTCTTCAAAATAATCACTTGCTCTTGCATCTCTGAACAGCTGCAGTCAAAATAGATGCCCTTCCCCAATAAAAGAATCTGTCCTCCTCACTAGATGAATGAAATATCTTTACTTATGGAGTAAGTTATTTTGTAAACGTGTCTCTGAAAAAAAGCAACATAATTAGTGGAATATTTTTTATTAGACAAATGATGCTGATTACCAGTAGTCACCTGTGTTGCTGCAGAGCATTCTGAC
Source organism: Dromas ardeola (assembly GCA_013398915.1). Classification (NCBI taxonomy): domain Eukaryota; kingdom Metazoa; phylum Chordata; class Aves; order Charadriiformes; family Dromadidae; genus Dromas; species Dromas ardeola. The sequence goes on along the minus strand of VYZM01011665.1, from coordinate 81,773 downwards.
GGTTTGTCTAAAATAGTTGTGCGCCTAGACTTTAAGCTTTTTGGGCAGGAACAGTTCTCTCCTAGCGTAAGATATATTAAACTTAATAAATAAAAAAAAACTAAAAAATCCAATTCTGTCTCTGCAGAAAAAATGCTGAGAAGTCTGAAAGGACTTGTCTACCACCCTCTAAAGGTAAGTCCTGTAATAGCGTGATGCTGCTTCTGGTATTTCAGCTGTCCTGCAAACTGGAATGACAATTTACAACTGTAAAAAGTGAGAGTTGTCTTACATTCATCATCTAAAAACTTGGTGCCTCCTGTAAGTCGGTTGTGTAAGCTCCCAGTATGGGCAAGGAGACAGCATGTGGGTCTTCTACATTTCTTTCCGTTGGTTGGAGAGAGAGAGAGCATGCAAGCAAGCCTGGATAGTTGGCTTAAATGAGACTTTTGTTAGAAGACTAAAGCTTAGCATTCTGCAGTGTCCAGAATGCTGAAATCATACCTCTTCAATGCAAGTGTTTCTCAGAAAACAGAGAGTCTGCTTGCTCTGCTCTGCTGGGAAGGAAGAAGCCCATGACACAGAACCACCACCAGCCTTTTACAAAGCCTGTGTCGCTGGTGGGAAGATCATTTTGCCAAAGACGGTTCAGTGCTTCAGGCGGGTGTAGTAATATGTAGTAATATTAGCTCTGCCATAACCACACAGCAGCACTACGTTATCAGTGAAGCCTCCATATGTTATAAACCGCATAATGAGTTAATGTTACGGATCTGGAATGATTTCCTAACGGTAAAGAATTTCAGTTGGTTTGTTTGCTCTGGTCTTCTAAATGTTTTTTCACTAGTACATAGTGATATGCAGCTATTTGAGAGGATGACTGTATAACTACTTGTTTCCAGAGACAAGACTCTGGTTGTACAGTACTGTTCTTATGATGGCAGCGTTTATGAAATAAACAGTCTTTTCTAGAGACTAAGATATGTGGAAACGTGTAGGAACAGCTCCACCTTATGGCACATGACTTTGTGATTAATCTCCATGTACCACGTGATAGTTTGCTGCCATTTCAGGGATCTGAGTTAGACTCCTCTGCCCTTTGGCAGACAGAAACTTACTGTAAAATCCACTCTGTGCTCTGAGGATAAACTGTGTTAAAAGATGATGTGAAAACGTGAGAACCTCATGTACACGTTAGGATTTACTGCGCAGAGGTCTACAGCGAGCCAGAAAGGTACACAGATGTGTTTCTGGCATTCCGCGTGAAGCCAAGGGGATCAGTGATAAGCCACTGTCTTTTGTTTAGGAGGAGGGACCAAGTGGCATGTTGCTACCATAAAGTCAGAATATATAATGCATTAGCAGTGGTATTCTAGGTCACTCAAAGGTATTCTTGTAGCCCATTAAAAATGCAGATGCACTTCCGCATGAATTTTGTAAATGGAAACGCAGTAATTCAAAAAAGGCAAGTCTGTATCTCTCAAATTCAGGATAACTCTAGGATCTTGTGCTGATTTTGTAGCAATTCAGAGAGTTAGGAAGGATTTCGTGTCTCCGGGTACTTAGAAGCTGCTTCTACAGCCCAGCGCAAGCTTCAGTCCACAAAGGAAAAGTTCCAAAGCATTACAAGGCTACACTGTGATTTTGAGGAAGACATATCATGCTAAGGCTCAAAGAAGTGATGTTCTAAAACGGTATCCTTCCAGGCGGAAGTTGTAGTAATTTAAAGATGTGATGTGTTCTGTTGATGGAAAAATAGAAATTCTGTGTACTTGGCTGCAAGAACAGAGAACTTCAGCCTGGAGAAGAGAAGGCTTTGCGGAGACCTTATAGCAGCCTTCCAGTACCTAAAGGGGGCCTACAGGAAAGCTGGGGAGGGACTCTTTATCAGGGAGTGTAATGATAGGATGAGGGATAACGGTTTCAAACTGAAAGAGGGTAGATTTAGATGAGATATTAGGAAGAAATTCTTTACTGTGAGGTTGGTGAGGCACTGGAACAGGTTGCCCAGGGAGGTTGTGGATGCCCCGTCCCTGTAAGTGTTCGAGGCCAGGCTGGAGGAGGCTTTGAGCAGCCTGGTCTGGTGGGAGGTGTCCCTGCCCAGGGCAGGGGGGTTGGAACTAGAGATCTTTAAGGTCCCTTCCATCCCAAACCATTCTATGATTCTATGACTTGACTTCAAGACAAAGTCCATTCCACACTTGCATCCTGTCTTACTGTGCTGTCTTCTGCTCCCTTCAGAGAACTTACTAGGAACTGGCTTTTGTACCATAGAGAATCCAACTCCTGCTGATCTGCTGAGGTTGTGCTTTTAAAAAAGTGTATTGGTAATATGGGTTTGACTAAGTATCATTAGGCTAAAGTCTTGAGCTGTGTCTAGGCACACTTAAAAACAGAGCACACTCAGAGCAAGAAGTTAATCCTGGCTTAATTTTCATTCACCATTACACAGCTCAGGGACAAGGGTTTGTGTGGCACTCCAGAGAGGGGATATCCACAGAGCAGTAAATTGCCTTTTCTTTTAAGTGAGCAAAGCTCACAGCCCCAAGACGTTCACTTGAGATTTGAGGAGGAGGGAATATGGGATGTTCAAAGAAAATGAAAGGGACTGTGATTCCAGGCCAGGAATGACCTAGGTCTGACACTTTCTAGGTGAATAGGTGACAATAGTTGTATGCTCTAACTCATGAACTAAATTAGCACTTTAGTGCCTTAATCTAGGCTGTAAATTAAGTTGCTTCTGTGGACTTAAAACTAAACATAGCCAAATAAGACATCCTAATTGATCATTTGGATTTGAGGAGGAAAAGAACATTGTAGGAACAAGAGAAGAATGTGGTGACAAAAGTGAATGTTTAGGGATCTTCCATATTTACACTGCAGCAGTTTGTTATGTAGGTATCTAGCATTGAGTACAAACTGGTTTAATTCCTTCCCTAAAAAGGGAGTGAGTGCTGAAATGCTGATTCAGGAGTCCATTGTGTGTTTAACATGGGATGTGGGGTAATCCGACATTACACTTTCTTCTGAGCCCTTGTGGCTTTCAAATGACCCCCCGAGGAAAAGGCGGATGACAGCAGGATTGTATCATGCCATGGAGAACTGAAACAGCTGCTCCTGTCTCTAAACTTTAGTTTATGGCTATTCTCGTCTATGTAGACAGGCAAAATAGGAAACTGCTTGCTGTGTTTACAGTTGGAGCCTGCAACTGTTGCAGTCAGTAATATGAAGGGTGGCTTTCAGTTTTGCTTGCTTTGGTAACCGCATCTGTTTGGAGCGTACACTTTTTTAATTCATTGACAAATGCGTATATTTTCTTTCACCATAACACAATAAAATGCTTGTCCTTCTACTACTCACTTTCTTGCCTATTTTGGCTAGGCTTTACAGGCATGCTTCAGCAGTCTGTCTCTGGAAAAAAGAATTAATCAGTTTAGCTGGCTGTTTCAGTTTCTCAGCCACGGCTGTATTATAATCAAAGAGTCTGTATGCAGGGACATGGTTAGAAAAATCAGTGCAGGGAATGTAATTATAAATATCAAATAGTGGGCAGCACTGCACTAATCCCTCAATAATTTATGTGATTATGGATTACTAGACATCTTGAATTTTCAAGGTACTAGCTACTATTCATCAGTGTAGGCAGAAACATTGTGGGAAGTTCCCAGCAATAAGACCTTAATGGCTGTACTTGTGCTCATAAGCAATCTTGAAGGTGGTAACTCTTCCAGGTGCAGGGCTTGGCTCCCTAGATGACTTACCATGGTAGCCAACTGAAGTGAATGGAAATGCTTTAGAAGCAGGCATCTAAATGTGAAATGTAGTTCTAAAGCGTATGTTTTTTCATTACGAATTTACATTTTAATGATGAATTTTTATTCTAACAGCAGAGAATTCTATTCTGTATTGCATGCTACCTTGACCCAATCATACTGTGCATGCGATGAGCATACAAAACAAACTACTGACTGGATATTTTACCAGTAATCTTTGACTGCTGAGAAGTTTGTTGCCTGTTTGCCTTTTTCTTTCCATAGTTGAACCATGGGTACGCCCTCCACACAGCAGCCAAGGATTGCTTAAGTTACGTCATCAGCCAGGATGTCCAAACACTGGCAGAAAGACCAAGAGCAGTTTTCTATACCAGCGAGAATGACCTGGTGAGTTACTGCCCCAATTGTTACTGTCAGACAGCAAGTGCCTAAGTTCCACCAGTCTCCCTGTGGACATGCTGGAGCTTACTGGGATTGTGTTGTTCTAGTAAACGTAAGGGAAAGGGAGTGCCTGGGCCTTAAAACAGGCATCTGGACCATGATCCCCAGGCCAGAGGAGAAGAGGCCATGGCTGTGCAGTGCCCCTGCCTGGGTTTAAACAAGACAGGGCTGGTCCTTTGCCTGAAAGCTCCTGGGAACAAGTATTGATTCCTTTCCTATAGTTGCATAGACGAGATAAACTGTGTATTGTAGAAGCTCAGATGTGGCTTAGCTTGTCATCAGACACCATTAATTTCAACTCCAGGGTTATTCTTCCCTGACTAACCTCCCCAAATTGGCTATGAAGGAGGATAAAAAACACACCCCAGATGACCTCAGCACAGCACAGCTCTCCAGCATCATAATTCCAGCCTCACACTCTCCGTCTCAAGCACAGAATGAAGTGGAATAAATGAATGGAATAAGCCTTTGAGGTGCTTTTCTACTGCCTCTGTAATTGGAGACTTTCAATACTGATTCCTCTGGGGTCTCTATGGAAACAGCAGCATGCAGATGATCTTACTCACGTGATGTGAGTGTCTCTATAGATTGCACAGAAGAGTCCAGATGGCAAGGATTGTCCCCACTGTCCTGTGCCTACCATTTACGTTGCCAGGCAACTGGCTTTGGCATTCTGACTTCATGTGCCTGATGTTTGGTGACAACCGCCATTGCTTATTAATTTATCAGATCAGCATTTCTCAGACTTGCTGTATTGCAGATCGCTTGTTGCAGCAGAGAGGTTCTGCTGGCTTGCTTCATCAGCAAACCTGATAGCTCTGGCTGCACCCGTACTTGTGCACCGTAAAGTCCCATTAAAAATGGATTAAGAAGACCAGATGAAAGCTAAATTTTTAATAGAACTTAGCTTTTATATACCTTTCCATTAGCAAAACTCAAAGTGACTAAACATGAGGATAAAGATACTGACCCACTTTACAGTTGTAGGAGCTGAAGTGTGAAGGAATTTACCCAAGGTTATGCAGCAAGTCAGTGATGAAACTGAGAATGAAAACGGTCTCTGGAGCACTACTCTTCTGTTCGAGTCCATAGATAACACTGCTATGCAAAAACACAGGTGCTGTTAGTCTGTGTCCAACACATGCAGGAAAACTCTAGGGAATCCAGCCCAGAGTTTGAAATACAGCTCTGCTTGGAAAAAGACTGAAGTCTCTCGCAGTAGGTCTCTTCTTTGGTCTGTCTCCAGGTAACATCTCCTTACTGCATAGGAGCTATTCACTAGCCAGGTTTTTAAAATGTTCTTCCTGTTGCTAAGATTTACTGACCAATAAACACCAGATTGGCAACTCAAGCCGCTTAGATAGCAGTTTGCTGAAGCTACCCAAATGGTACCTTTGGCAAACCTGTGGGTACCTCAAACCCTGCAGCTGTACTGAGGTAAAGCAGACAGTACAGGACACGTTCACCTGTCTTATGAGTACCTTTCCTCAGTAAGGTATGGATTACGGATGTAGTTACCATGGGCTTTTCAGAGTGGAGGGAGGGCAAAAGATAAGAGAAAAGGCACGCTGCATGCTGAAAGACTGAAAATCTGGTCTGAAGGGAGGGAGACTGACATGCTGCAGAATTCATGGGTCTGCAACAGAGCTGCAGCAGGTGTGCATGAAGAGTCCATCAAGGAACTGTGAAAAGCAAAATCATAGAATGGTTAGAGTTGGAAGAGACCTTAAAGATCATCCAGTTGCAACCCCCCTGCCCTGGAAAGGGACGCCTCCCACCAGCCCAGGTTGCTCCAAGCCCCGTCCAACCTGGCCTTGAACCCCTCCAGGGATGGGGCAGCCACAGCTTCTCTGGGCAACCTGGGCCAGGGGCTTACCACCTTCGCAGCAAAGAATTTCTTCCTCAGATCTCATCTAAATCTCCCCTCCCCATTTTCTCTCGTCCCATGGCTCCCCTCCCTGCTCCAGAGTCCCTCCCCAGCTTTCGTGGAGCCCCTTGAGGGACTGGAAGGGGCTCCAAGGTCTCCGCGGAGCCTTCTCTTCTCCAGGCTGAACCCCCCCAGCTCTCTCAGCCTGTCCTCACAGCAGAGGGGCTCCAGCCCTCCCAGCATCTCCAGGGCCTCCTCTGGCCCCGCTCCAACAGCTCCGTGTCTCTCCTGTGCTGAGGCCCCAGCGCTGGAGGCAGCACTGCAGGGGGGTCTCCCCCGAGCGGAGCAGAGGGGCAGAACCCGCCCCCCTCGCCCTGCTGCCCACGCTGCTGGGGCTGCAGCCCAGGCTGCGGGGGGCTTTCTGGGCTGCCAGCGCACATTGCTGGGGTGCGTTGAGCTTCTCATCCATCAGCACCCCCCAAGTCCTTCTCCTCAAGGCTGCTCTCCATCCATTCTCCGCTTGGTCTGGATTTGTGCTCGGGATTTCCCCAACCCAGGTTCAGGACCCTGCGTTTGGCCTGGTTGAACATCATGAGGTTTGCACGGGCCCACCTCTCAAGCCTGTCCAGGTCCCTCTGGATGGCATCCCTTCCCTCCAGTGTGTCAACGGATCCACACAGCTTGGTGTTGTCAGCAAACTTGCTGAGGGTGCACTCAATCCCACTGTCCATGTTGCCAACAAAGATGTTAAACAGCACCGGTCACAGTACTGAACCCTGACGAATGCCACTTGTCACTGGTCTCCAGTTGGATATTGAGCTGTTGACCACAACCCTTTGAGTGCGGCCATCCACCCAGTTACTTATCCACCGAGTGGTCCATCCATCAAAGCCATGTCTCTCCAATTTAGAGACAAGGATATCATGTGGGACAGTGTCAAAATGCTTTGCACAAGTCCAGGTAGATGATGTCAGTTGTTTTTCCCTTATCCACCGGTGCTCTAATGTCATCGTGGAAGGCCACCAAATTTGTCAGGCATGATTTGCCCTTAGTGAAGCCATGTTGCTGTCACTGATCACCTCCTTATTTTCCATGTGCCTTAGCAGAGATTCCAGGAGGATCTGCTTCTTGATCTTGCCTGGCACAGAAGTGAGACTGACTGGCCTGTAGTTCCCCAAGTCTTCCTTTTTTCCCTTTTTGAAAGGGGGGGTTATGTTTCCCCTTTTCCAGGCAGTGGGAACTTCACCAGACTGATACAACTTCTCAAATGTGATGGATGGTGGCTTGGCAACTTTATCCGCCAGTTCCCTTAGGACCTGCAGATGAATCTCATCATCCCATGGACTTGTGCACCTTTGGGTTCCTCAGATGGTCTCAAACCTGGTCTTCTCCTACAGCGGGCTGTTCCTTGTTTGCCCAGGCCCTGCCTTTGCCTTCTGTGACTTGGACGGTTTGGTTAGAGCCCTTGCTGGTAGAGACTGAGGCAAAAAAGTCATTGAGTCAGCCTTGTCCGTGTACCAGGTGACCAGTTCTCCCATTTCCTTCCAGAGAGGGCCCACATCTTCCCTAGTCTTCCTTCTGTCTCTGACATGCCTATAGAAGCTTTTTTTGTTGCCCTTAGGCCAGGACATCCCTGGCCAGATTTAACTCTGTCCGGGCTTTAGCTTTCCTAACCTGATTTCTGGCTGCTTGGATAATTTCTCTGTATTCCCAGAATATCCGTCCTTGCTTCCACCCTCTGTAGGCTTCCTTTTTCTGAGATTGTCCAGGAGCTTCTTGTTCATCCTGGCATTTTTGCCCGACTTCCTCTTTGTCAGGATGGGTTCCTCCTCAGCTTGGAGGACGTGATCCTTGAATATTAACCAGCTTTCTTGTGCCCCTCTTCCCTCCAGGGATTTATTCCATGGTATTCTGCCAAGCATGTCCCTCAAGAGGCCAAAGTCTGCTCTCCTGAAGTCCAGGGTAACAAGCTTACTGTGCGCCTTCCTCTTGCCCACAGGATCTTGAATTCCACCATCTCATTGTCACTGCAGCCAAGGCTACCCTTGAGCTTCACATTCTCCACCAGCCCCTCCTTGTTGGTGAGAACAAGGTCCAGCATGGCTCCTCTCCTCATTGGCTCTTCTGTCACTTGGAGAAGGAAGTTATCATTGACACATTCCAGAAACCTCCTGGATTGCTTATGGCCTGCTGTGTTGTCCCTCCAACGGATATCGTGGTGGCTGAAGTCTCCCATGAGGACCAGGGCTTGTGAGCGTGAGGCTGCTCCTGTCTGTCTATAGAGGGTCTCATCCCCTTGGTCTTCCTGGTCTTGTGGCCTGTAGCGGACCCTCATTGTAATGTCACCTGTCCCTGCCCTCCCTTTAATCCTGACCCATAAGCTCTCTGTCAGCTCCTCATCCATCCCCAGGTGGAACTCCATGCACTCCAGCTGGTCATCAACGCAGAGGGCAACACGCCCTCCCCATCTGCCCTGCCTGTCCTTCCTGAAGAGCCTGTATCCTTCCATTCCAACACTGCAGTCATAGGAGCCATCCCACCA
>VYZM01011665.1:30221-62371 GCA_013398915.1 Dromas ardeola | reverse complement strand
CCCCCCCCCCCCCCCCCCTTGACTCGTAGGTTGTGCCTGCCTGGGCGTCTCTTCCCTTCCCTGCCCGACCTGGCTGCTCGCTCCCTGATGCTTTATGTGCCCACCCACAGGCCGTGCCCTGGAAGCTTCTGTCTCCATGCAGGGAGCGGAAGGTCAGCGGCTGCTTCGCTCAGTCTGTTGTGCTGCGAGGAGTTTGCAAAGAAAGTCACATCAGGTAACCCTTGAACTGCACTTTTCCCTGCGGAACTCCAGCACTCTCAACAGCAGTGGCCTCATCCCAAAGTCATTCACAATCCTATTGGGAATGTCGGCTGAATAGAGAGAGAAAAAAAAAAAAAGTCTACTGATCTAGTCAGTCATACAGTACTAACTTTATAGCAAAAGACCTAAAAAGCAGCTGTCACTGACGATTTCAGTCAAGTTCCCTGAAAAACTGGTTTTCATTGCAGCAGCTGTGCAGGAAAGCCACCCGCTTTGCCCCTCCATGCCTGCGAGAGCACCGAGGAGGCTCTGCAACGATACTTGCACACACTGTTTCCTGGGGCATTCAGGTTGGTGACAGTTGTTTGGGTTTTTTTTTAAGAACAGGAAACACTAACTGGAAACTGAAGGTAGAGTGAGTTTTGAGTAACTTCTGTTCACCTTCTTCCTTACAGCACATGCCATGTGCTTCAGCAGCCATGTCATACCCAACCTCCATACCCCCAGTTTTTTTCTCCTCTTCTGACCAGACAAGGCTTCCTTCTGGACAAACCTCACCGTTATCCTTCAGCAGGTAATAAGCGGCCCTTAAAATTAGTTTGCAACTGAAAGAGCTCACATGGCAATCCCGAGCACAAATCTAGACCGGGCGAGAGCAGCCCTGAGGAGAAGAACTTGGGGGTGTTGATGGATGAGAAGCTCAACGTGCCCCAGCAATGTGTGCTGGCAGCCCAGAAAGCCCCCCGCAGCCTGGGCTGCAGCCCCAGCAGCGTGGGCAGCAGGGCGAGGGGGGCGGGTTCTGCCCCTCTGCTCCGCTCGGGGGAGACCCCCCTGCAGTGCTGCCTCCAGCGCTGGGGCCTCAGCACAGGAGAGACACGGAGCTGTTGGAGCGGGGCCAGAGGAGGCCCTGGAGATGCTGGGAGGGCTGGAGCCCCTCTGCTGTGAGGACAGGCTGAGAGCTGGGGGGGTTCAGCCTGGAGAAGAGAAGGCTCCGCGGAGACCTTGGAGCCCCTTCCAGTCCCTCAAGGGGCTCCAGGAAAGCTGGGGAGGGACGCCATGGGACGAGGGGGAACTGGTTTAAACTGGAAAAGGGGAGATTTAGGTGAGATCTGAGGAAGAAATTCTGTGCTGTGAGGGTGGTGAGCNCTGTGTCAGTAACATAATATAACTATCCAAGAGGAAATAAAGCCACAAAAGGTGAGAGGAATAAAATAATAATTTAATTTTAAAAAAAGATAAAAAAAAAAAAAAAAAAAAAAAAAAAAAAAAAAAAAACAAAAAACCCACCCCACATTCAAGTGTTTGTAGGGCAAAAATTATGAGTGTTAAGCAACTCTTATGCTACATTCAATAAAGCAACTGCTTGTAAAGTAGAATAGGGAAACCAATTTTGATTCGTATATTTAAATAAAGATGTTTTTCCCCTGCAGCTGTTGAAAGCATCCCTGTACTAGCAGCCCTGCAGTCATCGCCAGTTCTGCACACGCTTCTCTGTAGCTTGTACAAGGATCTACAGAAGCTGAACACACGGCGCTGGGCCAGCTTCTTCTCTACTGGAGTGGAACAGGATGACTTCCAGGAGGCCTTAGAGGAGTTAAGAACTCTGTCCCAGTCCTATGAAATGGGGTTTGAAGCAGATGAATCTGAAAATGAAGCAGATTCAGACTAACTCATCTTTATTACTAGAGAGAGTGGAAGTCAGAATAGCTTTATTCTGAAAGTGATCTTAAAGGGAATGGCTCTAAAGATGGCTCAGCTGCCACTGCTTTTTCAGTTTACTCAAATCCTGTGGCAGCTGCTTGCCGTTACTGTGTAAAGGAGATAAGCTGCTTTCTTTGTGGCTGTTTTTCTACTTTTGTTTGTGTTTGTTTTTTTTTTTNNTTTTTTTTTTTTTAAAGACTTTGCAAAATGAGTTTGCTCCGCCTGTTAGAGTAAGACCACACAATAAATACAGAATTCAGATTGTAACTTTCCCAGGTACAATCAACACAAGGGGAAAACTTACAAGAGTCATGTGTGTGTTCCACATGGAAACAGACATCTTGTGATACAGTATTTGTAGGTTCTTTTCAAAAGCTGGTGGCCCAGTCTTCACCAGGGAGCGAAGTCAGTGTCCACATGCATCACTTCTGTTATTTCACTGGTGAAGCTCCCCAGGTAGGTTCTAGAGGGTTTTACCCCCCCACACACCCTTCTTTGTTCCTTTAGTTTGATAGAGACTGAGAAGTGCAACTTTTCAGAAGTGTAGCAGGAAAGTGAACAAAAAAAAAAAAAGGTGCTGTTTTAAGTACCTGTGCAAACATTTATCCACAGCACCCACCTAGCAGCAAACTGGCAAACAAGTCTCCTTCTGACACAGTCAGGAGCTTATCGAGCCAGTAAAACCTTAGTCTTCAGGCTCTTCCTCAGAAAGCAGAAGATCTTTATCTGACAACTGGTCTGTGTTACTGGTGCTAGTGGCATCCTCCTCATCTTCAGAGCTCCCATCACAGGATGTATGAAACAGCCTCATCAGTTCTCTGAATCTGTGGGATACCTGAAGAACAAGGGAAAATCGAAGATGATTAGTGACCTAAAAGGTGGTACAAAATGGGAGTTTCCTATTGCCAAGTTCAGGGGTTTGTGCTTTTACATTAAAAAACCCCAACACAATGACATTTTACGCAAGATTCAAACATAAACGGAAAAAGAAACAGAGCACTGGGTGGTTCTGTTTTCCTTGGAAGAAGAGTTATATTCTACGGACTTGCAGGCAAAAACCAGGCTGTTTGTGAAGATTCCTAGGCAGTGATGTGGCGAAAGTTAAGAAACAAACCCCAACAGATTCCTTACGTACTGAAGCAGAAGGCTGAAGACCCAGGTAGCAGCCACTGAAACAATTCTGGTACCAAATATACGGTTAAAATGCCAATGGTGACATTGTAAAAAGGATCAAGGCAGTCATGATTTTTGGCTCCAACAGAACAGATCAAGGTTGGTTTTGGTTTTTTTTCCATTTGCAATTGGGGTCACTTTTCTCTGATGCAACATCAAATTAGAAGTAAGTTTAGGAGACCAATATGACAGCAAACCTCCACCCTTCCTTCCTTCCCACCCCCCTTTCCCCAGTCACTGTAGCTGATCCAAGCTTTTCTATGCCCACCCCTCACCTCGCCAGGAGTCTTGTTGCCCAGTTTCTGTGAGATGGCATGGAAGGTTTCCAGCTGGGCTCCCTTCTCCTGGCAGGTAGTAAGGATGACTCTGTCAGCCTCCCTGCGAAACAGTACAACAGTTAAAAAGCAGCCAAAAACAAGTGCTGACACACTTCAACCACCAGAAACTCAAGAGGCCTGTCCCCGGGTCAGGGTAACAATCACAGAGCAAGTCCAGCAGGCTTGTTCCTTTATACTACCACCACCCATCACAAGACACAGCTCTAAACAGAGCTACATTTAGCCTGTTTCTAAGTTTTTTGAAGGAGAAAATAAATTCCTAGCCTGAAATACTACAATAATTACACTGCCATGAAGAGACAGCATTTCTCATAGGACCAAGAGGGCAACTATGCTAGACTGTGGTTAGAGGAAACACAAAGCAGGAATATTCAATGGGACGTGGCAGAAGACATTAGAAAATGGGAATACAAAATGAAAAATAAAGGGTACGCTGTAGTATGAAAGCTGAAGCCAAACTGAAAACACAAAGATGCAGTTCAGGCAGATGTACCTGGTCCAGAGGACAACCTTCTCCCCAGTTGAGCTGACTTTGCTGTTCTTAGCGCACACAGTTGCTTCTGTGACTCGCTGCTGTTGCTGCTCCTCTTCCTTTTGCCCCAGGGATGCAGTGACCACTCTATAGTCTAGCTGCTCAGGATGCTGATGCACCTGGAAGCGGTTGTTTGCATTTGACTTTAATCTGCTCTCAGGAAAATTTCCAGTGCAGCCCGTATCATTTGTTTCCAAACTGCAATCATCAGTGGACTGGGAGCTGCAGCTCTTACCCAGTGGTGGTTTTCTACCCGCTGTTACCCAGCCCTGCTTTGCTTCAGGTTTTTCTTCCAGAGGCAAAGGTGGTCCCTCAAATTCTTTCACACACAATTTTGAAGCATGACCAAAGACAGCAAGCTTATCTGATGAATCCAAATAAAGCCCTTTAGTCTGACACAAACGCTTTCCAGAAGAGTAACTGGGTCCCATTAAATCTTCTACTGTAGCAGAAGGAGAGGACAGCAACAGATCACTGCTCAGCCCAAGGGAAGCACCTGCATTCCCTTGGTGCAGGTTTAGTCCCTCACTCTCTCTTCCCACAGTGCAGGGACAGTCTTTGGTTTCTTGAGGTAGTTTTCGAGTAGATTTTTGTAGCTGTGTGCAGCTGGGGCCAGTGATAGAAGAGTCACTGTCCTTTGCAGTATTCACAACAGCACTGACATCTGCTTCTCGAACCTGAGTATCAGGCAGTGCAGCTTTTTCAGAAGATGCGTGTCTGCCAGAGACAATCTTTCTTTCCAGGTGAGATCCTGAAAGGAAACCCAAATAAGTTCAGACTAGCTGTTAGTAAGAAAAACTTCTCGAGGCTTTATTCGCTGACTTTTTAAGAGATTTATTTTTTTTTTTTATTATTTTGCTAGACCATAATGCTGTAAATGAGAACACAGTTTGGGAGCAGCTTTGTAATTCTATCTGCATTTTACCCATCCTGTAATTCGAAGGCGGCACTCTGCAGTCAATTTTCTTCACCACTGTAGATTACTACAGCCAGCTGCTGTGTGAAGCTTTTTCATGTGTTCATCACTTCTTAAGTGCGCAGCCCAGAACAAAATTCTCAAGCGAAACACACATTGCTGCTCTTGGCGCCCAATTTACAAAACCACTTTAAACCAGACATCAGGCTGCATTACGCTGAAACCACTGTATTTAACCTGTGCTTGTCTCTAACAGTAGCATTAGCAGACATGGCTGCTGAAAGACAGAAGAGATCTCTTTCAGGGTATTTATCCTGCAATAATTATGTTTTCTCTTGTCTGTACCAGACTGAAGGAAAAAAGAAGTAACACGACGGAGATAATTTAAAAGAGGATTAGAGAGATGGTGATTTTGAACTGCTGTCTAAAATGAAAACTGAAAAAAACCCAGTATCATGGACTGGTAAGTGCTGGGAATGGGATCAGCACGTTAGCAAGAGAAGTTTAAATGGCCCAATCAGTCTGAAAAGGGGAGAATATTTCTCTGGTCAGGAAAGCTTTTTTTTGAAGGGAATGCTCTGGATATGTGCATCTTTAGAGCATCTGAAGCAGATGAAGACAAGGAAAAAAAAATGAGAAAAGATTATTAGAAGTTTTCATTATCTCAATAAATTCGCATTACAAAGTCCTATACCTATTTTCGTTTGTGTGAACCAGTTTGGAGATGAATGATATACCTGTCTGTACACAAGACTTCCACACACCTGAAGCCAGATAGTCCACTTTCCTTGATACAGTTTTTGCTCTGCTCTGGACATCCTCTCCCTCATCTCTGTTCTCCAGGCTTTCTTCTGCAGGTTCTTTAGACATTCCAGAATCCTTCCCTTCAGGCTGAGGACTTGATTCTTGTTGAACAAGGCTTGCAGTCAGCTCTTGAGAATCTTTATTTTTATAAAATTTGTTTTCACACACCTGTAAATGAATATATAGGCATACAATTAGAGATGTGGTATATCAATCCAAACCTACCACTCCGGCTTTTGCTTCCAAAGTATTCCTTGCCCCTAGCAAAGGCTTCAATTTGGCAATATGTTTGCATTTAGAAAGCTGAATCTTTTTTATTATTATGAACAGGCACAGTTCTTTTCCCATAGTGGCCACACAAGCATCTTCCACTAAAACAACCTTATTCTTAACTCAAAAGAACATCAAAACTAACACTATTTAGCACAGGAAGGAGGGGAAGTAGAAAGTGAGCAGGAGACAGGGTAAGGCCAGGTCGTGCAGTCAGAGCTCCAAAGAGGGAGACACTACTGGTCATCTTTTGATTTATTTTCTTCCTCAACACATTATTTTGGAGACGTGAGGCCCGAAGCTGGACAGATCATCACAACAGGGGGACTCTTGGCAGGACTCTACTTTCCACTCACCACTCCAGTGACTTGGCCTATCAACTAACCTTACTACTACAATGGCTGCAGGTCCTCCTTTTGCTTTTCTTTAGCTTGAGATCGCTACTCCCTTCATGGCAGGAACATGAACATTCCTTCATCCCATCTACCCACTCGACCTCCTGGAAACAGACATACTCCAGCTGACAAATGTGCGTGGTACACAAAGATGACAGTCAGGGGAAGGTTAACCCCAGAGGGAGCCAGGAAGGGCTGAGTGGCACTCTGCGCACACCTGGAGAGAACTAAAGCGATTATGCTGCTAACAAGCGAAGCACAATGGAAACAGTTCAATCCCCTTTCTTCAAATCTTTTTAGGCTGTTGTCATGTCTCTCGGTAAGACACATTTATCCTCATGGGCATGCATTTGCTCAGAGTCCAGATACGTGGACTAGTGCGATACCCCAGGCCCACCTTGTCATTATTCTGGCCTCCGATCTCTTTCCGCTTCTTATTTTTTGAGGCTGCATGCATCTTGGGTGGTTCATCATCTTCTTCTACATCTGGCAAAGACACCTCTTCAAACCCATCAAACTACAAAAAAAAACAAACACAGAAAAACTGCTCTATTAGGACAGCTCTTCAGCAGACCAAACTTCCTTTTCCCCATGAATTTCTGAATATTGAGCTCAGCTCTAGAACATGACAAGTTCAACTATGTTAGAAGAGACTTAAATGCTGTAAAAAAATTTGAAAAATTTGCTTCAGTCCACCAACACCCATCCCACCCTGCTGCTTCCTTCTCTCTGGAAATGCAGCCTCAATTTGAGTTCAAGTTCAAGCATGTCAAGTATCTGCTTTTATCTTTTCTGGTCTTGCCAAAAAGATTGCTCCACCTCGTATTCCTTCTCTTCTGTCCAGTTGATCTCCTCAAAGTCTCCCATGCGGCTGGCTGAG
This sequence comes from Dromas ardeola, assembly GCA_013398915.1. Classification (NCBI taxonomy): domain Eukaryota; kingdom Metazoa; phylum Chordata; class Aves; order Charadriiformes; family Dromadidae; genus Dromas; species Dromas ardeola. The sequence continues at coordinate 55,161 of VYZM01011665.1, read as the reverse complement.
GGCCTTAAGTGATCAAAGAAAATGGAGAATTCATCCTGCAAGTGGTCATGTCCTTTCAACAGTTGCCACATTTGTGTCTTCAGCTGAAAGAGAAATCCAGAGAAAAATCAATGTTTCATTCTGTATCATCACATTCTTCTCAGAAGGATTTCTCAAAGCAAGTAGAACATCAAGGCTTATTAGACCTCTGACATGAAAGTTTATGCTTGCATTGGTACTACTTCATCAATATTTTGAGATCATTCTACATTCAGCTATCAAATTAGTATAGAAATATCCCTCCAAAATTCTAGGCAGACTCTGTAGGAGGCACTAAGGTAAAATTTAACACCTGCAAGGTAATAAAAGCAAGGTGGAGGTAGGAGAGAGGAGACACACACAGGCCAGTTAGTTGTAAAGCCTCTTGAAGAGGCAGCTTCAGTTCTCTACTATGCCCCACAGAGGCAGATCACACTTGATAATGGTCTCAGAGAGCAGCACATGGGAGCAGTGAAGCAGGGTAGTGAATGCCATTCTCAGGGTTTTGAGAGAAAGGAGATACCTGGATGCCCGATTACCTCAGCAATCTCCTGGGGGAGGCAGTCTGCACAGCTCTGCAGAACTTTGATGATCTTTTGATGGTGGGCAGGATTTTCAGCAAAACAAATCTCCAGCTGCCTGAGGAACTTCCGGCTTTTTTCAAATGCTTGCTGCTCTTCAAACTGACCAAAAGAACAAGATTCACCCCTCGTGTTCAAGAATATGTTTCCCAGCACCTCTAGTTGGCTTAAGCACGCTATGAACTGCCTGTCTTGCAGTTTGTTTCCCACTTGTTTTGACACCCATTGCAAAACTGGGAAGAGGTGGAGGAACAGAAACAAGACTTTGTATAATCAATACTTATGTGAGCTATAAAGTCTTGCTTCAACCATGCGCACATAAAAAAGGAAAAATCCAGAAAGAATGTAACAGGTGAAAACCTCTGTATTACGAAGTGGAAGGCTGATCTGCGAGGCAAAGGAGCCACTCCACTTGCTGCATGTTGTCTCTGCAGTCAGGTTCTGCGATGTAACTGGGAAAGGTTGATTCTCCACAGTAATACTTAGTATGAGACTTAAAACAAACACTATGCTTTTCAGTTCTGATTAATAAAACAGCAAGGTAAGCAAATGATTTGCCAGCTGTTTACCTTTCTTGCCTTAGGAAGAATTCCTTATCCTTTCACAAGCATTCACACTGCCTGCTTAAAATTTGGTCTCCTTTCATTGTACCTACCAGTCCACACTCCAAAGCTTGTTCTGGTAAAAGAAAGGCAGCAAAATCTGTGAGCAACTGTGGCCAGTCATGCAACAGTTTCTGTAAAGTGGAATAGAGATCCACAGCCGTTCGCTTGTCCGTGCTAATCTCAAACTCATAGATAATGCGAAGAAAGTCTTCATACTTTCCAGGAACATGCTGCAAGGCTTCACGCACCTGGAAAAAGCAACAGAACTTTACAGAACTACCTAACGTCCAGGAAGGAAAAAAGTTAATTTAGTAATCTTTGATCTCTCGCTACTCAGAATTTACACAGTGCTTCCCAGTTTTGTTGAGCCAACCCTTAAAGACAAATTTGAACTGCTCACAAGAGAGAAGGGAAACAAATCCAAGACTGTGAAATTCTGAAATTAAGAGACCCCGTGTTGTGGACTGACTGCAGCCAGCAGCTAAGCATCCCCCAACAGCCACTCACTCACTCCCCGCCTTCCCTGAGCAGGACAGGGGACAGAAGAGGAAGAGCAAAAGCAAGAGAACTCCTAAGTCAAGATAAAGACAGTTTAATAAGTAAAGGACCATCACATGGGGTGCTATGAAGAAAGATAACTCCATCCTGACCAGATCCAGTACACCCAGTTAGAAGTGGCAGTTACGGGGCGCAGGTATGAACCATGTTAGAGGACTCAAAGTGTCCAGTGTTCCTGTTTGTGGGTTGCACCCTGGGTCTTGCTTACCCTGGTCAGATAGGCTTGTGCAAATGCTAGATCCTTCTGCTCCCGCAGGGGATCTCTCTCCAGGATGTCTTCATCATACAAGAGGAGCAGCTTGGATGTATCTTTGCTAGTGCGAGCCCGTCCCCTCTTATTTCTGGTTCTGTGGGAGCTCCGGCTCTTCCCAGGGGCTTTCATACTTTCTCCTGTGAAGAAGCACAAAGCAAGTTGTACAGGTGCTTTTCAGACATTCCCTCGGCTGGCAGACAACTACTCTTCAAGATCAATATTGCAATAGAAAAGTAGGTTTTCAGAGTTAGTGATGAATTAACTTCACGCTCTCCTGGAAGCATATGAGGAATATGTTTTTCATTAGTCAGGCTGGCTAACATATTTTAAGTTAGCTGTTTCTTTTTATAGAGTCTGACAGGAAAAAATCTTGATACAGCAACAAACCCATCCTGACTGTTACTCAGCTAGAATCTACTAAGAACTAACAGATGCATCTCCTGCATATCAGGGACCAAAAAAAAGCATAGTGGGTGAACAGAGATAAAATATGAGGATCAGAGCTGGCTGTAACACTTGCAAATTATTCAGTTAGCTTATTATTTACATGAATAGAGTTAACATCACAGATAAGTAACTGCTGTCACATAATAGGGAATGAAATAGTGTACTAAGATTTGCTACATCTGATTTTTATGTCTTTAGATTAGGAGTCTGTTGGTCTAATGGGCTGAGGTCCACTGTTCAAATTCATCTACCACTTGCTAGACTCTGTTAAGGTATTATTTTGTTTTCATTTATTTTTCCCCAACATGATCTTATAACACAAAATTCAATTTAGCAAAGATTTGACTATTTAATATTGTTCTTATATAGGTATCGGGTATTAGATGATGCAAATCACAAGTCTTATGTCTGCAAATTTTTGAAGCATAAATGCATTACAAAAGACACTTGGTTCACATGCACAAGGGCTTCTGTGCTAAGAAATGTTTTGCAACACAGTTACAATTCTGCGAAAATTTAATTTCCAGGTGGAAAGCATCACAGAGCTCAATACGCTATAGTGAAATTAAACCCAGACACAGTTTCCCCATTGTTTTGGTTTTAATGCAGAGAGCAGCTCTATTTCCCCGTGCCCTGTGTCAAAAGAAACCCACAGAACTTAACCTGCAGGCATTCTGTGGGCTTCCACCTGCGGGGCTGCCTTTGTCAATAGGAAGGCAGATTTAGGTTCCTCTGATACATCGCCACATATTTCATCATCTTTCTGTAAACTCTCCATTCCTTCCCCTTCCTCCTCCTCCTCCTCCTCCGGCTCAGAGTTCTCTTCCTGGGAATTCTCTTCTTCAGAATCTCCTTCTTGGCTTAAACGTCTCTCTGTTGCTAGCCAAGTAAGTTTTTCCATTGTCTCCTTAGAAAGCAACAACAACAAAAATATCACATTGTTTTCTTTCAGTGTTTGTTTGTTTTAATGTCATTCAGCAAATAGCTCACTCCATCAAAATTCTAACAGCCAATTTCACAGATCAACATCTGACCAACTAGAGGATTCTAATGAACGGACAAAACTCAACAACCTTTACTGCCTATTTTTGTATCATGCACAAAATTAAGTTTTAGAATCGGCCACTTATAATAGCCTTAAGTTATACGGGATTCCTTAATAACCATCTTAGTTCTTAAAGGCTTGCTGGAATTGTGACCTGGAAAATAATCTTCACTTAAAGTACTACTTATTAAAGAACAGCCTCAGCTGAGGAAGTCCTTACAACTCAGCAAAATTTCAATCTGCATATTTACAAGATATTCCTTTAGTTTGGACTTAAAATCTTCTCAGAAAAACATGGTGTCCAATTTCACAATAAAACAGCACAATGCTATTATATACTTAACAGTCCATCTTTCCAATTGGATTCAAATTGTGATTTGCCCTGACTCCATTAGGGTGTTCCAGGACATCGACATTTGTCATTAACAAGTTTTTTTAAAGTTTTGTTTGCTTTTACCTGAAGTTCTGGCACTGAAAGAATAGATTCTTCTGAGGCTGATGACACTTCTTCATCCTCATCTTGTGTAAAATCATCAAAGTCATCTTCTTCTTCCTCTTCTTGTCCTTCTCTCTCTCCTCCAGCTTCAGGGCCAGCTGGTGTCCCAACAGACTGGCCATCTATACTGGACGAATCCTCTGGTTTTCCTAGTGGACTACTAAATTCTGCCTCAACATCTGCTGTGTAAGAAAGATCCTTTGGAGACTCACTGCTTACTTGTGGTCCAGCAACACCACCTGCATCTATCTGCTGTTCACCCTGGGGAGGTGACTGCAAAGCCCGTTGTTCTTGTTCTCCCTTCTCGTCACACAAAGTATGCTCCTTTTTAATTTCTTTCAGGTCATTTGAACATGAACATGCAGCCTTCATGTTCAGCTCCTGGCCAAGATCCAGCATGAATTCCTCCTTCACTTCAGCACATAAAAGATCCCTCTTCTGTACTGGATTTACTTCCTTGCTAGCATCATTTGAATCTTCAGGCTCAATTTTCACTGTTTCATGTGGATCTTCTAAATGAGGCAAAAGGTCCACAGACAACAGCTCTGAAGCGTTCTCACCTCCTTCTACCACTGTCCAGCTACAGCAGTCACCCTTATTTACCTTTTCCTGACTGCCATTATTCACAGTGGCAGGACTTGTACTACACTCCTTCTTGGGGGAGACAGCAGAGCATGAAATGTACAGCTCTGGGGGTTCAACCTTGGGCTCCACTGTGGGACAGGTATTTTTGTTGTTTCCGGCAGGGCAGGAAGGAACCAGATTCAGCTGTTCTTCATTTTCACCAACAGATGATGCAGAAAGACCAACAGGGTTAGGAGAGACTAACAACGAAGGGATTGATGAAGTCACTAGAGGCTGATTTAATGGACACGGGAAAGTGGATGGATTTACTAATAAGGTTGTAACTGGAATAGCCTGAGTCCCTCTACCAACTGTTGTATTTATGGGCTGAATCATATTGCAGCCATTGCCTATATTAACCACTTTCACTGTGGTAGCAGGTACAGTAAGGATGACAGGAGATGCCTGAATCAAAGGTGAAGTCTTTATCAACGGGGCAGATTTTGCCCCCTTTTTTTTTTGGTATCCCTTACGAACACAAGGTTTGCGTATTTTTGCTCCGGCCAAAGCTGGCAACATCAGTTTTGGCTGAAAAGTTACTGGATTTGAGGACACTAGAGCTGGTGGTACAGCAGCTGAGAAAGCTTGTCTGGCATCCGAATACGAAGTGGACAGCACATTCTGAAATTCCAAGCCATCCCCACTTCCTACCACTGTTGGAACATTCAAAGGCTGCACTCCTGACACCGTATGCGTAACTGTAGCTGGCTGGATTAGCCGAGGAATCTGAACCATAACTTTGCTGGGAGGAGCTTCTGAGTGGGACAACTTCACAGTTTTCTGGATGTTAATACTGTTGGAAGCGGGCTGCAGACAAGGACTCGGTCGAATGAGGACAGGCTTCAGAGCTGAAGACCTCTGCCTCCTCCATGCTCTCCTGGAGAACCGATTGGCAAGGGGCTTCAAGGTCAGTACTAGTCCCTTTGGCATGAGTAGAGGGTATTTTTCATCACATCCTGTGTCTGAAGTTTCCTTTCCTGTCCCCAGAAAGACAGATTCTGCATCAGGTGAACCTGGCATCTCCCTGGCATCTTCTGCTAATTGCTTCAGTTCCCCCTGAATGGAGGGCAAGCTTGCCTAAAGGGAACAACAGTTTATTAGTCCAGTCCACAGGCTATTCCTCTCTTACCACCTTCAAGCAGCACCACAGAAGGTGACAGACAGTGACTTGCTTCTCGAAGTAAGGCAGTTTTAATTCACTTTATACTACTGTATATTACTTTATATTCACGAGTTTTACTCCAAAGCCTTCAAAAGAATCTGAGAGCCTGAAACAACAGAACTGAATTGCTTTATAAGGTTCCTTTAAATACAGGATTTTGTGGGAAGAAATCTTCATTGTAACAACAACAAAATATAATGGGCGATTAAGAGAACTGGATTTTATGGCATCTGAGTCTAATTCTTTTCTCAGGCACAGTCCTCCCTGACTGACTCACAAGCATGGTCACTACATCTCCAACTTAGTACTCCTTGTGCAAAGAGTCTCAGAGAATCCTTACAAAGCACGAGACGTTTGAGTATAACAAAAATAACAACCACACTCCAGGTGAAGATAACATTAACAAAACCCACCCCGAACCCCCAGATTTCTACTTTCCTCTTAGAAGGTGAGGTTTTAAGGGGGGAAGAATGTGCCCTCTCCCCCTTAATGTTTTAAGAAGGAAGAATGTGCTGTACTACAGTGGGAAAAATGGCAACACTGCAAACCATAAGGCAAGGGTCTACATTGATGAACAAATTAACAAAGCCAAATAACAAAATCAACACATCAAGCCAGAGAAATTAGAAATACACCCACATAGCAAAACAAAGATGTGACAACAAACACTGTATGTCCACGATAACTTCAATCACATACTGCAGCTGGGCAGACAAGCACCAAGAGTAGTGCATAATACTTCAGGTTGCTAAATACTACTGTTCTTGCTACGTTTATTAGCTAGGCTCAGGATAACAAGGGCTTCCACACAATATAATCAGACTGCCTTTTTACTTCAGAGCTGTTGGCTAACCAAACAACTCACTCTGGACCTAGGCTGTCAAGAAAGAAAGAAAAAAAAAAATCCCAAAAGAAATCAACCAGCAATAAACCCTATGCTGATGAAGAACAGCAGAACCTACCTTTAGCCAAAATGGCAGGCGATGTTCTTCTCTCTCCACAGGTGGCTTCCACTCATTAGGCTGGATTTCCTCGCAGCACTTGAACAGAACGGGCAACTGTTTTGTCTTTTTATAGTACTATGTGGAGACAGGAAAGAATGCAAGACAAGATGACTGTGGTCAGATCACCCGTCCAATAACTGCTGGGATGTAGGATAAGAACTGTGCTCTGTAATAGTGTTCATGTGAATAAAGTGATTCTCATCACTACTACTTTAATAAGGTACTACCCACAGAAACATTAAAAAAAGAGTAATAAAGGCTGAAAAAGAGCTCACTGCCATCTTGGTTTCTCTCAATAGAAATCATGAAGTTCTAGCAGACATGCAGGCATACTTGCTTTAAGTATTTCTGGTTCTTATTCTCTCTTCAGCAGTGGCCACTGGCTTATGGGACAGGATATTTGGCCAGTTGGACCTTCAGCCTGACTGGAGACAGCACTTTTGTTTTAGCCTCGTGACTCAAAGTTTATTTGTATGAATTTGTTACTGAAGCCACAGTTGTACTAGGACTTTCTGCACATGCTGGGCTTTAAAGAGTCAAAATAGCAATATAAGTACTTGCAAAGTACAGAGAGGATAAGGTCTTTTTTTGAAGAAATCCTTGTTGCTAATATAAGGATGACATTTTCTTTTAAGAAAGTGTCAGTGTGGCAGTGTGCTCTCCCCTTCCTTCTCCCTCCCCCCTGCTCCTGCTCAAGCCATAACCATCAGCAGGAATTGTTATGAGTCGCACCTGGACTTCGGGGGGATGACTGGCAACACAGCCAAAACACTGTCTGGAGTGGAGACCTAGTTATTTTGTTCTCATGGGAATATGACTATAGGTCAATTATCTTACTCTATAAATACTGGACAGCCCAGGAGCCCTTTGAGCTCTCCTGCACGGCAGCGGGCTGCATGCCAGGATCTCCCATTGAGTGGGGACGCCTGCTTAAGGTTCTACTCTTCAAGGCTGAGAGATTCCTTGCCCCAACAGATTCTTGGTAAGTGACTAATAGCATGCTAAACTTTGAAATCTTAGCTAAGTGATATAAAGGATTGTTTGCGCATATGTAATCCTTTAGGCATAAACTATTAACCAAGTCTGGGATTAGGATTGGATGCAGCCGCACCTAGACTCCTCTCTGAGATGGAGTTTAGAAAGCAGGAAGGTCCTTTCTGAACCTCGTGACTGAACAGGAGGGTCTCCCTGACAGCTTGTCTGACCTTGTCCTCTATGCAGTAAATAATCAAGTGTACCTTTCCATCGAATCTTGTAAAACACTGTCACATTCACTACTAACTTTGTTAAATCACTGTTTTATATTAATAAATATTTCACTACTTCTCTCTTATGAGTGAAGTTAATAACTCCACCCGCGACAGTCAGCACATACAGAAAAAGGTCCTTGGAACAAACAGCACACCTCTTCTTATATAATAAACATCAACCAGACAACGCAAATCTGAAAAATACCAAACCACAATCTGAATGCATCACTTACTCTGATGATATTATCAGGGGCTCGATTCATATTTAGATTCTTGATTCGTACTGTAAGCTGGTGGGCAGTTTTTGTTGGCAAGAGATACTTGCTGATCAAAGGCTTTGGGAACTCTGTCCCTTCAAAATGTTTCAAACCTAAAGCTAATAAACTGAAGAAAGAAGGAAGGAGGGGAGGGAAAAGAAAAGTCTTTTAGACAGTACAGCAGATTGTTATTTGGATGTGCTGTTGCACAATACAGAGATATCCCAAAAGTTTGCATCCTAGAAATTCTCCTTAACAAAGAAGTCTCATTTGTATGCATTTTACTGAATAATTCTAAGCACCTACTTGTCCTCTGCCTTGGTGAAGATAATCTTGTCCCGAGGAGGGTTTGCTTTCAAGGAACATATTGGCAGTAACTCTGGATACATGAAGACTCTCCTTGTTGCCAAAATCCATGCCACTTGCTTTGGCAAACATGGAAATTCATTGGCTGTGAAAAGAATTAACAGATACGGACAGACGGACACATGGACAAATGATGTTTTTCACAAGTGACTTTTTACTCCCTTCACTGCAAGAAGAGAGAGACTTTCCCCCTGGTTTTTAGAATTTACATATTTGCTAGTTTTTGCCCTTAAGTTTACAACAGCAAAAGGTAAAACTACTTTCCTCTTCCATCTTTTCTTTTGTTTTGCTCTATAATGAAAAAGCACCTTTAAAAAGCTTTTATTTCAAGTGAGTTCACTCTCTAGGTAGCAGAAAAAAATCACAAACCAAGTATTTGAAACCAACAGTTTGGAGCTTTGTTTAAATACAATGCTCCAATAAAGGGAGTATTTCCTTGATGTGTGTAAAAACCAACACATTTAGAACAATTATTTCCAGTTTCCTAGTTTCTTGATGGACTTTCGCAGCTCCAAGCATCATCTGCAGAACAATAAATGGCAGTATTATGACGTCAAACAAAAGTCAATAGTTCATATAACATGCTTTACTGTGTTGCAAGTTTAACAAGCAAAAAGGTAGCTAATTAAGTGGATAGTTTTATCTAAAACCACCTCACAAGATTAAAAAAAATTAAAAATTCATTCCAAATAGCTGTCTGAATGATATCTCATACCATGAAATCCCTCCCACTGTCAATGCCTTCCCACCTCTCGTCCCTTCAAATGCATACCACTCTTCTTCACAGCTTTGCGAGGGCTCCAGTCAACTTGGACTTGGGCATGAAAATCTTCAGTGAGCTGCAGTGCTCCCTTTAAGTTACATGGCTGGAACATCGTTTGAAATTTAGGATTGAATGACTGATGAAGGAGTGTAGAGCTTCGAGCAAAGTTACCAAGCTCGCTCTGCGAAGTCAAACACAGAAAAAGATAAAAGAACATGTCTTCAAATGGAAGGTAAAGAACAAATACATCTAATGCAATAACGCAAAAAATAAAAGCTAGTGAAGTGACAAGCATAAAAGAAGTAGTGTTACAGGTTTTATTTTTGAGCATTACAAGTCTAGGAACAATCACAAGGAATTTTTTTTCTTTTTTTTTTTTTTTAATTCACCCACTTTCCAGAACCTTTCAACATCACAGAATGTTCACTAATTACAAAAGCTGTATCTTTTGAACTTTGTTTTCAGTATTTCAAAAAAAAAAAAAAAATTCAAAGACATGCCAATTCAAAGCACTGTTGTTAGTCAACACAATGTGAATTATTTCTCTAAGTACCGAGTATGTTCATAGTAGGCTAACAAAATTATTCCCCTATTGAGTGGTAGTCTCTCTCAATTTAATGGGATCAGCTAATAAATTAAGCTCTCTAAATATTTCCAGTAACAAGCAATCATTAAAATTCATGTAGCTCTGATTTTAGATATATCCTTACCAAAAACATCCTGGTAGTACTGGCCTCTGAACTTAAAGCGGGGTTGGAACTTGCAAGAAGATGGATTTGAGTCAGAAGCTGAACATGCTTGAAGAATAAAATCAGACAAATGGGTTTGTTTTCAGTGTATCAGAAATCCAAGAAACTGGAAAGCATAAGTATAGAGGCACAAGAAATATCTCCTGAGCACCCCAAAAATCACATTCTGACTTCAAAAAACCGTTTAAGCAACAGAAAACCAAGGGGAAACTTTAATATTCACTGGCAGGAAATTTATTACACAGATTTGTCCCTTGTGGCCAAGACGGCCAATGGCATCCTGGGATGCATCAAGAAGAGTGTGGCCAGCAGGTCATCCTCCCCCTCTACTCTGCCCTGGTGAGGCCACATCTGGACTACTGAGTCCAGTTCTGGACTCCCTGGTTCAAGAAGGACAGGAAACTGCTGGAGAGGGGACAGCAAAGGGCTACGAAGATGATTAGGGGACTGGAACAGCTCTCTTATGAAGAAAGGCTAAGGGATTTGGGTCTTTCTAGTCTGGAAAAAAGACAACTGAGGGGGGATCTTCCTAAAGGGTGGGTGTCAGGAGGACGGGGCCAGGTTTGTTTTTTTTTCCAGTGGTGCCCAGCGACAGGACAAGAGGTAACGGGCACAAACTTGAACATAGGAAGTTCCATCTAACCATGAGAAGGAACTTCTTTCCTTTGAGGGTGACAGCGCAGTGGAACGGGCTGCCCAGAGGGACGGTGGAGTCTCCGTCTCTGGAGACATTCCATACCCACCTGGACGCATTCCTGTGCAGCCTGCTCTAGGTGAACCTGCTCTGGCAGGAGGGTTAACTAGATGATCTCCAGAGGTCCCTTCCAACCCCTATCATTCTGTGATTCTGTGTAAGTCTCAAGTTTTGCAAAGAAGTCTTCTTGAACTTTGTATGGATATGGAAAAAAATTCTCTACATACAGCTTCTCATCTCTGCTGCTGACAGCTTTTAAACTGAACTTCTACACAGTTTTGTATGGTGGGAGGAGGAAATAAAGAATCCAAACTACATCAAGAATAATATTCTTAGAAAGTAATAAAGAAGTTGGTGAAAACAGACGATTTTACAGATTACATTCAGAATTCAAACATGGCCAAGGCAGCTACCTCACATGAGAACAAGACAGATGCCGAGAAATAAGCTCTACTTTGCACATTCAATTCAAATTGTCTTTCAGTGTGGAATCAGGCACATAAATATTTATCCAACTTCAAATGTAGCTTTTTCAATTAGTTTCTTCAAGGAAGCATGCCAAAGTGCTTGCTGTACCATTGGCTTCCCCGCCCCCCGCAGTATACAGCAAATATTCACTAGGTCAGACCAGACATTTTATTACCTGCTGCATTTGCTGCTGGAGCCTCTTTCTTTGCACACTGTCCAGAACAAGGCTCTGGAGAGGCTTCTCATTTTGAGGTTTTGATTTTTCTATCTCTTGTGGTGGCTTGATTGAGGACTTTTTCATTCTCAACTGCTCAAGCTGTTCCTTCACCGTCCGGTGTTGTTCATTCAGTAAATTGGCCAGAGGTTCTTCAAATCTGTTTGAGATCAGGCAGACCGAAATACAGTAAGCATATGGTTTAATAACCATTCACATTTATTTAGAATATGTTACTCTGTATCTGGGATGCACAGTTTAAGAACTATCATCTCTGCACTACTCAACACTCTGACAGTATACCTTAACTTGAAAAAACAGTTATTTATACATAAATAAAACAGTTGACTTACACATAAATCTTTTCATCTACTACAGCACTGTTGTAGTTACGGGATACAATGTTTCAACTGTTTATCCCAAGGACAGTGTCCTGGTTTAACCCCAACCCAGCAACTAAGCACCACACAGCCGCTCACTCACTCTCCCCCCTCAAGTGGGATGGGGGACAGAATCAGAAGAGTAAAAGTGAGAAAAGTCGTGGGTTGAGATACAGACAGTTTAGTAAGTAAAGCAGGAATTGTGTGCACAAGCAAAGCCAAACAAGGAATTCATTCCCTGCTCCCCACGGGCAGGCAGGTGTTCAGCCATCCCCAGGAAAGCCAGGCTCCATCACACGTAACGGTGACTTGGGAAGACAAACGCCATCACTCCAAATCTTCCCCCCCTTCCTCCTTCTTCCCCCAGCTTTATATGCTGAGTATGACTCCCTACAGTCTGGAATACCCCTTTGGTCAGTTGGGGTCAGCTGTCCCGGCTGTGTCCCCTCCCAGCTCCTTGTGCCCCCTCCAGCCCTCACTGGCAGGCGGGGTGAGAAGCAGAATGGCCTTGACTCTGTGTAAGCTCTGCTCAGCAATAACTAACACATCCCCGTGTTACCAACGCTGTTTTCAGCACAAATCCAAAACACAGCCCCATACTAGCTTCTATGAAGAAAATTAACTCTATGCCAGCCAAAACCAGCACAGACAGTTAACAGTCTTGTGCACCATTCCCAATCATATCCCATGTGTGTTCCACCCCAAGTGCTCAGATAATCTCAACAGCAGTCAGGATCTAAAATAATCTAGAACACATTAGAGCCAATCCTATTATATCATCAAGCAAGGTCTGAACCCAAGGTATTATGGGTGACATTTTACCACAAGGGTCTCCAGAAAGATCACACACTGACTCAAATGCTGTTACTTTAAAAAAAAAAAAAAGTATTACCTAGCTTTATGCAGAGCACTCCACTAGACACCTGCTGATACTATAGTAAGAGCCACTCCTGTAGCAGAAAAGAGGACGTACATATTACCGTCCTTTCAAAACCAGCTTTAACTATCCCGTTTTATGATAGCTTTTTATTTATTTTGGCTACACCAGTTAATATTCTGATTTCTGCTAGTCATCAGCTTCACTTCTGTAATAGGCCTGAAGTCAGTTATAAGTAAAGTTGTTCCACAACGCTTCTATCATGAAAATAACAATAAGCCTAGCAAATGTATATTTTGCCACAAAACAACTTTAAGAATCCTGTATACACATAAAACTGGGGAAGAAACAATGGGGAGAACCAAAGAAAAATGAATACAACTAGCCATTATCAAAGACAAATACATACAAATAATAAGAGAGTGCATAAAGTTTCCCTGCTTTCAGTCTGTAGCTGGTTTAAGAATTGCTGCACTCCCTCTGGTACTGCTCATCCCAGAGAGAGCATCGAGAAACTCCAGCCTTCGTTTTAGCTCCTTTCCCAAACAGATACAGCTTCACCTTAAGCTGATCTGCCCCATAAACAAGGAGACACCATTCAAACCGCAGTTCACCTTTAGCCAGTTTCTGTAATTCGTTAAACAGAGCAGTATTATTATACAGAAGGAAACGCTCTAGACCCTTTCCTCTTCAAGGCACTATTTCAAGTATAATCCATACCAAAAATCATCAAAAGACAATTTCCAAACTTCATAGTCATTTCAGATAGCCTTGGCTATCTTACGCAGTCTTTTTCCTTAGAAAAGGACATTACATCCAAGCTATTTACTTAAAAGATAAAGTGACACAGCTGGTCAAACCAGCTCCTCAAGTGTTTCTTGTCATCAAAAAAATGGAACCGCAGTAAGTGAATTTTACCCCTCCCCTTAACAATAAAACACAAGAATTAAGACAGCTAGTTAGTTTAACAGCTGAAGTAAGTGATTTAGCAGGTAGTAAAGCAATTTTTTCAGAAGAATTAGTCTAATAAACAGGAGATATATGGACTAACTTGAGAAATAAACACAATTTAAATACAGAGGGACAGTATATATAGCATGGAGATTAAAGAAGCAGGAACAGAATCCTCCACTAGAGATGCTGGCTTGTTGGAATAGATCACCATTCTGAAAGGCCTCGGCTGTTTTCAGCTATGATACAGAACAGCCAGCAGCAATCTTTTAGCGCAGACATTCTTGCTGTCTCCTTCTGAAGAGTTATATTTTCAATGTTGTCATCTTCTTCAGATGCATCACAATCCGTAAAGTGCAAGGTGGCAGGCAGAAAACACAGGGTCAAGTGAAGTGTTCAATCTCATAAATAAAAATGTCTCAGAGCTTTCAGAAACAGTGGCCTGTGCTGAAAAGGCAGTACCTCTTTGGTGGCTCGCACAGCACAGCTGCAAGTAACCATAGACTTTTTATCATAACAGATTACTGGTTATTTTTTTAATTTTACGACCATAACCAAATGATCCTACCTAAGTGCCTGTGGTGTATTAAAATTTGGCCGTGACTCTGTAACATTATCTTCATCTTCTGCACCTTCATCTTCCATGTTCGAGAAACCCATCTCGTCCTGAAACTGACAGTAAATGTGTAGCGACAGTCGGGAATAGAAAGCTCAAGCAGTACATTTACCACCAACTGTCTTTAGCTAACAAAGCTCACAATTATCCTCTTAGCATAGCCATTCATCTCTGCATCGATTTAAGGAAGCTCCTATATACCTTCTTTCCCAAGGCTAAAAATTACACTTTTATAGCAGGGTCCTTTGCACATAGTCAGCACTAAGTATCTTACAGAGACCACCCCTTCACGGCTTTAGAGATTTCATGTCAGACCTGAGAAAGATCTATTCCTTAGTGCTATACCCAATTTACCACTTACTGTCTCAAACAGCTCCTCCATCAGTTCATTCACCTCCTTTTCTGCAAGTAAAATTAAAAAGAAGTATGAAGACTCCTTTTCCAAGAAACACTTGGCAATCCTGTCATATCATCAGGTCATTTAAGGAATCTCTCTTGCAAATGGAAACCCTCTGCTTGCAAAGAGTGGATCAAGAAGGAAAGGCACCTGGTATTACATCTTTTTAATGCTAGGCCCCAAAAAACTTCATCTGAGACTGTTTTGATTCAAAAATATCATAAAAACTAATTTTCAGAATTAAATTTAAAATTATGTTAACTGGTAGTAAGACCTAAATCAAGTGTGCTTTATTGAGAAGATGAAAAGTGATATGTTTATAAAACTAACTCGAACATTGCAAGAACTTGGAGAAAATTTAATTACACTCGAGTCATAAGAAAAGCATTCAATTCTGAATTGGCTGAAGCTTTAAGAAAGACTGTACTATCACATAAGTACTATTCTTCAGTCTTCAGTGTGGAGTAAAGTTGCACCTGATAGCACAGCAGCTCTGGCTAGATCCTTTCATGTATTCACAGAAAGCCAGCTTTGCATAGAAAAGCTGTTCAAGTCAGTATGTTGATTTTTTTTTTTTTTTTAATTACCCTACACTGCAAAAATCTTTGCAACAAAACACTTTTCCAAATGAATTACTAATCCTAACAAGGAAGGAGGTGGGATTCCCAAAGGACTTACTGGTAATTCTCACAGCACGATCATTTCTGAAGTCTTCTGTATCTGGTTCATCCAGATCTTCCAGGAAGTTGTACTCAGGGTCATCATCATCATCTGCTTCATCTAACAAGAAGCATGTTTTGAAACGTCATTACCCTGCCCCAAGACCAACCAGATGCCAGGAGCAGAAGCACTTCGTTTACTGCCTGACCTGGCACAAAGAGGGCTAGGATTACTGCTCGAAATTAGCTGCATGTTCCTTTTTGTGGAAGCAATATCAAGCCCATCCTCTTTTCAAACTAAGCTACTCGCACCCTTATTTGTAGCCATTCCCATTTAGAAAAGCTGGATTTATTCTCTGTGATCTGAGTTTCACCTGAATTTAGAAAGAGTGAAGTAGTATTTCAATTTGTGTTATATATTCTATTTGCACAACTGTAAGCAACCAGTAAATTCAGGACAAAAGGAAGTCAAGTCCCAAAGCTTGTTCTTGTTTCTTCTCAAAGAACAAAATACACTCAGATTCAGGTATATCGATGCTTCCAGCTTCATGACACACCACGATGGATTAAGGGCTGAGACACATAACTTTCATTCATGGTCGCCAGTTACTGTGTGTACTGGCTAGTAAATATTTACAAGCAAGACACCTGAAGTTTAAAAACCCACATGCAAAACATATTACTACACAAGATAATGGCTGCAGCCAAGACCATCATGTATAAATAGAAAGGAAAAGCTCCAGGCTTTCAATGTAATCCCTGATTCCAGTGTACAACAACAAAACATCTATCACATACCTTCATTCTCCACATCATCGTTCATGAGTCCTCCAAGCCACCTTTTCCATTCTTCGTCATCTGCAGTATTGGGATCATACATATCAGGCGTGATATCTGGGGCTCGGAGCTCAGCCTCCAGCTGACCAAGAGGAACATCCTTCAGCGGTCTCTTAGATCGGGTTCGGAAGGCAATGAGGCTGTCTTCCAGAGACTGAAAAGTGAAGGAAAAGCACACTGGAATTACAATGTCTCTGCTTTTCTCAGTTTCTCTGACAGCGGGTTTTCAGCCCAGCCAAAGAAGTCCAAAACCAAAGATATTAGATTCCTGCACAAAGAATCACATACTCCAGTAGTCAAAGCAAGCTAACCTTTCATTAATCTCACTATTAAGCTGTTGTTATTTATAACTATATTACCATTCATTTGTCTCATGCTAAACTCTTATCTGACACCAAGGAAGCAATCTCCACTTGCAATATTTGATTCTTTCATGTATGTTTTATTCTTTGCCCTCTTCACTATCTGAAATTAATCTTGAGCAGCAGCACAGGACTGTATCTTCATGACTCCTCACCCTTGCACAGTAACACAGATCTAACATTTTTCTCATTATTAATATGAAACAGTGGTTCTCTTTACAACCAAGCTTCCTCAGGTGTTAACAGTACAGTTGCCTGCAAAACACAACTAAGCTGACAGGATATCTTTCAAAATGAAAACCATTTTTATTAGTTATGCAAGTGTCATAGAATTACTTTTAACAGTCAGAACAATGGCAGCAAGAGACTTATGAGCATAAATATAAAGTGTAGTTATGATGCAAGAAACTTAAAGTATACATCACTAACAACTCTCTACTAACAGCTACCTCTGTTCTCTCACAGAGCTAGCGTCCTACACGCCATGGAGATTCAACTTATTATTTAAAGTTATAAAAGGAGAGCAGAATGCAGTAGAAGTAATAGCAGAGAACAACAGAAAGTTACCTCCTTTCTAACAAGTTTTACTCAAACTAAAACTATCACAGCATCTTACCTGGTAAGAATCCATGCATACTGGGCTTGAAGCCAGTTCTTCATCCACTGCATGCAGCTTCTCCATGAACGTGCTGTCTTTGTTTTGCTTTGGTTTAGGAGGTGGTGGAGGTCCCATGGGAACTACTTCAGCACTAACGTGTCTAACAACAGGTGCAGTAACCTTCTCCATCTAGTTAAAAAGGCCTTCATGTTAAAAGGTTTTATTTAGAACATAAATTTCCAAGGACAGAATAAGTCTCTTTCTGCTTGACGAGGGTCTAGCCCAACCAAAATGAAAGAAATGCTTCACAGAAGGAAATGGATTCTTCATATTACACTGACTTTGACTTGCAGAAAGTTCGAATAAATTTATTATTCTTGCAGGAAAGGAGACATGGGGAAGATTTGATTATCAGTCTAAACATTGCTAAAGCTGATAAACCTGAACACTAGTAATTGCTGCACACTCCCAATGCTCCTAAAACCAAACCCATCGTGAGTAGAACGTGCAGTTATCAACATATTATTGTTCTTTCTCCAATGCCAGTGTCAGTGGTCAGTTCTCACAGTCACTTTCTCATTCTTGTCTGCTGATACTCAGCTCTTATCACACTGCACATACTCCTTTGACCTATTTGACAGTGCGTGCAGTCACCACAAATACCTTATGCTTTTACCAAAATCACTTTCTCCTCCTAAGCCAAGCACAGAAAGCAATTCTCCTGCATTTCTCTCAAAAATAATCAGAAAATAAACATTATCTGAAGAAGAGCCAATTGCTTCCATTGCCAGTGCTTTTTGTCAGTACTCATGTTTATTCCAGACTAAGCTTTTCCTGCAAGGGTTGCACTCTGCTGCGTACGCAGGAACCATTGCAGTGTGACCCTAAAGCCACATAGCACCTGTAACGTCACTACAACTTTAAGCAATAATATGCATTTTTGCTTTTGCATTAACAATTTAGGAATAATGACTGAAAGCTGTTTCTAGAGAAAGCAAAAACTGTCTTGAAAGTTTACCTCACAGAGCGTCCCTCCCTCTTCATCAGATGATCGCCTTGTCCTAGACCGTTTTGCTCCCCGAGGAGAAGAAGCGGTGCTCTCTACATCACTTTCCAGTAAGCTCTATAGTGCAAAAGACAGAATGCAATCAATCATGCTACAACCAAACACTGCTTCAAGTAATATTCCAAAGACTCTTTCTAGCCAAATTAATAATATAGCATTGAAGAAAGATTACTAGACAGGCAGGGACAACTTATAAGATTTCATACGTTAAAATAAAGAGCATTCTACTACCACAAACACGCAGACAACTCCACGCTCAACAGATCTTTATACAAATTGCATTTACCTCTTCTGCAGTCTCATCCTCATCCTCATCATCAGGTTGGTATTCTTCATCAGATGAATCATCTTCCTCAAGAGGAATGTCCACAAACTGAGGAGGCTGCAACAGAAGAAAGGTGACAGCTTTTTACAGGCCAGGTAAGAGTTGCACTCTAACGGCACACTATCAGATCAAAGATTTCTAACTGAAGAAACACCCTGAAGCTCAGAAAGAAAGGAGACTACTGAAAAAGGCTGAAGAAACTAAAGACATTACTAAAGTAATATTGGTAAAGCAAAGTAAGTGGTTTGAAAAGGTGCAAGAATGGGCACAAATGATTTAGCATTTGTATGATGGAAACACTGCAGGAGTAGACACTATCTCAAAGACACATTTCTAGTACTTAGAGGGACATTCACTCCTGCTACATTGCTGAATCCTGCCTACACCTAGATAACAAATCTTTTGGAGCAGGCAGAGCTCAGGAAAAAACTGAAGCCCTGGCCGTATTTCCAGGCAGCCCTACAGTGTATAAAACAGTCCCAGGAAGGAACACGTCGCCACATGAGGCCTGGGCAATGGCATTCACTGTCAGGAGTTTCATGCAGGCAGCGGCTGCTGCAGTACCAGCATGAGAAGACAGACCATCGAGCAGAAAAGAAATCCCTATAACACATCATCACTTCATCATGTTCGGTCTTCCACTGAAGGCAGCTCTTTTGGGCTCTCTGTGCACCTGCTGCTACGTTAGCTGCCTCGTCCTGCCTTGCATACCCTGTTTGCAATGCTCCTGGTCACCAATGCTCCCAACATGCTAGACACGAGCCTGCTCCACCCCTCCAAAACAGTCCTTGCTCAGCAAGGGGCCTCTAGTTTGGTCTCCGATTTCCCAGCAGTAGTTCACTTACCTTCACTTCATTTGCCTTCTTAATTGGAGAAATATTCCATGTTGGAATCACCTAAAGATGGCAAAAACACTTTAACTAACTCTGAAAAGTAAGGTGTTGCACAGCTTAGACAATCTATTAAATCAAACGAGTACTTGAGCTTGAGGCCTTGCTCTCCAAAGCAGCCAACGAACAACAGACTTCAAACAAAGGCTTTCTGAACTGCCCACACGATCTCTACAGGCAATAACTTGGACATGGTTCTATTCTGCTCATCTAAAATGAATTTTTCACATTGTTTTAACTTATTTTTTCATTTTTTTAGAATAAATCACATAAAAGCACACTTTACTCTTCTTTTAGGAAGAGCCAACAATCAAAACCATTTGGGTAGGGGGAAGTAAAAGCAGATGACATACTTACCACTCCTTTCTCCACAACTTCCTTCAGTTTGGAACGAGTCATTTTGGGCTCCTGAGAGTTTAACACAAGACAACGGCAACCCATTCAGCTATTTTCCTTAATCACAAGCTTTTCCCCAGCAACTCTTTACTACAAGGCTTTTCTCTTTTTAAAAATTCATTACCTTTTAAACATGATCAGAGTGACATCAAAAACAACCCCTCATAATTCTGTTTTAGAGTTTACACTCACACACAGACACTACTTACTTCATCCAGGTGGCAAATCTGGTAATGAAACAAATTATGGTACTACCTATTTTACCAACTCTCTTCATATCACATCATGGACCAAGAAGAGAGACTGGTGAAGGTATCGTGCATTTGGAACAACTGAAAAACCTAACTGAAAAAGCTCTTTACTTACAAACAAAGGGATATCTTCTGTCTCACTGATGGCTGCTTTCATCATGGCAACCACATGCTCATTTGTGATCACTTCCTACAGGAAAACACACAAAAGTATCCTTTATGTTCTGTTTGTTAAAAAGAAACAGACTTAAGGGTAAAATAAACTAGTTGGAAACATGGAAACATGATGGAGAAGTAGTGCACAATACACTTTGTAATTATACTATAATAAAAAAAGATTGTTCAGTGATTGAACAATACAAAGTAAGCACGGCAGTGATAAAAACATTTGCACTACATTCTCTGTGAATGCTCCATAGAATAAATTTCCAGCAGAAGGAAAGAAAATAGTCAAAACAAAAGCCCACACCAGTTTTCCTTCCCTCATGTCATGTAGTCAGTAAACTGTGCCAATCCCAGACACATGAGAAATGCAGCTATGAAGCTGCAACAGAAAACTCAAATCCTTAAGCGCTCACAGGCTTCCAAAACAGCAAGGGTCTAATTCTCTAGAGAAAGCATGTAATAATCTACTCTTTAAAACGTTGTGCTACATCATTTCAGAAAACATTGTATATATTTAAAAGAAATAGGGGAAGGCAGAAGAGACCCAGTATCCACGACTACATTTTCTGAATGCCACCATAAGGCTCCAGGGAAGGTAGGCGACTGCGAGATATTTCTGTCACAGTGCCATGTGACAGAGAAGGGGATTAATTTATGGCACTTGCACAAAACCATCTGGTGAATCTGCCCAAAAGAATCACCGCAGTCTCCAGTTTACTTGCCAAAAGGATGGCAAAAAGGGAAAATATCCGAGATCAGCTGGATTAGAACACCAGTTGCAGGGGAGGAGGGAGGGGAAGTGCCACAATTTTTGATCCTGTGGGAAAATAAATGCTATTGCTCTCCAGACCCTGCTCATGGGATAATATGAAATCTACACCTAATACAGGTGTAGAATTACAGTTTCACTACACAGCTGTCACAGCACAGAAATTGTTCTTGCAGTTCCTTTCTAACTGGAAGTTTTGTGATGGACTAAAGGATTGTCTGGGGTCATTAACTAAGAGTAATGCATTTCTGTCAGCACCACGAGAATTCCATCAGAACTTCATCGCGAAACAGTTCACTCAAAATAAGAAACAATGAGTTCACAGTCTACATCTCCTCACCTGAACGGAAGCATGCATTTTAGTTCAATTACTCCTGCTACAGCTACTACGGTACAGTAAAACAGACCCATTTGCCACTGTGAACAAATGGAAGTCAGGGATCAATACCTACTAACAAAGCCAGGTACAAGTAACTTATCCAAACACCACATGGTTCTCCCTTTATAGCTTTTTTTAGGAGAGATTAGGACGTGGGTGCCTACCAAGCCTTCCTTGTTCATGAAATCAAGCGTGCTACACACACAGGAAATCAACTAGTACTATACTCAAGTCTAGACTGCACTTTCTTAAAAAGCCAGGCACATCTCCACTGCCTGTCAGAGTCCCGCTGCACTCACATGAAGGATGTTTCGCACGTTGACAACTGTCAGGTTATGTTGTTTAGCTCCATCTTCTAAGGTGCGATCAAGGGTATCATCTAGCTTGATGTCACAAGACAAAGATCCCTCCTCTTCTTGACTTTTCCCTTCTCTTTTCCGTTTGGTTGCCTTCCTCCTCCTCTTCCTTCTCTCAATATCCTCTCCATCTTGCTCCTCTGAAAATTAATAAAAATGGAGTCTAAAAACCCAGATATTTCATATCCAGCACATTCTGACAGTATGAGTTTAAAAAAAAAAAAAAAAAGAGAAGCTAGAATTCTGCAGATACTGAAGTGGCAGCATCTTTCCAACAGCTGATAAGGAGATCACCCAAGTGAAATGGCCCTAGGAACTGGCTTTTGAACAATGGATTCAAATTCTGCAGGACCTGAGCGAGTCACATTAGTCAAGCAAATAAAGGTTATGTATCTGCCATCTCTAGACTGATTTTACAGAATGGTCTCTGCAGCCTTTTTATGCCTTTTTCCAGAAGGAGGTGTTTTAACTATGCCGTCAAGATTAAAGTAGTTGCAAAACTCCAGGCATCATACAGCAAGAGCAGATTACAGTTTCTGTTAAAGTGTTAAAGTGTTTCCCAAGTGGTGCTGTTTTGATGACTCAGGGAAACAAAAGAATCATAACTTCCTTTGAAGGAAAGCTGTGGTTTTAGTAATCAAAAATTGCAGAGATCAGCTCCAGCAAGTTTCACTTGGATATCTGCAGTTTATTTAGGATGAAAAATTCGAAAAACACTGCACCTACACAGATCCTCCCATGGTGGACACAATTCCAGAGTTCTGCGTCTACTGTATCAAGTCACAGGTCTGTCCTTTGCATACAGCTTACCCAGTGGAATAAACAGCCCCAAATCCTCATTTTCCTCATCAGTCTGTTGGGGCCACTCACCAGCTCTGGTGTTCTTCAGCGGCTTCATTGTGGTAGAATATCTAACAGCCAGCTGCAAAGAACTTCTCACTGGAGACTCCTGCACTGCAGATTGGGTTTCGGTCAGATACAGATCTCTCTGTGAATTCAATTCCACCTCTGTATACAGCTTAGGCGTTCTCCCTGCAAACAGTACACACTAAGCTGCAGTCAGATATCCCATACGGGCACAGCTGAGCAAGGTTAAGAGGCTGCTGCAATTACAAAAGCTTATCATGACCCATTCCAGTCTGTTAAATCAACTGCACAAGTCTAACCTAGCTCATGGAAGTGATCAGATGCACTGAACACTGCAGCAGCAGTCCCATCCCGCTGGAAACCAATCCAGGCAAAGACCCCTGCCTCCAGCTATTTCAGTCTTGCTCCCTCCACTATCAGTTTTGCACAGCTATGCTCAAAACCATTCCTGTCAAATGATCCACTCGCAAGAAACCAATGATTTGTTTAAAACGCGGTTGTGCTCCCTGTTGTATAAATGCAACTGCAACAACAGAAATCAACAGATAGGGGCAGGCACTCCTTCACCCAGCCACGTTATTCACTGCTGGAACAGCACAAACAACTCCAACCTCAGGATGCAGTTTCACAGCCACCTTGGGCCAACTTAACAGCCTCTCCCGCAGACAGGGGTGGCTACAAAACCTTTCCGCTCCTATTCTGCGCAGTCCTAGAAGTTATGGAGACCTAGAAAACAACGGGGAGCCATCCCCTGTTTCACTTCCCTTTCTCCTGACACAAAATCAGCTTTTGGTCAAATCAGTGAGCTCATCACAGCAGTAAAAGAACCAGAGACAACCGAGGAAGTGCTGTCCCTTTTTGCTGCCGCCTTTAGTTAGATGGGCTTACAATGACTATGAAAAAACCCTGAAGTTTCATGAACACCTTCAGCCAGTATGAAAACACACTGTCACACAGTAAAACCAGCAACCCCCAACATGCTGCTCTGGGCTGTCACAGCTCTTTGTGTAGCTAGGCAGTTAAGTCTGACCAGGGAGTTGATCCAGATGGAGAGGAAAAAACAAGCCCGTGCTTCCCGCACCCTCCAGCTTTTCTTGTCAGATCAATTCTCCAGTCTCCTTGAGCTCAGAAGACAAAGATGCATGCCAGGAAAAGAGGAAAAAGAACAGGGCGGGTAATTTGGCGAAAAGCGGGAACAACCACTTATTTCAGAAGACTTAAAAACAACAAGAGATACAAAATGGGCATCACTTTGATGGTGAATACCTCTCATCTCCCTCACCAGCTCACACATCACACTTTCACTAAGTGAACCTCAGAGCAAGCAAGGTGCGCCTGGGCTTTTTATATCAACTTCCAAAATACCTAGATTCCATGTCTAACTTAGTATTAACACAAGCTCCACTGACATCAGCTCTTGTAAAGGATCACAGTAGAGCCCTTGGATCTACAGATGCCCCTCCAGACTACTTTTCTGAATGCTTGGAAGAATTATCTTCCAAAAATGAAAGCAAACGTGGACAAAAACCTCTGAAAACCAGTATTTTCGGAAGCAGCAGCTTGCCGTTTTGCCAGTCTCACAACTCACTAGCCAAACATGTTTTTAAAAACTAAACATAGGATGACTGTCCCAAAGCAAAGCCTGGTTTTACAAAGACTTGTCTGAAGACTAGTTGAAAGCAACATATCTTGCACCACGTAAAACCTGTGAGATCTACAGAAGTTACTGTTAGGACTTATTGCTGAGGGATGTTTGTCCATAAAAGACTAAACACAGGGCAAGACCAAGAAAATGTGCAGCAAATTTATAGAACTGGGTATTTTAGGTTGTAATTTTGAGAAAAAAAAAAGCAACTTCTAAAGCTCTTAATGTTCGGCAGCACTAGGGGCAAGTGTCTGAAGTTCTCCATTCTTTTTCTAATGTTTTAGGGGAGGTGAACCCCTGAACCTTGAGAATGGGATGCCCGCTAACCTGGAATACTTCAGAGACAAACAAACACAAAAACCAAGCACCCAAAGGAGAAGCTTTACACAACCGCGCCCAGGAAGGCTCCCGGTGCGGAGGCAGCGGTCGCAGGGCCGGCAGCGGGCCGGGGAAACCCACCGACGGCCACCAGCGCGCACCGCGACGGGCCGCCCTCACCTTGACCTTCCGCCGCCGCCTCGGGGCTGCCGCGGCCCTCGGGGAGCGGGGCGGCAGCGCAGGCCTCCTTCGCGACCGCCGCCTCCTGCGCGGGGCCCGGCC
>VYZM01011665.1:2977-28869 GCA_013398915.1 Dromas ardeola | reverse complement strand
GGCGGCCTGGAGAGGGGCGCGGCGGGCGGCGGCGGCGGCAGGGGGGCGCGGCGGCGGGGGCGCCCCTCAGTGAGGAACCACAACCCCGCTGCATCCTCGGGCGAGGCGGCCCCGGGCCGTGCCAGTGCGGCTCCCCGCGCACCCGGTGAAGTAATTCTCCCGAGTTGGTGCTCGCTGGTTTTTAAGACGGTTTTTCCGTAGCCCGGCGGGCGCCGAGGGCCGGTGCTGCAGCGAGGGGGGGGGTCCGTGTTGGTTGGCTTTCTCCAGCCGTGGAGACTCAAAACCGCTGCCTCCATCCAGCCACCGGCTGACCTTCCCCTCAGACCATAAAGCCCCATAGTTAAAGCACGGTTATTACATTTCCTTTAAATTCTGAAGTACTTAGTAATAATTTTCCATACTATATCATTTATCTAATGTACAGTGTATCTACTTACCTTTTACCTTCTGTGTTTCCTGGAATCCAAGAGCCATGTGCTGTCATAATTTAACCGCTGGCCGCCATTAGGGTATGATTAGCAAACATCATTTTTAAAAGGAAGTTTTCAAGTATTTTTCATTAATTGAAAAATAATTCCATATCCCAAAAAGTTGGTTTTGTTTTGGTTAAGTCTTAGCATCACATCAGAACAAAGATCTTGTCAACCAAGTTTGACGAAAGCACAGTTTTTCTCTTTTTAGAAGAGACGGGCTGTGGTGCCGTTTAAAGTGGGCATTTTGCTTTGAAAATTGCAGAAGCTTAACTAAAATTGGTTTTAGGCAGCTTGACATCAGTGTAGTTTTCAACTCTAGGGAATTATGGAGACAGGACTAATGAATTTATGGAATGATGACATAAGTGTGAGTCTTCAGCCAGGAAAAGAGGGCTGTCAGGAGCAGCACAGAGCAGGGAACGGTTGCTCTCTGTTTCTTCTAATGCAAGATCAGGCATCAAATGAAACAAGGTGGGGCGGGCTCAAAATAGAAGCCCTTGTTTTCTCATGCCACATAATCAGGCTCTTTGCCACACAACGTTATGGGAGCAAATTCAAGAGTTGAGCTAAATCAGTGGAAGAAGATCACAAAGACTTATTTGGTGCTTTCTAGTGTGACTGCTGCTAAACTCATCCCATCAGATCTGCAGGAAATGAAGGTAAAAGAGCTGATTCTATGAAGACGCAATAGAAACAAAACACACACAAACAAAAGAGATCAGCATAAGAAAGGAGTTTCAGCATTTGTCCTTTTTTGCATATCCACTGAAGCTTTTAATATGTGTATATGTCTGTTGTATTCAAATTAGCTGTTAAAGATCACTTGCCTCATTTCAAAGAGGAAACAATAAATAATGAAATAAAGTTGGTTTTTTGGGGGTGTTTTGTTAATATTATGAATTCTTCTTGCTTTAATTAATTCAATCTAAGGCTATGCTTCTGGTGGGACCTGAGACACATTTATCTGTGACGTTGGTCACCATTGCAAATTCCAGTTTCAGTCTGGGAAGGCTTCTATCTAACCAAAAGTGATTTTGCTATTTTTGCAAAAAAGGAGACACATTCTCTTGAAAATCACAGTTTTCCCTGAGCCTATCAGATATTCAAATTATAGTTTGGCAGTCTTGTCTTCTTGCCCGTTAACCTCAATAAATAGTAATGTGGAAAGCACAGAGTAAAGACAGAATCGAGATGCTCTCTATAGCTTCAAGTATGAGGTTGGAAGATTATTTTCTCCCGTTTATGG
Organism: Dromas ardeola; assembly: GCA_013398915.1. NCBI lineage: Eukaryota > Metazoa > Chordata > Aves > Charadriiformes > Dromadidae > Dromas > Dromas ardeola. The sequence goes on along the minus strand of VYZM01011665.1, from coordinate 27,150 downwards.
TACAGAGTGAAGATAGGAAGATCAAAGAAGCTTACCTTTTTTACTAGCTGTTCCATTTAGCTATTGCTGTGATTGTCATGGCAATGATTTTTGATTTTCCCTTTTACTATGGAAGCAGTTTGTACAATTTGTAAAGAAAGAGACATAGGGCTAGAGGGCTTTTTTTGTTTGCTTGCTTCCAAATGGCTTTAATGCTGATTAAACCAATGATACAATAATAGGTTATAAGAAAAGCCTGGCTCTACCTTCCCTGCAGCCTCCCACCAAGAAATTGAAGACAACAAAAAGATCTCTCCCTTTTCCTTCCCTTTTAAGACTGAACAAACCCCACTCTTTTTGTCTCTGCTCGTCTTCCATCTGCTCCCCCATTCTCCATCCTCCATCTGCTCCAACTTTGAATCATCTCAGTGGCCTATGACAGAATTGCTTGAGGGTGTCGGTATAATGTACTGGGGAGCTCAACACTACTGGTTTCATTCTGTGTCTTGGTAATACTTCTCTGAAGTCAAACGTTACAAATAGAAAATAACTAGCATGGTTGCTAAAAATGAACGCGGTGCTTTTTTATTCTGTCTTGTCATTACTGAAGAACATAGTTGGCATAAGTTCCAGAAAATATCAAATAATCCCTAAATCCAAATACAGGATTTTCCAACTGTTGTTTTTGGACGTTGGATTTCCACATGAAATTTTGTGTGTATCGTTGGCCCTATATCTGCTGTAAGGGGCTAGGACAAAACAATCCACTATTTCAGGCCAAAGGGATTTTTTAAAAATCGTTAATAAAGGACAGCTGCAGATCTAGTGTTATGGCCGTATTTATTACTCCGTTCACGTTGTTGAAATAGAATTGTGTAATGTTTCTAAACAGGGCTTTTAAATAAATAAATAAATAAATAAATAAATGAAAGCATGCTTCCTGCACATCAAGAAACCATATTTGTGTGGAGATGCTGGTAATGCAGGAGATTGATTTGGCAAGATAAAGCAATCAACTGTTAGAAATTCTTAGCATGTGAAACATAGGTAAAGCATGCCTGAGGAGTGTAAAATGTTTCCCATGTGGGAAAATACAAATTAAAGGAAGTAGTTTTTAGATTCTGGGGAAGCTTTGAGAACAACACAGTACTACCGTATAGATCTGCGCCCAGTTGTGCTCGGCCCTGTGGGGGCACAGCCACCACAAAGGTACAAGCTTGTTCCTGACTTCCTTGTCTTCTCTGCAGATGTCTCTCCGGTTGTGGCAGGCCTCATTGGTGCTACTGTCCTTGTGGTTTCTGTCTCAGTAACAGTTTTTGTGTGGACATGCTGTCACCAGCAAGCCGAAAAGAAGCATAAAACCCCACCGTATAAATTCATCCACATGTTGAAAGGCATCAGTATCTATCCGGAGACCTTGAGTAACAAGAAGAAAATTAACCGAATCCGGAGAGACAAGAATGGCACTCCTAAGGAGACTGGAAGGGGAAACCTCTTGGTGGATGCTGCTGAATCTGGTTTAATAGGCTCCGATAAGTCTCCAGATGGGCCAAATGCAGCCCCCCACGTCGACCAGCTCCCAATAAAAGTAGATTATGGAGATGAACTAAGTCCAGATCAAAGCCTCACTCCAGGAGGAAGTAAAACCTCCTCCCCATCTTCTCCAGGGGATGACGTCATGTTGGGTGAACTGACTTTCTCAGTGGACTACAACTTCCCTAAAAAAGCTCTGGTAGTTACCATTCAGGAGGCTCATGGGCTGCCAGTGATGGATGAGCACACTCAGAGCTCTGACCCTTACATCAAGATGACAATTCTTCCAGATAAAAGGCATCGAGTGAAGACTCGTGTACTTCGCAAGACGCTAGATCCAGTCTTTGATGAAACCTTCACGTTCTATGGGATCCCATACAGCCAGCTCCAGGATTTGGTGCTTCACTTCCTCGTGTTGAGCTTTGATCGCTTTTCTCGAGATGATGTTATTGGAGAGGTCATGGTGCCCCTTGCAGGGGTGGATCCAAGCACTGGAAAGGTTCAGCTGACCAGGGAGATCCTCAAAAGGAACATACAAGTAAGTTGCTTCATGTAGTGTGACACAAGACTCCTTGCATTGTATTTAATCCCAGTTCTTTTGATCCAGGAGCCTCCATGGTCTAATAAGCAGGAATACTGCAAATCCTTAGCCATGAAACCCCTTTTTCTGCAGCCATATTTTACTGGTATTATATGACTGTGCTCTTTTAGTTAGGCAGTTCTCTGCTGTGTGGTTATGGCAGTTTGATAAGGCATGGTCACTATTTAGGCATAGAAATGATGGATGTTAGAACTCATGATGCCAAGAAAAAAGGCAAAGTCCTCATCTCCAAAGTAAAAGCGCTGATGTGATAACATCATTTGCAGATAATTCATCTGCAAAGACAAACCTCACTGAGGGAGATTTGTCTGGTCTGACTATTTTAGACACCTGTAATTGTAATTATCTACATCTGAATTGTTACTGTAAGCCGTAAGTAAGTGGGAATACGTCAACATAGTCATCAGTGTCTGACGTGATTCTTTTTGTCCTGGAGCAGACATCTCAATCAGCTCAGCTGAATCCCACTCTAGATGACTCTGTTTTTTTTCTCACTTGAGAACAAAATGTGTCTAAGACAGTTTTGTCAAATGTAGACATCTGAAATTTGGGTGACGTGAATCCCACTCTTAATGTCTAGTGCTGTAAGGTAGAAAGATGAGCCATCCATTTGAGCTGTTAATGCTTACATTGGGGAAGATACCTTCTGTCCTCAGGAAATATACTATGTGCAGGTAGGAGGATGAGGCGGTACTTAAGATTTTCGTTTTCTTGCGTAGTTTATTTTTGCTACTCATCCTCCAGGTTGAATAGAAAAAGGCATTTGGGCTCAATTATTGCCATAAGGTATTGGGAATTGTTGCTGGGCTCTATAACATACTTGATTATGTCCTAGAGTGGCAGTATTTTCCTTGAAAAGTTTTTCCCACTATATATATGGGTTTTTTTAAGCTATTTAAAGGAGACCCTATGTCAATGACCCAAACCAAACCAAAATAATCCCAGAGTTCTGGTAATTACTTTGCTTTTCTTAGATTCTTGTGATGCTTTACATTATGATAAAACAAGTGTTCGGCTTAGGTTCTTCTAATAGTATTCTTTTCAGTCCATTGACCGTATCTCTTAGAAGTAACAGATTAAAAATAGAGGACAAAGTCACGCTAAATGAAAATAGATTTAATCAAGGATGCAAATTGTTTAATGTTTATTAGTAATCAAAAATAGATTTACCTGGGTGTCAGGTGTGCATTCTTGAAAATCTGCACAGTTCCACAATGTCAAAACAGCCATCACTGAACAAAGTTTTCAGTGTCAGGAAGTTTCAAGATCTGGAATACAGAATTGCATTTAAAACACAGTAAATTATTGCACTGATCCAAGCCAGTAAACGTGTAAATCCCACCCTAATGAACATTCCCAATAATTTCTAACTTACAATTTAAGAATGTAAGTTACTTTGAAGTAACTACATTAAATTACTTCAGACTGAAAGAGCCCCAAAACTCTAAGAAACATACACCTGCCCTCCCCACCTACTCTCTCTGGCTGTTGTGTTCTGGTTTATCCAAGGAGTTAAAGTTCTGAACGGTTCCCTTCCAGGGCCAGGAACTTGCTCATATATTTACTCTCCTCCCAAAATTTTGCATGAGCAGCAATAGCCTTCATTCCTTTCGTTTGGAAAACTTGTCTTAAACACACAGGAACCACTCAAATAAAAAGAAACCACCAAAATGATCATGGACATTTTCCGTGTTTAAGTTTACACGCACAATTTTTTCCCGCTAAGCTGAATAACAGCGGTTGAAAGAACAGCTTCATCTCTTTGGTCATCACCAGAGCATTTGGTGTGACATTTACTTAGTGCTTCACTGCTTTGAAGGGAGAAAAATTCCTTCATTTGGGCCCCCCCCCCCCTTTGCTCTGCTGGGTCAACAGTACCAGACACCAACAGGGGCAGGAGGATGGCAAGGTACTGAGAGTCAGAACCTTCAGCAGGCAGCTAGTGGAGTTGGTGCAGTAGCTCTGTACCACATGATTTCATACCCATTGCTAATGCTATTTGCCTTGAGAGCAAATAAACCTAATCTAAATTAGTGCTGTCTCAATGACAGTTAGTGAATGCCACCTGGAAACCAAAACTAATTATCTTAATATTACGTTAGTCTTTTAAAGGATATACAGCAAGTTTAACTGGGTAGATCTGGTTTTATCTTTTTGTCTCCATCCTGTACCTTTGCAGACTAAACTGATGGTGAAACTGCCAAAGCATACCTAAAGAACTTGAGGTGCTTGGCCATCGAAGCTCTACCAAAAGCCAATGAAACTTAAGCTGCTAACCCCCACAGCTGCCTCTATAGCAGACCTCAAAAGGCAGCCACAGCCACTGTTCTATCAGAAGGTGTCCACCATGTTTTCCCTTATGGGAACCCAGAATTGAAGGGGAGAGGCTGTAGTGATGCTCACTGTGCTCAGCAGGCGTAGGGTGAACAGCACAGGATGATTTACCTTATGCCACTCGTTCGCTGGGTCCTTCTCCCAGAGGCTCCATCTGCCCGAGGCACTTCAAATGGCCTGCATCTAATTTTCCAACTTTTTAGGCATTTAGCACAGGGGAAGGAAATTCTGGTGGTCTCCAACTTTTGCCTCTGTTTATAAGACCATCTTGTCCTAATAAGTTCTTTCTGTTTCTTTTCCACAGAAATGCATTAGCAGAGGGGAGCTGCAAGTCTCCTTGTCTTACCAGCCTGTGGCTCAGAGAATGACTGTTGTGGTGCTGAAAGCCAGACATTTGCCAAAGATGGATATCACTGGCCTCTCAGGTAGAAGCTATTTTCTCCAGCTTTAAATGTGTAGGGAAAAAAATCTCCAAGTTTACTTTCACATCTTTTCACCTGTCTTATCTGAAGATTTTCTATATTTGCACACTTTTCCTCAAACTCTTTCTGAGGGCAATGGATCACTATGAGCAATCCATCACTCTCCAACAGGTGGTTAGACAGACACGACCAAATCCTTCCTACTGCGAGACCAACATTTTCCAAATTCAGCAGATCTCTGTATTGCTTTTGGTGGGAGTGGGCAGGCTCTGTGCCTCCGTGCTGCTCTCAGTCATCATTGCCCTTAGCAGCATTTTTTCCATGGTACGGCCACTGCCTGCTGCATCTGCCTCAAACCCTGCCCCTAGAAGAGGAGGGTAAAAAAGAGCAAATGTAAAAAATAGGAGGGATAGATTCAGAATAGAGAAGAGTAAATTCATATGACATTAGAAACAATTCAGGGCCTTTTTTTCTTTTTTGTTGTTTTTGCTGATTGTGGTGTTCCGCTATTTGAAGTGAAGAGAAGAGCAGCTGTTCTGGCTGTCCTGTTTTGCAGTCACAGATTCTCAGACTCCTGAATCCCCTTAGGAAGTTTCCTTCAGGATTATGTTGAAATGGGTGGAATCAACTTCAGATTCAATAATAGCCTGACTGATAGCAAATTTAGTCCTGTTTTTGCAGCTTTCTCCTGTACACCTCAGAATGAATGTGGGCAAGGCTTAGTTATTTATTGTAGGCCTTAAATTTTACTCTTTCTTTAAAAAAAAAAAAGCTTTCCATATGTGGTCTCCAGCTACAGGATAAATTTTTCAGTAACTTCTTCTGCCTGCTGAATCTTGCAAGGCTAACATAATTTCTTCATATGATCTTTATATTACGCATATGATCATCATTTCAGTGGGATGAAAAAAGTCAAAATTAGCCAGTGTTAGATGGGCAAGTGACTTTCAGCTTCAAAACTCGTGTTACAGGAAAAAAAAAGCACTGTGTGCCTGGTAGCTTAATTTTAATCCTAAACAAGCAAGTAACAAAGTGAGGCTGGTGGAAAGATGAAGGCTTTGTTTTAAGCTTTCTTCTTTTTCAGTACCTTCCACTCTTTCCATCTGCAAATTTGTAAAACCATTTTGACACTTTGTTGGGCTGTTTCCCAAGTATTGGGTAAAAAATATTTCTTTTTATAGATGACAGTGAAAAGTGAAAGTTTTGGCCAGTCGGGCACTGACCTCACCAGAAAGCTATCCGTTTGATATTTCTAGGATTAATTACCGCAATGTACATATGACTTGCTTCCCCCCAGTCCCCATGCAATGTTAAAACTCATGACAAACTTGTGCTGCTAACATCAGCTTGGTTGCTTTGCAATGAGAAAAGACGCCAATGGTGTCCCTACCCTGGGGGACAGGACTTGGCAGTAGCCAAGATACACACCGTTTACTCGAGCTGGCTCACGTTCAGCAAGCTAAACCCTGTCCATTACTTCCAGGAGCATTACTGGGCTGTGTTATTAGTTTATTTCTCTCTCTTCTCCAGCAGATCCGTACGTTAAGGTGAATGTTTATTACGGAAGAAAGCGCATAGCAAAAAAGAAGACTCACGTGAAGAAGTGCACTTTGAACCCTGTCTTCAATGAATCCTTCATTTACGATATCCCTGTCGATCTCCTTCCTGACATCAGCATTGAATTTCTAGTTATCGATTTCGACCGTACCACAAAAAATGAAGTGGTGGGACGGCTGATTTTGGGAGCACACAGCATCACCGCAGGTGGTGTGGAACACTGGCAAGAGGTGTGTGAGAATCCTAGAAAGCCAGTTGCCAAATGGCACAGCCTGAGCGAATACTAGCAGAGGTTGCGGCAGCGACAGCCGACTCATAGAACAGACTTAAACCTTGTTTTAGCTGTAGAACTAAACTTTTGTAAGAAGCAGCAGCTGATTGGTTCTCTAGTGATGTGATTTTGCAGGGCACTAAAATTCTAAAGAGCATTAAATGAAAAAAGAAAAGATATCACAAATATATATAACAGTGTAATCACGCTATTGCATGCCTAATACAAACTGAAATTAGTATAACTACCAATATCAAGTTGCAGATTTTAATACAATTATCTGTCACTATGGAAGTTGTGTTTGTGCCGAACTGTCTTTGCTGGTATTCACCAAGATTGGCCTGTCTTTATTAGGCTTCTCCCAAAGTTTCTGAACTCTGCTGTTTAACCTTTAGTTTCTTGTTAGTTTGCCTGCCCATTGATTCTTGCAGTTCTGTTCTTCGCTGGTTTGGGAATACCGACCGCATTTCAGTATAAAGGTGGTTTAGAATTCTGCACTAGCACAAAAGGAAAATACAGGGGAAAATGGCACTTTCCTTCAGAGAAGAAATAATTCTGTTGTCAGGTACTGAAATACTTGCCTTTGCGATGTACTTGTTGTGGAGCTGTAAGGCCACAGCATCAAAGATTTGCATCTAAAATTCAAACACCACCAAACTGATCACATTGCTTTCGCCACATGGAAGTTAGCACAGGCATGAGCTCATAAACTGTCAGAACTGGGGAAACTCCGCTCTATTTCATTTAACCCTGTCTGTGCATGAAGGGCCCAAGAAAAAACCAAAATCTGACATGTCACTGATTGGTAAAGAAACTTGCTGATTCTTTTAAACATTAAGTGTGAAATTCTACATGATTGCTAAGTTCTGTTATAATGGCGTAACACATCTGAGATAGGAAAATATCTTGAGGGAAGAGGTTTTAAGTGAAAAAATTACAAAGCTTCCCTTCATTCATACTTGAGTCGGTTTGCATTGTATACGATCTTGTCAAGAGCCAGCTCTCAAAAAAAGGACTAAACATGGTCAAAGCCTATCACTACACAATGTGTGAGACGCTTCAAGAAGTTAATTTTCAGCAGTTCAAGGCAGCTTGAGTTAGTTCTTTAATTGTGAATGACTTCTGAGACATAGGCTATGCTCACCATCACCTCTGAAGCGTAGAGATGTTATGTGACAAGTGTGACCTGTAGCACTTCAGGCTATTAACCCTGAATAGTCAGTAGTTTTGAACAGAAGTTCATGAAGTTCCACAAATACAATTTGGAAGTAGCTGCACTAGATCTCGTGGTGAACACATGAGTCTGGGAACGGGTTTTGTACACAACAGCAACGTCCTGGCAAGGAACTCAATTTGGCTTCTTATTACGTTCAAGCCAGGAAAGATATAAGGATGATAATTGGCAGCAAATAATTGATTGTAAACTGAGCGGAAATAGTTATAACAGGCTGTAGAAATTACAGTTCTTTCTGAACTCTCCAATGGAACTATGAAGCAGAAGTGAGCTTACAAAGAGGCATGTAGAAGACCGCAAAATTTCAGTAAACATTTAGTTGCTTCCAGGCAGCCAGTCTGTTCTGTGCCCTGTGGAATGTAAATAATGTATTATAATTAAAAAATTTTAAGACCATTTAACTACTTACAGGACTTGACTACTGAATTTTAGAGCCCTGTTGGAAAAAATGATCCTTTCCACCTTCATCCTAATAAAAGCAGACTATGTGAGCAAGTCTCACTTGGTTTCCTCCCCAGCCACCATGTGAAGCAGCAGCTGCTGGGAAGGCGCTTTGTGCGAACAGTCAGCATTTTGTTAGTTGGCAATACTTTGGCATCTCTTCCTAAGAAATTATTTTTGGAAAGCTGAATTTTCTCACTCACAACTAGTTACTCATTGAAACTTCCTTCCAGGCAGAGTGTCTTTTTAGCAACAGAAGTCGCACAGAAGCTGCAGCTCTCTGTTCCTCAGCCTTGCATGGCAGAGAGAAGCACGGACTTTGTTTGTGCTTTATCAATCCCGATTGCGAGGATTTCTGCCCGAGGCTGTAGTCAGTTTTGTCTTTATCTTAAATGCTTTCTAGCTCATGCTCTATCAGTGGCTCACAGCCACAAACCAGAGAAGAAGCTCTCCCTTGGACATTGGTGTAGATCTATTTCAATCCTAGTTTTTGCACTAAGCAATTGTGTTGCTGAGGTTTAGCAACTGTCACGACTTTTCCTTGGAACATGCTTACCAACACCGCTCCAGACATCCGAACAGGATGTACTAACAACAACAAAGTTCCCTTTTTTCCCTTTGGTGTGAAAAGCGTGCTTAAGCCTAGATGATCTTGAGATTCCTTTAGTTGAAAAGGAAAGATGAACTTCTTGTCAAGGAAACATACTCAGGGTAAATAGACTTAGGCTATAGGGCAGGTAGGAGTAGCTCCAACACTATTCTGGAATGATAGGAAACTGAAGATGTGCAGATATATATATTTTTTAAAACGTAAAATAGACAGTAAGTGACAGCGGACTCACTGTAAAATCTCCCAGGTGTGGTTATTCTTTACCTTGTGTCTTCTATTGTAAAATTAACTTGGACAGTTACAACTTTGTGTGAAAAAATGAAAAAAAAAAAAAGAGGCAAAAAACCTAACTCAACATGTGTGAAACTGCATAATGCTATAAGCTAATCTACATTATGTAATGCTATCTTGTATGTTGAATTTGTTAATGCACACTGAGCGTGCAAATAAAAATTAAATCACTTTAGCTGTTCACTGTGCCGTGTTTGACCATAAGCAACACGTACATGACTATACTGAATACTTTAAGAATTTGTTTCTAAACACATGCATTTCTCCTCTGACAGTTCACAGGAAAAGCACACACTAAAGAAATCTCAAAGAAATAAAGGAACATAACAGAATCCTGGCAAATTAAGTATAACACTATTACTTCAGCATTAGCACATACAAAAACTCTCAGGAATCCTATGCAGCATTATGATTTGCTATAATTTGGCATGAATGGATATTCATTAGCTAAACTGGATCCAAGTGAAAAAAGAGGATATTAGATGGGCAGAAAAAATAAGCCATTTGGCTCTTAACATTTGTAATTTAGAGGCATTCCTGGGGCAAAACTGAATTCACCAGGAACACGTTTGTCCATCTCACTCTGCACAAGGTGCAACAGTCTCTCCTAAAGTACCGTGATCTGCTTTCTCTGACTTGTTTTTCTGCAGCTCCCCGTCAGTGCTACCCAGAAGAGCTCTGCTGGGCACAGAGCCATGGCTCTAGAAAATGCCCAAGCAGGGAGCCGGGTTTCCCCAGCAACACAGACTGCAGCGAGCACTTCAATGCCATGCTTCACTCTTTGTTAGTAAAGGACCAGGCTCCAGAGGTGGTTTAGGTGTCTCAATAGTTAAAAAAAGTTTCAGGTCTATCTTCAAGGAACCAGAAGTTTTCACAGGCCAGGCTTTACAAAAAGATGGCTTAATGTCCCAGAAAAAGGAGCGGCCAGTGCTGCAGCTTGGCACACACAGTTCTGCACCAGAGCGAAGGACATCACAGGCTTCCCTGCCGTCCACCCGGCAAGCGCAGGGTGCACCCCCTGCAGAGCCCTGCATGCCACCTCTCCTACAATCACACCACAATTAACACTCAAAGACCACTCTCTCCAAATTTACCCCGGGACAAAGATGAAAACGATCAAACTGCAACAGATGCCATTCCCTAGTTCACCAGTGACATTCTGTTACGGTTTGAAAAACCCGTAACTATTGCTGTTTAAACAATTATTCTGTTGCCCGCTGACCCCTCCCCACCTGGGAAGGGGAATCGGGGAAAACAAGGAAACATGAGGGCTGAAATATAAATAGATTTAATAGGATAAGACTAAATAATTAACAATAAAACTAAAGAACCAGCATTGATCCCGATACCAATATAAAATACACAAGGACTATACCCAGCCCATTCCCTCAGCGGGAAGCCGGGCACTCCCAGCAGGGACAGCAAATGTGGGACCCTGCGAGCGCTGCGGCTCTGGCACCGGGGGAAGGAGTTCTCAGAGAGAGAACTCCTCAGCAAACTTTCTAATTTCTATGGAATGTGCTGTTCATGGTATGAAATAACCCTGTTGGCAGCTTGGGTCAAGTGGCCGGGTCTCGCTCCTCCTCGTCCCCGTACCTGGGGAGCTCGAAAACGCTGAGACCTTGAATCCCATATGATATAGCTGGCTCTAAAGTAAATATTTTCACAAATTCAGATGCAAGAGTCTTCTAAAAGTGCATTTTTCCCAAGCATTAAGAGGAGTTAGTCCTGTATTGCTCAAACCAGGACACATTCTCAGCTATTTGAATAGCACTGAGGAAGGAGTGACTGAAGTGCTCAAGAAGTTTAATTAGCTTGACCTGACTCCTGCTCCGACGGTTCAATTCCACCGTATCGCTCAATGGTGGCAGTCAGACACAGTGCCAAACACAAAAAAAACATTAGAAGACGTTGAGACGATGCAGGTAGTGATCCATATGGCTTGTGCATCCATTTGAATTCAGTGCCCAGTGACTCAAGACACGGTGGTTTTTTTTAACACCTCTGCTTACCATTAATTGTATTGTTCTCTGCACTGTGATTTATCGCAGTGTTTAACCATGTTCAGTTATTTCTCGTGGTAATAACTGCAGTTGTTAGAGGAGTTGGCTAAAACTGCTCAGCCGAAGCACACAGTCACCAATTATTTTCTACTTTTTGTGCAAGATGTGAAAGAAAAATCTCTCTTCATCCTACTCTGCTTGGCTTCTGCATCTAAGACTGCATGCCTTTAGCAAACATCCCATTTCAGGGTCTTACACCATTCAGCTGAAACAGAAACAAAAGAATTTGCATAAGAAAAAGAAAAAAAAAAACACAAACAGAATGGGTTTGACAAACCATGAAAAGAGAAATGGTTTTGTAGAGAGCATGGAAGCTCGGCTCTGACTCTCCTCCTACCTTCCTTGGGTCTGGGTGTTGGTGCCATTTCAACCAGCAGGATTTTGCGCTGCACAATTAGGTTTTTCCTCCTCTGACAGCTTTTGCCTCACCCAATTCCCTGGGGGAGTGAGTCGTGTTGCCACAGCGATGTGATTCACTTTCCATGGCAGATGCTGGCTGAGGGCTCTTTCGGCATTTCCTTTGAGCAGGAATAGCTCTGTGTCCTTCCTGAGCCCAAATCTGCGGGACTGAGCTCGAGGGAAGCAGCTGCCACCAGATGGGTCCCTCTGAGGGGCTCCAGAGCGCCCTGATTTCACCCTCATTAAAACCCAACAACTAGAACTTGAGCATTTGACGAGTCATGCCACCACACTGGAGAGATCCCAGGGCCCCAACAATAACACCGTTATTGTCAAAACTTGCAAAGTCTTCTCCAATAACTATTTAAAGCCAAGTGAGTCCCTCTGGGAGCCGACAGCACCCGAAAGGCACCGTGTAACAGCTCACCTGCCTGGACAGCTGCAAGTGCTGGGTCTAAGCTCCTGGTTTCACTTCTGTGCTACAGAAAGTACACGATTCCTGGGGAGATAATTCCCCAATTGGGCCAAACAGGAAATGGGACAGGAAAGGAAGAACAGCCCAAGAAATAAGTAGAACATAAGGAAATAGTGGAAAAAGGAATGCCAAAAAAAAGAAAACTAAACAAAACAAATAAACCCCCCCCAAAAAAAAACCCAACCCTCCCCTTTACCTCTACTCTATCGCACAGCAGTTCTACCCTCCTTCCCACCACGAACAGATCCCTATGGACAATTTTTAGACTACATTAACACAGAACCTGTGGCATTGCCTACATCAGTACATTAATTCATCTGGTCCTGCAATTAGTCATCTCAAAGGACCCAATAGCCATTTCGCGACATCCCATCAGCACTGAAAAAAAAAAAAGCAGCCAGCAGTTGGAAAAAAAAAAAATATCAGCAGTGTACCTAAAATAAATGACAGCGTGGGGAGTGCGATACCGCTCCCCACCCTCCCAAAGGCCCCAGGACAGGGCACAGCCAGGCTGGGAGCGGGGAGGAATGGTCTAAGTTACAAGGACACCTTCATTTCAGCTCAGGCAGGGAAAGGGCTGGACCCATCTGCACCCAGAAAAGCCTAAAAAACACAGATTAAATTATTCGGGGAACATTCAGTTTACATAACCTTGACTTCGAAAAAAATTTAAATGAGCAATGCAACTTCTCCCAGGGCGCTCAGCACCTTGATTTTTGGCCCTGAACAGAATATACGGACATAAAAATTCAGACTTCAGGTTACATCCAGAAAGCCAAAATGGAAAAGCTTGTCCGATTCCTTCCTGCTACTGAATGTAACAAGCTGAATAGGAGTTCAGCAAAGCGTCTCACACTATTATGCTATTAAAAGACTGAATAACAACACAGAGATCTACGTACTAAAAACTAGGATATATGTTTAGGTCTCTGAAAGTAACACCAGGAGTGTAAACGGGAGAAAAATCAACATGTTACCACACATTACAGCACAAAGCCTGAGCTGATGCTCTCAAGTAATTTTTTTTGCTTATAACAATATTGCAGTAACAGATCTGGTGGAAAAAAAAAAGTTTGGGAGTGGCAGGGAAAAAAGTATAAAAGGATTGAATAGGAAAGATGCCCAGACCAGACACAAAAAAATCCATTAATAAGCCTGTACAGAGTATCATCTAATCATATTGAATGCTGCCAGATTGAATCACTGTCTTGGCCATCAACAATCTATAGAATTTTTTTTTTAAATTGTTATTACAGATATTCTCTGCAGAGAACCTCTGTATTTTCCAAATAACTCTAACATTGTGGTCACATGATGACTCTAGAGGAGAACTAGTCCACCTTTTCTTATCCTGCCATCAAAGTGCTGCACTTGATCAGTTGTAATACAAAAGAGGGGAAAAAAAAAAAACCACCTCAAAAAAACGAGCAAGACGAAAAGATTAAAGCAAGTTCATCCAAGTGTTCTTTGAGACCTCATGGCACTATTGGGTTACTGGTTCATGTGTACTAGTGAGACCGTTTATGCACACATTTATCTTAAGGCCATGTAATAAGCCTCCTATTTTTTTCCTTTTCATCTTTTCTTAGTCATCCTAAATTAATGTTTCTCAATACTGAGTTTTGGCAATGTTTTCAGCAGAGATTTTTTTCATTATTTCTCAGGTTTGTTTCTTCCTATAGCATTCAAATTACATGCAGGATTCAAAGCTGATTATTTGTAACAGAAGCATTTGTCAGCATTAACACCCCATGCAGTGGGTGAAGATAAGCACCGCTGCCGCAGGCCATCTAGCAGTTTCGCTCTTCGAGCACAGATCCAAGTCAGAAGCCTTTTGTGCATCTTCTGTCAGTTAAATGCACAGACCTGCTGGAAGAAATGACCTCAGCCTACACTGAGTGAAATGCTCCCGATTCGCTCATTTGGTGTGAAAAGTGCAGACTTGAAGACAGTTGGCTTGTACTGGAGACCAATGGACAGCTCGGGAGCATTCATCTTAAGTCTTGTAAATTTATTTGCAACCAGATTTATACAGGTGTAAAATAGGCAGCATGTCAGCAAGCAGCCTGTGACCCAGATACGTAATCATCGGGTTTCTATACAGTATTTTATTTCATTTTTGTTAGTCCATGCAAATCTCATGAAGTTCAACCAGGCCAAACACAGGGTCCTGCAGCTGCGTTGCGGAAATCCCGAGCACAACTCCAGGCTGGGTGGAGAATGGATGGCGACCAGCCCTGAGGAGAAGAACTTGGGGGTGCTGATGGATGAGAAGCTCAACACGCCCCAGCAATGTGTGCTGGCAGCCCAGAACCCCCGGCAGCCTGGGCTGCAGCCCCAGCAGCGTGGGCAGCAGGGCCAGGGGGGGATTCTGCCCCTCTGCTCCGCTCGGGGGAGACCCCCCTGCAGTGCTGCCTCCAGCGCTGGGGCACCAACAGCAGAAGGACACGGAGCTGTTGGAGCAGGGCCAGAGGAGGCCCCGGAGATGCTGGGAGGGCTGGAGCCCCTCTGCTGTGAGGACAGGCTGAGAGAGCTGGGGGGGTTCAGCCTGGAGAAGAGAAGGCTCCGCGGAGACCTTGGAGCCCCTGCCAGTCCCTCAAGGGGCTCCAGGAAAGCTGGGGAGGGACTCTGGAGAAGGGAGGGGAGCCATGGGACCAGGGGGAACGGCTTTAAACTGAAAGACGGGAGACTGAGGTGAGATATTGTGAAGAAATTCTTTGCTGTGAGGGTGGTGAGCCCCTGGCGCAGGTTGCCCAGAGAAGCTGTGGCTGCCCCATCCCTGGAGGGGTTCAAGGCCAGGTTGGACGGGGCTTGGAGCAACCTGGGCTGGTGGGAGGTGTCCCTGCCCAGGGCAGGGGGGGAACAGGATGGTCTTTAAGGTCCCTCCCAACCCAAACCATTCTATGATTCTGTGATTCACTCCTCCAGTCTTGTGACATGTGTTGCTGTTTTAATTCAGCAGGAATTTTGGCAAGTTTTTTTTTTTCAGTTCTCAGTTACACGTAATTAAGTTCCACGTATCTTAAATGTTACCAGTTTTGCACTTCTGTAAACAACTCCTTGTTATCTCAGCAAAAGACTGACCTTTATTAACAGCAAGCAGGCATTATAGTTTTGCATTCCTGTAATAAAATCACACAAACTAAATCTGTATCAGCCGTATAGGAAAGATTGTCTTTGTACACAGTAAACAACAAAATCTGCTCAACCACACAGACAGGCTGACTATGACAGTGTCAGACCCTTCTTAGCTGAGATTTCTTCATTCCTGGTGATGGATTTGCTGTTTGTGGGCACATCTTGCAACAATCATGTTGGAGAAAGAATTGTAAGAATGCAGCGGTAGGAATTCTTTCATTCCACAGATTTGTTCATGCCCTTTAAGAAAGCGGTCACCAGTGAAGAGCTGGAACAGCTTCTGGATTTCTAGGGAGAAGTCTAAAATCTACGCTCTTAGTCATCTGCTTCTAGAAAGATAATTGGAGGTTTACCCCTAATTCATCTCTAGATCTTACATACTTAGGAATTTTCAGTACGAATATCTGCAAAGTAATTTGTTTCAGTCTACATTTGAAAGCCACGTAACCAAAAAAGATGCAAGAATCGCCTTTTCTTTTGGTCCAAATTGTGTTTCCTGTCCTTTATGGAGAGCACAACAGAGACGTAGCAAAATTGCTGAAGAACTGCTACGTGCCACTGAACCCACTCGAACACGCTGACTTTGGATAAACTGGCCCAATCCACAGTAAATAACACCAGCAACAGCACAAGGACAGCACAGCACTAGAAAAAGGGAACTGTGTTTCAGATCTTTACTCTCTATATATCGAAGGATTAAGTAGGGAAGGGGTGAGGTAGCTGGTGAACTGTATTTAGGTATTTTGTACCTCACCTGTGACTAAGCAAAGCCATCCTGGAATAAGAAGGAACGTCATCGACTCTGAAAAAGGATAAAAACCAAAAGGAGCGTGAGCAAGGTGACACCATTCCCAGCAGATGAGTAACCAGGAAGCCCTAAGAGAACACGCAATAAGGACCAGTGTTGTTCAACATATTCGTAACCAGTCTGTGAACAATCAAGGAAGAATCACAGAATCCCAGACTGGCTGAGGCTGGAAGGGACCTCTGGAGATCATTTCGTCCAACTCCCTGCCAGAGCAGGTCGCACAGGATCGCGTCCAGGCAGGTTTGGAATATCCGCAGAGAAGGAGACTCACAGCCTCTCTGGGCAGCCTGTGCCAGGGTTCTGCCACCCTCAGAGTAAAGAAGTTTTTCCTCATGTTGAGACGGAATTTCCCATGTTCAAGTTTGTGCCCGTTGCCCCTTGTCCTGTCACTGGACACCACTGAGAAAAGCCCGGCCCCATCCTCTTGCCCCCCGCCCTTTAGATATTGATCCCCTCTCAGTCTTCTCTTCTCCAGGCTAAACAGACTCAGGTCTCTCAGCCTTTCCTCAGCAGAGAGATACTGCAGTCCCCCGAGCATCTTCATAGCCTCTGCTGGACTCTTTCCAGTAGTTCTTTGTCTTTCTTGAACTGGGGAACCCAGAACTGGACACAATGCCCAGATGCGGCCTCACCAGGGCAGAGCAGAGGGGCAGAATGACCTTCCTTGACCTGCTGGACACATTCTCCTTAACACACACCAGGAGACCATTGGCCTTCTTGGCCACAAAGGCACACTGCTGGCTCATAGTCATCATGTTGTCCACCAGGACTCCCAGGTCCCTCTCTGCAGAGCTGCTCTCCAGCAGGTCAGCCCCCAACCTGTACTGGTGTGTGGGGTTATTCCTCCCCAGGTGCAGCACCCTGCACTTGCCCTTGTTGAATTTCATTAGGTTCCTCTCCACCCAACTCTCCGGCCTGTCTAGAACCACAAGAACATCTGCATGCCACTATGTGATTCACAGCTGTCAACCGGACAATCCGTTGAACAAAAATGTCAGAGTTAACCTTTTAGGAATCTTGTGTTTAGTTCAAAATTTTAGTCCAAGAGGCTTTCTCACGGGATCTGAAGTGGGTGACACCCATCAGGCTGTAAACCAGGGCAAGGATTCTCTGCCAACTCTTCTCTTGAGAAAGCAGAACGGATACAGTTGTAACCCAACGAGGGACCTTATTGCCACAACCATTTAATGTCTCTCCAGAGTAGAAAAATGCATAGCTGAGTTACGGCTGCGAACACTGAGCCAACTCTTACAAGAGATGGTCACTGGGGAAGTTGCCTCCAAACACCTGGTGAGTGCACAAGGATACACTTGTGCTGTGGGCAGAGGAAGCTAAAACGTTCTGTCTCTACCATTCACACGATCCTACAGGGAGAGATCCCCTCTAACCCAACACAAGGGACACCAGAAGCTTTCCGTTAAGTCACAAAGTGAGAGTTATATTGCAAATCTGACTACAGTATAAATACTATAAGGGAAGAAACAACAACTACACCAAAGCCCCAAAGGAGCCTAAACCCAGCTGCTTTCTACTAGTACAAAATAATAAAATGCAAACAAGCAGTGCCCAGAGAGACCGAGGCAGTGGCAAATGTAGTGGGGTTACTCTGGCTGGAGCCCCAGTACTCCAGTATCTGGGCAAAGCTTTCGACACTCACCCCATGCAGCTGCTATTGCCCTCGGAAAGTAAAATGCCTTACACAGAGCACACAAAGGTGAAGCAATGCAGTTGCAAAATGTCCAGACCATATCTAAATGATTTAGCACCGGACTCACATCACAGAATTTTTAGGCTCTGCATCACTTAAACATAACATCTCAACTCCTTTTTTTTTTTGAGCAAGATAAGCGTTTTCCAAAATAATTTAAACACCCCATGAGCTTTCCTTCTTCATCACTCTCAGGCTGAACAGCCTTCTACCCAATGTGCTAGACACCAGAGATTAAAACATCAAATGCAAACATTCGTATTAAAAATTATATATTGTGTCAAATAAAACAATAATTCTGTGTACAAATTTATACATGACAAAAATAAAACTCTTTTTGAATAACACTGTGTAAAAAAAGTGCTTGCTGCTGTTCTGACGTAGTAATTCTACAAGCAACAGGCTCCCAGAAGGCATTAGTAAACACTTCAGTGGCACTGAAGGAATCATGTAAGGCACAGACATCAATTATTTAAAGGTGGGAATAGTCCCATACAGCTTTTAGTACTGCTGACAGGTTGCATTTACATATTATCTGGAAAATTTGAATGCAGGAAGCTGATGAATACTTTATGTTAACTTACTGCATCAAGGAAAAGGACAAGAAAAACTTGTCATCATCTCAGGCCCCTGCTCAGCGTTTCCATGGCTGGTCTGAAATAACTTTTACGACGACAGAATCAGCAACTGCTTCTAGAGCAACTTCTGAACCATTGCCCCCTCCTTCTCCTCAAATTTTCTGCTAGATGGTTTTCATCTGCGGTATAGACAGCATTTAATCCAAACATGAATGACTCGGAGGACTTTCAGTCCTAAACCAGTAAATACTTAAAAGGCGCACTCAACTGCTCACACAGTTAGCATAAAAGAGGTCTTAAATTCTAAACAATCTGAGTTGTTCTCAGCCTTTTTCAAACAACATATGTGAAATATTTTAGCTCATCTACAAACAAAATAAAAAATGTAACCCCCCTCCAAATTTCTCATTATAAGTTTTTTCTAAATCTTACACAAAGAAAATACTCTTAAAACCAACAGGCACAGAATTTTCAGTCGTATCTTAAGCAATAAGGAGTTTAGCAAGAAAAAAAAGCTTAAGTCTATATATTTCCTATCCTTGCTTCTTGTACTAATCCTTTTCCATACGAATTTTCAGTTTTGACTGCACTATCACATGCAGCACACTAAGACTGAGATCTGATTTTTGATCAGTAAGATTAACAGTTACTGGCACAGATGATCGAAGAATAACCAAAGGTATACTACATTTAGTCTATTAAGCTCTTTCACTCTTAAAAGGAAAGATTCTAGGCACTTAGTGCACAGAGGAATTTGTTTTAGCCATGTCTGAGTCAGAACAAATCATAGTTAGGTATTATTAAAAAACAAAATCAAGAGGAACACCAGACGTCTGTGTCTCTGCTGGATTTAAATTCTCTAACTGCTATATATATGTGAATCAGCTTGAAAGCAGAGAATATCTCCATGTATGGAGAATCTGCCTCAGCAGCAGTTTCTTAATCAAATCCTTCTTTACTGAGCGTAAGAAGACCTGTACGTACACCGCCTGGCCTGCCTGCGCAAGTCAGGTCAGGGATGTGAGTATCCGTCAGGACTGTCACTGTGCCCAGCTCATTGCTTCCTTCCTCCGCAACGGCAATTCTGCTTCTAAGACTACCTTGGAAGAATCTTACCAGTACTGGGGATATTCCCTCTGGGCTCAGATAACTCAGTATCAGTCATTTTCTCTACAAAGTAGTTATCATAGAATAATTTGAAATTACTATGTTAGAGACTTCTACTTCACAAAGATACTGGCTCCTTTAAGACAAGAACATAAAACTGAATGCAAATAAATAAGCCAGAGCATCATTACAGCTATGATTTTTAAGAAGCAAGTCAGAAAATACAAAGCTGTACTTTCTACAGCATCATTCCATTACACATGCTGTGGCAACACAGTAAATGCTATATACAGTAGGAAAATGCTACATATTCATGCACTGTTGCCAAGTTACAGCTGCCATAGGAACCATAATTTGCTTTTTCTGACTTATTTGGAATCCCACCTACAACACTGCTGATTAACTGATAATTTAGATAAACTTGTACAAGTATTCCATGTGACTTTTTCTGGAAAGAATCTATTCAATGAGAACACAAGAACTCTAACACAGCTCCGTTCAATGACATCTGTACACAGCCAAGGCTGTGGAGTCACTACACGCACTTTGTAAACTACTCTTCAGCGCGACTTCGACAAGCCACCTCTTGTGATGTGGGTTACTGTTCCAGAGAGCAGCAACATTTTCTTGTGCAAACAACCAGGAAAAAAAATTAATTAAGTTAGGTTGGATAGAACTTCAGCAATATTTTACAAAATTCAGCTTCCAGTACGCACTGACCAAAAACAAAATAGAAAAAGTGCAGGGACATATACCTATCAGCATTTGTAACCAATGACATGCAAGCAACATATACTGGATCCAGTAAAAAAATGACAACAGAAGTGCAACTGTTACTGTGTCTTAAGTTAAATATCCAAAACTAAGGGAATATCATTCTAAACAAAAATAATTGGTGAAAGTTAAGCATTCCCTTACAGAAGTCCCACCACGTTTAAAACACGCTGTCAAAATGTTGTTACTATACCGCTTTGGTTACAAATGGCTGTTCACAGGGTTTTTTTTATTTTGCAGAGGAATTCTCTCTGCTCAAGTGACTGAATCCTTCTTCCTTCTGAACGGTGACTTCAGTCTTTTCCACACACTGCTTTTAGGTTTTGATTTCCTTTCCATTGCCATTACTGCTTCTTTCTCTTTCCTGCGGATTTCTCGCACAAGAGCATGAAATACATCATCAATATAATAACGATATGCAGCTGAAGTTTCGAAAAAAGGGCAGTTGAATTCTCGTGCTAAAGCAGAGCCTTCTTCTTTGGAGACCTGAAAAATGTTCACACTTGTCAAGAAAGCCCAAAGTTTCTTTCTTTAACATTTCTTCTTCTGCTTGCTCTCTAACTGTGAATGCACCCTCACAGGTTCTAGAACAGCTTGTTTCACTCACCTCTAAATCTTTCTCTACAAACCTGTTTTTCTTTCACTCATTGCTTCTCTAGCAATGTTAGACATTCATGAAACAACAGAGTCCTTCAAAAGAACATTCTTTTCTTGGAGCTGAATCTTGAAGTTGCCTCTAACATGAGCAGTCCTCAGCCCTAACCCAAGCATTTTTCAGTTTGGTAAGCTAAGGATATTTGCTTCTCCTGGTCAAAATCTATTGTTTGTGAAACTATTTCCCAGAACCAAGCAAAAACTTTCCAAAAAAAAGCCCAAAACAACAACAAAAAAACCCAGTCTTGCGGAGGCCATAGAAAAGCAACACCCGCTGCTCTTCTGATACTTTCCATCTCTTAGCATGGGTGTTCTACCATAGCTACCATCATTTTCCTGCTACAACGCACGATGAAAATTAATCTAATTCCAGGTATACAAACAGCACCTCTGGAACCTGTTTTCCAAAGTACACTTCCTTTGAGTGAAGCTCTGCTTCAAACTGTTTTCCCACAGACAGTAGTCACTGTTTTCTTAAGCTAAAAGTAATTTTCCTTTCTCTCCATTCTTATCCAAGTTCTCCATTATTACGTGTCCATTCTTAGCACACTTGCATCTGTAATTTGTACTTGTATCTGCAAGTGGTTTATGGAATGCTAAATCTCTATTAACAGCATCTCCTTTCAGGAGTTAAAAAAAGAAAAGCTCAAGGGCAGCTGAAACCTAAAGCACCAACTTGGAAGACTTTACTTTTGTGACTGCTATATGCATTTGGGTATTCAACCTGGGTATTCTGGGTTAACAAGCAAGGACTTCTCTACTGTTCAACTTATTGTGTAGTAAACATGCAAAAAATTAAGAAAGGGAGTATAACCTCTCGTATTACTGCATTTTATAACAGAAATGGCTTGTAATTGTGAGCCTCTTTTGTGTCATTTACCTGCCGTAGCTGTGTCAGATCAGATTTATTTCCCACCAGGACTACAGGAGTGTCATCGGTGCGTCGAACACGGTAGATTAGTTGTTTGAACTCACGCACTTCATGGAAACTGCGCCGGTCTGTGATTGAGTAACAGATGATAAATCCCTCGCCAGCCCTCATGTACTGGTCTCTCATGGCTGTAAACTCTGCCTAGAAACAGACAATTACATTTCAATTGCACAAATACAATGACTTTCTAATTTGCTCAGAATGGGAAACACAATATGCATTCCAAAAAAAGCTGCATAGGAATTCTGTAAACAAGCTGGTCATCTATCTTCTCATCTTGTTACATATAGGACAAGATACTACGTATGTCTGGCATTAACACCAAGTTCCCTCGCTACAGAAATCATACTGGCACGTCATTTATCAGCCAATATGTACTGTTTGTTGATCGTGAACAGCAAGGTGCAACCGAGAAAGCAGTGCATGAAACCATCTGAGCTGCCTAAATGCAGACAGTGTGATACAGATGCTACAAGCAATGTGATGCTTATTAAGAAAGCTCAAAAACCAATTTGGAAGAAAAGACAGGCATACTTTTACAGGATTTCTGTCTCTACACCTGACCGTTACAGACTTCTTAACATTCTCCCAATTCACTTACTATTACTCACATACCTGTCCTGCTGTGTCCAAGATATCCAGATTAGCAGGTTCATCGTCAATGCGTATTCGTATTTTGTAAGCATCCTCTGTGAATTCACGGCCCATTGGAAAGAACAAGATCAGAATACAATTGCAATACTCAGTAGTCATCAATTCACAAAGAGAATGTTACACTAGAAGAACCTAATCTGGTAACATTACTATACTACATTAGCCTGATTTTTGTTTAACATCAAATGAAATTTTTAATTGTCCTGATGTGATTTAGTATCCTCCCGACAGCTCGCTAAAATCATGCTACTGTACATGCTACTTCTAACAGACACGTGACCACAACCTTTAAATTCACTTTGGATACCTTGGTGGAAAGCACAGAATAAGAAGCCAGAAAATACCCGTGATTGAAGAGAAGAACTAGCCACCACCAACTGCCATTTTCTTAGAAGTTAAGACAATAAATATTCTGTGCCTCTAAGTCAGCACTCCCACACTACAACAATCTGCTTTCAACAAGAAGCTGCCTACTTTTCCCAGTTTTCCTTCGACAGTGTAACTGCTGGTTGAGGTTTCTCTTAGAGATGCTGCAAAAGTTATGCAACAATACAGTAAGTTGTTAAGCTCTTTCATCCCTCCCAATTTCTAAATCACAGAGCACAATTTGGCCAGACAAAGTAATAGCAGATAGCTGACCTGCAGTATGGAGACTAGATTTTTTGAACAGGCAACTAACAATCACTTATCAGCAGTTTTTTGTCCTTGTCTGCCCACGTACAAACAAGTACAGACAGCACATGGCCTGAGTATGTGTGATAGGAAAGTCATTAAAGATCTAAAACTCAGGATACGTATCCCAGTCCTCACAGCAGTCTCAAAAGTCTTGTTACCTTTAAATGAGTAATCTTGGGTCCTCAATTTACAGCCAAATTTATAGCTTTCTTTAAATTGAATAACTGAAAGCAATGGAGTCCACAACAGCTTTACCTGCTAAGACAGGGAGCAAACGGCAAAGAGAAAAGAGAGATTTTTCTTACCAATTGTGGGATCATGATCCTCTGGAAACCGGTGACTGATGAACTGCATGGTCATAGCTGGAAACGAAAATCAGAGACACAATTGCACAAGCCTCGATAAACATCTGCCGCTTTAGCATTCAGCGCTCAATGCGCTCGAGCACATCATTTCACCAACAGCTAAAACATAAAACCATACGCGGTGCAAGACTTGAAAGAAACACGGTAGATGGAATAAGTTAAATAACTCTGAAAGAGAGCACTACGCCCTCGTCCTCAACAAAGCGCTCCGCTAGGAGTTTCACAATCAAAGCTGGACACGGCCAAGGCGCGGAAGCCGATGACACACTGCGCTCCGCGACATCCCGGGGCGGAACAGCGCCCCAAACCGGGCCGTTTTCCTCAAGAAACATGTCACCTGGCGGCTGCCGGGCCGAGCCCCCCGGCGGCGTNAGCGGCTCCGCAGGGCCGCCCGCCCCGCCCGCCCCCGCACGCACCGCTCTTGCCGACGCCGCCGGCGCCCAGCATCACCAGCTTGTATTCGCGGGACTGCCCCGGGGCGCCGCCGCCACCCGGGCGGGCTCCGGAATCCATCCGTTCAGCACCGAAGCAGCCGCCGCCGCTGCTAAAGAGGCGAAAAGAGGGTGAGCGC
>VYZM01011664.1:76831-104877 GCA_013398915.1 Dromas ardeola | reverse complement strand
TACTCAGCACTGGTGAGGCCACACCTTGAGTATTGTGTCCAGTTTTGGGCACCCCAATACAAGAGAGATATGGAGGTGCTGGAGCGAGTGCAGAGGAGGACAATGAAGCTGGTGAAGGGCCTGGAGAATAAAAGTTATGAAGAGCGACTGAAGGAGCTGGGATTGTTTAGTTTGAGGAAGAGGAGACTGAGGGGAGACCTCGTCACTCTCTACAACTACTTGAAAGGACATTGTAGAGAGGTTGGTGCTGTTCTCTTCTCACAGGTAATTAACGATAAAACAAGAGGGAATGGCTTCAAGCTGCAACAAGGTATGTTTAGACTGGACATTAGGAAAAAATTCTTCACAGAACGAGTGGTCAGACACTGGAATAGGCTGCCCAGGGAGGTGGTGGAATCACCATCCCTGAATGTGTTTAAGAGTCGTTTAGGTGTGGTGTTGGGGGATATGGTGTAGGGGAGAATTTTGTAGAGTAGGACTGATGGTTGGACTTGATGATCCCAAGGGTCTTTTCCAACCTGACTGATTCTATGATCCTATATTCTGTTTTTCTGTTGCTGGCTATGGTGTAACTAGAAGTACAAGTCATGGATGCTAGGGTAAAAGGCAACCTGACTCACATTTTGCAGGAGTAAGAAGTAGGATCTCATTTCCCTGAAAGATATAAACATACTAAGTTTACCTTTCACAGGCTATAGAACAGAAACTGGCAGATGAGATCAAGATCCTAAGTCTGTTCTTCCCCATCCCCCACCTTGATAAGAATGGCTTTATCATAACTGAAGCCACAATCCTGTTTACCTGTTCACTGTCACCCTTGCATACCTACAAGGTATGAAGAGGGAAAGGAATGTGGGACAAGCTATTGCAATGTAACCCAGAAACACCCTGAAAACTGAAGAAATCCTGTACTGTCCCTCAAATTGAAGAGGACTTGTATTTCACGTGGAATAATCACTCACTTCCATTATGAAAAAATATTGGCAGCAAAGCTGTTTTCAGCCTTCATAAGACACTAAGCACTTTTTCAGAGTTATTCACTGCAGCCTGCACTGCAGAAAAGCTAAGTCATAGGCAGTTCTGTAGCCAAAACACATAGCTCTGAACATGAATGCATGCCTGTTGTTACGTTCCTAGGAGATTTTCATGCTAAATGGAGAACAACTTAAATAGTCTAGTCTCCTACAGGTTAGTCAGCATCAGAAAATAAGCAGATTGGAGTACTTGTCGGAAATCAGGACAATTTGGCACTTAAATCCTTGCATTGGCAGGAATTTCATGCATTAGTTTATTTTCCCCTTTCATGTGAAAACCTTTCTACCTTGCAGACATATTCCTGTATTACACGTGTGTTTCCAGGCAAAATAGGAAGTAGGACTAGGCTGAAGAGGAAGTATAGTGTAAACTATAGTTTAAATATATTGAATTTCACTGAAGTGTTAGTTACCATCTATTTAATAAAGAGAAAACAATCTCTATGCTGTCTATTTTGTAGTAGGTATTGATTTTAGTTTCAGTGTATCAGAACAGAATCCACGAAAAAATATATTAATGCTTCCATTTATGTAGAAGTTTTTGATGTTCAGGGAAGGATGAAGTAGAATATTAAAACAAATGAGAACAGAATTTTTAAAAATGCACTCTTAATAGAGAAAGAAACACATATTGGCAGAAACTATTCAGTATTATGGAATTTCTCCTTTATTCAGTCATGGCTAATGCTACCAAAATAAACTATTTAATACATTTGATTGCAAACTATTTCATACATTTGAGTGGAAGTCATCTAACAAAATGTAGACCAAATATACCAATAAATCAAATAAATCAAAATGTGGATCCCTACCTCTGAGTTAGTCATCTTAGATTCTCTTCATAGCAAACAAAGACAAATTTGCAGATTGCCAGTCATCTCATACTTCTATAGATTTTTTAAGGAAGTCAAATAAATTGTCCCTCATTTCTCTTCATTTGCTACAAAGACAGCCTACAATGATTAGCTCAAATGTAGATATCTCTGTGTTGACACCTAAGGGTTGATTCAGTTGCTAAAGATAGACATCTAATGCCATTTAAGATGCCGTAGGATGCTGAAGACATCTGCACAAAGCTGGCACATATGACAAAGGACTTAAGGGAGACCTGTTATATTCTACTTTATAAGCGGGAGGTATGGAGAGACAAACTAGTGCATCTCAAATGTCAATCAATGCAAATGCTTAGGCAATTGAATCAAGTTCCCAAAATTAAGCAAGCTGAATCCCAACCCTTCTGTCATGAAGAGGAAAAAAAAAAAAAAAAAAAAAGAAAGGGAAAACTTGAAGAGGGTGTATAAAACAANNNNAAAAAAAAAAAAAAAGAGATGGTAAGACTGTAGATAGGTTTATAAATCAAATATCCAGATAAATGGACTTCAATCGAAAATCTTTTTGCCCGTCTAAAACCTGGGAGTGGGTTTTTGTTAAAGTCTGAGTTATCTAAAAGTACCTCAAGGCGTGCACATGTCAGCTAGGCTCTAAACTTACACTGTAGTCAATGGAAATGTACTTCAGCAGAGCCTAGTGAGTTATTCAGCTCATCCTGAGGTAGGCCCTTAGGATTTCATTCAGTTGCCCCATACAGGTATCTGGTACCTTCCAAGACAACTGGTTTACTCAAAATAATTCATACACAGCCAGTGACTTTAAATTCAGCCATCCAGGAAGTGTGTGTGCCCTTCTGGACAGGCAACTGAAACCCTGACTTGTTCCTGACATGGAACAAGCCAGATGACAACAGATGCCTGCATGTGGCCAAATGAAGCCCTCAATAACAAGTTAGTAGGCCCTCCTCATTTGTGACAAAGAAGAGAGAAGGTGGAAGGGGAAAAAGAGAAGGAAAAGGGAGGGGAACAAGAGAAAAAAAACGGTACAGTACAATACAGTTATTGGTTTAAATGACTACATGTCATTTAATTGACTACAAGATCTAATTTGTAGCATTTCTTTGCACATTTTCAGTCTTCTCCTGAAATTGCACTTCTGTGAAAAAAAAAAAAACAAACAACAAATCAAAACCCAAACACAAAAAAAAACCAGAAAACTAATCAACAAAACCCTTTCTCCTATTTATTTTTCTGAGAAGGATTTGTTCTTCAAGACAGTTGTAATTTCCTGTTTGTTTCTTTTTTTTTTCTTTAATAGTCTTTGTTCTAAAGATGTTTGCATGCTTTCTAGAATGGTGGATTTCTTCTGTTAACCTGGGGTTTTAATTATTTTATGAGGATAGGCATTGTCTGTTTTGTTTATATTATATTAGAAAGCTGAATGCACTTCATACTTCGTGTTATATGTTCACAGCCACCAAAGTTTCTTCATGGAAGGATTTGTGATTCAAAACTTTTTCAAAATTCATAGAGAAGTTGAAAAGAATTTAGAAAAGCACTAATTTACTGAGGAAGCACAAGTAAGAAATTTAAGTAGTAAAGATGCACCTCTATTTCTCCAACTGCATTCTGCTATATCCATAGTAAGAACAGAAGGATTTCTATTTTGTATTTGCTCCCTAGAATTTGTTCCATCTAGATCAAAGTCACAGAAAAAAACCAACTTTTAGTATAAGTATATGACTTTTGTTCATAGTTAAGAGATAATCTCAACTTTTTCATTATTTCTTAGTAGCTCTGAAAGCTGAATAGTGGGGCAGGGTGTAAGTTTTTTTCCCTTTCAAAATAATAGGGGAGAACAATTTTTCTTATTATTTTAGCCTTTGTAAAGGGTTCACATCAAATCTACAAAATATATTTATTTCACCTTTTAATCAGAAAGTAGAAGAGTGATATAGTAAGGTAAGAACATGCAAGGGCAAGTTTCTAAACTCAATGAAAACTCCTCAATTCATAATACTTCAGTAAAAATCCATGACTGAGAAATAATTACACATTCTGCTCTCTTTGCACCTTTCAGAATTTTTTTTTAATTAAAAAATATATTTTTGTTCATTATTATTTTTACATATATTTTAAGCACAAATATTGCAAGTATATATTTTCACAATGTGCTGGAACAAGAAAAGATGAAGTAAAACTCTTACTTTCTCAAATGACTATCAATAATTTCTTGTGAATTTCCTTTGTTTGAGATCCTCAGTGACTTCCTTAATAATGCCCACAACATGAGTCCCTTTGTGTAAGATTTACTCAGTCTCAGGTGTGCAGACTGTCCTACATTTCTACAAGGAGATAACCCACAGGGAGTAGGATTAATGTAAGCTAGTGAAAAGAAAATAATGTGATAAAGAATAAAATATCAACAAAAAAATATATCCCATATCCCCCAGAATAAGTTATTTATTTCCATTAAGGGAATTTCCCAGCATCTCTGAAGAATAGAAGGATATTTTTTTCTTGTTAACATTTTAAATGCAAAATAAACTTATGCAAAGAGCTAAAATTGCTTTCCTTTGAAATGCTAAGTTTTATAATTATTAATGCCCTTAACTCTTGAAACTTTACTAATCTTCTTTCATTAGGGTTTCCGTTTCAAATGTGTAAGCACTGTAATAATAGCTTCACAAGAAAAACAGTATCTTTACTGAGCTGACTTCACCTGGTTTGTCATTGTCAGACAAGTTTCGAATTACTCGACTGCAGTTCCATGTTTGATTTTATAGATAATATACATTTTGTCTGTGATGAAAGTATCAATGGAAATTAATATGGACATCTGTTTTCTGATAGGTTTTAAATAATGTGTTTTTTTGGTGAAACATATTATTTTGATTATTATAAAAAACAAAATGTTTACCATTTTTTACATGGCCTTTATAGGTAGTATGGATCAAATAATTCATGCTCCTTTTTCAATTTCTTTTTGATGTTCCTGTTACTGTCAAATAATTTAACAAAGCTCTAATGTCACATATTTTTTATAATTTCCCACATTATATGCCCTTGAGTCTTATGTGTTTCTTTTCTCAAAGGGCATAAATTGCTGCAGCTAAACTTTTTATGATGAGGCAAGTACAAAATGAGGTGACATTATCTGCATGAGACTGACTGTGTGTCAAGTTGATAATTATCTAGCAGGTGAATAGGTAGAGATAGCAGATATTTGGGCTATGCTGTTAACATTTCGTTAAACAAAGTTAATTTTGAGAATTGCAAGATATTGCCCTTAAAAAGCAAATATTTTTTACTTCTGAGGCTTCTCATGAGGGCTTCAGTTAACTTTTTATTATTATTCTGTGAAAGACCAGAATTTTAAAATAATTGTCTTAAAGCTTGCTTAAGCTTCTGCAAATCGACGGCAGGCTTGCAGCATGACAAGAAGCTTGCTTGTATCTATTTAGCACCTTCTGCAGACCACCCTCTTGCTTGCCAGCCACCACCAAGATTGCCATCAGCTGAAGAGGGTGTGTTGCCCACCTCCCCCCCCACCAGCTGGAAAGGGTGTAGGCCTCTGGCTGTCAGAGTGGCCAGACCCTGCCTAGCCTGGGGGCCCACCTGAGCCTGTGTTGTTAACTCCAAAAGTGCTGAAGCACAGTAACTATGATGAGCCAAGTGCTGCCCAAGCAGCAAGGGGTGGGGGCAGGAAAAGCTTATACAGCAACCACATAAAATGACAATTAGCTGGGCAAAGGCCACCATCATGCTGATTGGTCAAGCTATGGACCGACCTGGGCTACCTGGACTATAACTGGCACAGCGGTCCACCACAATTTGGGAATGGGGACTGAGACCCCCACCACCAACCATGGATCAACGGGATGCTGCTGAACTCCCGGAGGACCGCTGAGACGTCATCGGGCCTGTGGTGGTGACTATACTCTTGCTATGCTCCGTAATACTGCTTCTCTTTTCTGCCTTTCCTCTACTTCTGCCTCTACTCTATTGCTTGTCTCAGTGACTATTGCTGGGGAATAACAATAAACCTGCCGTGAATGGCATCTGACCTCATTTGTGTCTTAATTTCACACTTGGAATCATTGTGAACCTCTCCCGGGCCTAATTTAGTTGGACCAGGACATAACAGATGCCTGCAAACATAGATATCTACAACCAAGCTGGCATCAGTGCCTGGAATATTGTTAACATCCAAGAAAAAAAGTGATTTGGTTTTGCAACTCATTTAACAATTAATATGGATTTGTATTAATAGGTATCTTTTACCTAAACAGTTCTTTCATAGTTAACACAAAAGATTTGGTTGTTTGTAATTTTTTTTGTCTCTGGAAAAGAAGTGATCTATCTAAGAATCTGTCTTAATGAACTTTGCAGTGATTTATGCTCCTACGTTACTTCTCAAAACTGAATTTGTGCTTTTTTGAGAGTATCATACGTCCCACCATTGAGAATTACTGATTTGTAAGAATTCACATCAGAAACTACCATGGTCAGGAATTGCTTCATGGAAAACTTATTGCTTCAGTGATTGCTCTATATTCAAAATATTTTCATAAGGACCAATAACTGATACAAGTGAAAAAGTTCTTTTCCCTGTCATAGACTCAACAGGTTGGCCTTGATTTCAAAGTGTTGAGAATATATGTCTTCTCCTTCTCATTTTTTTTTTTTACTTTTTTACGTTTTTTACACTTTTTTTTTTACTTTTTTATTATTTTATTTTTCTAAGGAAAATGTCACTGTCAAAACGTCCTTTGGGGCCGTAAGTCTGGTGGGATGAAAGCAAGAAAGAAGAGTAGAAAATATAGGAGGGTTTGTGGAGAAATTGCACCTCTTCCAATAACTCTAAAAAGCTTAGCAAAGAGGTGCTTAACTAATGAAAACTTAAAGAATGCTTAAGCACAATTTCCTAGCACTATTCTAAAAATTAATAAACCAACAAGGTTTAAAGTAAAGCTCTCTACAAATGGGTAGAAAAGAAGAGAAATGTATTAGCATTACTGAATGCCTCTGATAGCTGTGAACTTTTAGAAATATTTCACCAACTGTGTTTAAAAAAATTCTATTTAGCATTTTGGCATAAAAAATGTAATGTCTTCTGAAGAGGAAACCTAGAGACTTTATAAAGAACTTTTACAAAAAGTATGTAATTTGGCAGATTATTTTTTATTGCTAAATACAGAGTTAAACAGTTAAATGACAAAGGGAGAACTAAATTATTCAATATTCTATAAAATTTAGTAAAATTTATTTTATTTCCCAAATGAAATGCATACAGCCATGCAAGCTTAATGCACCTATAAATTCCCTGTGCAAAAACACCAGTGTAAACCTTTAAAATTAAGACTTCACAAGTGGTGATTGAGTACTTCAATCATTTAAGAACCTTTAGTTTCAGTGAAAATCCACGCTTGAAATATGAAATGAAATATTTGTAAAACCTTATGTTAACACATATGCCTCTAATTAGCCATTATGAGGCAAAACACTGAAAACCCACAAATTTATGTAGAGTGAACAAAACAAAAAGAAGAGAAAGTTTATGAAATCTTCAGTTACGTCATGCTCTCTCCATACAGAATGATGTGCTAAATCAAAGTATGGCAATGTATACTGAATATAAAACAAAGAAACCACCAAAGAAAATAAACTTTAGGCCTATGTCAGAATATCTGAGGAATGAAGAAGCATCTTTAGACAGAAGTTTATAATAGCTTTCTATGTCTATGTGTTTTTTTGTCCTGGGCCAAAGGTATCTTTTTCAAACATCATTCATGGAATCTGCTGTTAATAAGGAGTATAATTTGTAAAATACAGATCATTAATTTCTATGTATGGATGATCAGGAAAGCTAAAGGCATTCTTTGTTTGAAAAAAATATGAATCTGACTTGCTTGTAATAGAAAAGAAGAGGTAACAAATGAGAATGGATGAGATCAGAAACAAAACTGAGGATCGTGTGGTGCCACTCAGGCAGAGTCCTAAAGATCAGCACCGTTACTTAGGAAAGCAAAATTTGAAAATACAATGCCAAACCTTAACTTGCTTAGTTATGTAGGATAATAATCATGCTGATGTTTTCTACTGAAAACTTCCTCAGAGGCTCATTCTTAGAATCGCTGTGCTGTGGACAAAGTGATCACCTAAGTGTTCAAGCTCACGTGAAATCCTCAGAGGAAGCATCCTCCCAACTAAATCTCATGGAAGTCTTGACTTGCTCTGAACAATTGTAGCACAATGCATATTGGTGGTTAAATGTCTACTGCTTCTCTAGTACATTTGTGGCTGGATAGCTCATTAGAAAGTGGTGGTGGGAATGGATACGCTGGTCCCATGCAGCAGGTGTTGTTATGGGTCAGGATTCCCGCTGCTTCCTGGTTGCAGCTGAGTAACTGTGCACGTGTCATGCAGGATGTGCCAAGATAGAAAGGAAGAGGAGTTAGGCTCAGGGAATACATCTTTATTGTCCTAAACTGAATTAAAATATTCAAAATAATCCAGAGAGCTCTCTGTACACATCCTAAAATATACAAACGGCTATTTTGGATTCAACAAGCAGGTGTGGATAATACTTATTCAACCTGAGCAGCCAGAGGTGTCCCAAAGCTTTCTGATAGGAACTGTATCAGAAATCTCAAAAAGTTCACATCTTTCCAACAAAATATTTTACTTTTTATTTTGCATGCCAACTATATAGATGAAGGAAACTGATCTTGAATATTTATTTGGGAGTTGAACAAGGTCTTAATTATGTACCTAGTTTATGTCTAAATTTAAGAAGCCAGATCTGCCAGTTTCACTGAAGAAATTGCCTAAGTTCATAAACACTTTCTTATCTTTGCAAACTTTTATAGGATATAAGGAACTCTTTTCAGGATTTTTTTTTTTTTAATTTTTTTCCTAAAATATAGATTCAAATATGCCTCTAGGTTAGGTAGATGATTTTCCTTAGTTTAAAATGAAATGAATGAAGCTGAGATTGTGGTGAGAAAGATGCCATGTAGTTTTATGATTTTGAAAATGTTTGTGCTTTCACATATCTCACCATTATTCCAGATTTCTGAATCAACTGTTGATGGTGTCAAGAAAACTGAAGCAAAAAAAAATGACAGGTAGGAAATGATGAAAAGGAAAAAGAAAAGAGGAGAGGAGAATCATTTACATGTCTACATGGATTTTGGTTTTGACGGCTAGCCAGGGTGTTACAATACACTGCTTAGTAAATTTTTTTTAAAGAGAAGAAAAATATCCCCCGTTCACAATGGAAATTTTTTAAAAAAGTACAGTAGAAAATTGATTTTCTTTTATGTCGCATAAGTTTCAGTCTTCATTGAAAGTAATTTATATATTCTTGAGGACCAATATATCTCATTTAACTTTGCATAATGTTTTTATTTGCATCAGATGTGATGGAAGATGGTTTCCTCAGTGTGCATTGTTCTGTTACCAGCAGATGAAAAGCATTATATTTTAGTTAACTTCTAAGCTTTAAAACCACACCTTAATTTCCATAGTAATTATATCACTCTTTCTAATGTTGCCGTTCAGGCAGTTTTATTGCAGAGGAGAATGTTATCTTGTCCCCTACTAGACCTTATCAGAAAGTTAAATAAAGACAGGAAAAGCTTAACAGTTACATTTTTAAGGTGTAACATCACATTCGTTTACATATAAATCATTCCAGTAAACAAAGGAAATGAACAAAAACACCAGTGTTTTCTTAAATAGGACAATTCCTTCCTTAAATTCCAATTTTTGTACAGTTGTGTATGTTTGGATGACTTCTGGTAATATACTTAGAAATCTCAATAAAAATGCAATATAAAATACCACCTGTTCTTTTAGATAAGCCTTCTGTTTTCCTCTTTGATTGCAGCCACATATGGTAAATCAGATTAGCATGGAAAGTAATAAATTCTGTGATAAAATATAAGATCAAAACATGGAACTTCACAATGGATTAGTTTCGTACTTATTTTTGTTTATTTCTGCATGAGAGGAGAGAAGACTGGACATTAATTTTTTTTTGTTAGAAGCATTCAATGTACTGGTTTAGGCATGTTTATTTAAGCGATAAGTCTTAACTGTCTTGTCATCTCAACGGTCGTAGTATTAAATTAAAAAAAAAAAAACAAAAAAAAACAAACCCAAAAATTCACCTTTCTGGAAATTAATAGATTAAAGTGGAAAAAAAGAGAAAAATTTAAAAAAAGAAAATCAACCAATAACAACAAAGAAATAAATCAAAACCAAAGCAAAACAAACAAACAAAACCAGCGCCTAAGGTCATATAAAAGAAAAAGAAGTGATGGTCCTATTGATCTCAGGAGGTAGTTTGTGGACTGCAGAACTTTTCCCTCTTTAAAATGTTCAGAGTAATTTTGTCTGTGCAGAAATAGTTTTTTGTTGTTGTTTCTTGTTTTCAAGCTGTGGCTCTTTGTGTGCAAACACTCGTGGAGGACCACTCAATTTCTTTAAGAAAGGAGATCTGCTCCTTCCTTACCCGTTGCCTGGCAACCAGGGGCTAAATCCCGACTTCTTCATCCCCGGCAAACCCCATCACTGCCCTGCAGGGAAATGGCTTTTTATAAGGGCAACTTTACCATTTTTCATCCTCAGCTTCAAGAGCTGTCAAGTGTGCAGGATTCAACTAAGGTGTTCTTCCAGGAAACTAAGATGATACAGGTCTTCTTACTAAAAACTCTACTACTTCTTCCTCACTGCAAAGTAAAATGGCTGAAAAGGAAAGTGAAATTATCCAGTTTTCAGTGCTTTGATTTTTCATCTTGCCTGTTTACACAGACATACTGTTCAGGTTAGTTAGTTCAGATTCTTTCATATCAAACACAGAACTGAGTATAATGTCAACAATTTATAAACTTTAATGTGCAAATTCCCAGAAACATATTATTGTTACTGGCTTCTTCGACCATAGTAGTTGTCTGCATGTATTAGGATTTTCTTCTTTCAGTCATTCATAACTCTATACTCCTATTGAGATAAGCAGGACTTTTATGTCAAGATGCCCTTTCCATCTATAAACATTCTGAGTTTGTGGAAAAAACACCCCAAACACTCTGTACCATCAAAAAAAAAAAAAAAAATTGTCAGCAGATTTATGAAAACCCTTAGCATAAGTTAAATTTGCAGCAGGTGACTCCTGCAGGCTGTACTTTGTCTGAAACAGTCCTGGGCCTGTGTCCTAGAGACAGGGTTGCTTCTTAATAGTAATCACATCTCTTCAACATAGATACTTTGAAGGGAAGGGAAGGGGCTCTAAATCCCTTTTTAAATTTTTATCCATTAAATTTAGAACTTTACATCACTGTGTTTCTTGTTTCTCGTATTGTGACATTTCTTATTTGTTTCTATTCCTTTACAATAACATTGCAGTCCCTGACCGTTGCCTATATACTGTGCATCCAAAGATCCAAACAGCAATGAAACTAAATCACAAGATGATATTGGAGTTTCTAACCTTATTTTTAATAATTAGGGATTTGCTAAAATGTTTCCTTCAAGCACATTATCAACTGGAAGTTAGTGGTTAATTATATTTGTGATTTATTATTAAAATCTTTTTAGTGGAAGGGCCTTTTACATGGGTTTTGTAGTTAATATGGATCAAATAATCCATGCACCTTTTTCAATCTTTTTTTTTATGTTTCTATTACCATCAAATAATTTCACAAACAAATATTTTGTAGAAAATCACATTAAGTATATCAATTGTAGGGAATCCTGCAGTTGTTTAGTTATTCTGTATTGGACTAAAAAGGTATGAGTTTATTCATAGACATAGTAAGTATAGTAAAGTGCTGTGGATTTTTTTTAAACTGTAAAGGTTTTAATTTTTTCTAATGACATTAATAGGTGTTCAGTCTACTTATTGCTTTAGTAATAAATGGAAAAAGTGCAGCATATATGATACATATTTAAATTTAGTAAGAAAAATACAATATTCTTGAAGGAACAATACAAAAATGAGTAATATTAGTTCTAGCATATAACAAGTATAATCCTAAGAAATAGTACATTTACTCCATAATACTTGAAACTTTCAGCCTTGTTATCCTACTTACTTCTTATAAACTGGTATGAAGAGTCAATATGGCATACCATCTATTTATATGGTACTGTGTTCCAATTCAGAACTTTAAAATCTAACCTCCTGGCTGATCAAACTAGAAACAAGGCACATCTATTTTCAGTAAGGACACATCTAATAAGTAAATCAGTAAGCCTAAAGGCCCTTACCTGCCTGCTGTAATAGTCTGTTTGGTTGTGCATTCCTAACAGTTTTCTCACATTGAAAATCATATTTCATGCTACGCTTCAGACCAAGCAAGCTTGTAAAACAGTTGCTGAAAATCTTCTACTTTAATATAAGCATAACTATTTTGTTCTTATTACAGCTATATAAATCTACCTTCTGCTTAGCCACCTGTAGAAAATTTCACCTAGAGTTATGCAGAATGTTTGCACTGAACCTTGAAGACATGTACTCTGAAATCCAGATTGATATTCAAAGTGTTTCTAGTCTTTCACTGAGAAAGTTTGTGAAGTCAGTACTTGAACACTTAAAGGTGTTTAGTCAAACAGCAACAGCAGCAAAAAAACAGGGGTGCACCTCTGAGGGCAGGAAACAAAGAGCATATCTTGTCTTTCTGCCAATTAGATTGCTCTTGCAAAAGTTACTACCTCTTTTGCACAAGGAGAGGCTTTTTTCTTTTTTTTTTTTTTCTTTTCTTTGATGGATTTCACCCTATGGATCAGTAACTGGAAGTGTTCATAGAGACTTGGAGTCTCCAACAACAGCCCAGTACCTGCTCTCGTAACAGAAACAAAGTCAAAACAGAAAGTCAGAGAAAGTGGCCAACAGCAAGGGATGTGCATCAGCTTCACCATCACACACCCTTTCTTGGTTATAAATAGCTTTCCATTTGGTAGAGTGGGTTTACAGGGCATGAGGGAGTGATAGTCTCATTGAACTTCCACTTTCCCTGTAATTTTTCACATTTTTAGCTTAGGCAGGGTTGCCTATGATGTCTAAATAACATGATTTGAAATAAGAGGGTTAGCCAAGAGGTTGTCACAGCAGTAGCATGACCTAGGAAAAGAAGGTGCTTCCCTTTGCTCTTTTAAAGTATTAGGCAAGTGATAGCTCAGTGGTTTCCTCATACAAAATTATGAACGGATGTCTGAGGGGAGACAGTGGCCTCTCTGTTCCTTCCATACAGGCTAAGAGGACATCAAAGTTCATTGGATTAAAAATTATTAGTTCTGTGTCCAGTACTTCATCTGTAGGTTTAAGGTTGAGATGGGTATATTATACTTTTTTATCCTTTTAAGATCATATTACTGGGTTATAATGCTTGCATAATATTGCATATTTCACCCATAGGTAAAGTTACCTCTGAAAGGCAACTGCTAGCTTTTGATTTCTGAGGCTTCTCTGTTTTGTTA
The DNA here is from genome assembly GCA_013398915.1 of Dromas ardeola. Taxonomy (NCBI): domain Eukaryota; kingdom Metazoa; phylum Chordata; class Aves; order Charadriiformes; family Dromadidae; genus Dromas; species Dromas ardeola. Next base: position 91,529 of record VYZM01011664.1, on the reverse strand, counting down.
TGTACTCCGATACACTGTAGACAGCAAAGGCTCAGAGCATGAAAGGCGAGGCTTAGGTCTGTAAACATTGATCCTACATGAAGACAGCCATTTCACCTGGATGTTCAGGTTTGGTTTGTAAGGCAAATTCAGACTGTCATGGCAAGCAGGTGATATTTTGCATTCACCTGCCATCCTGAAATCAACAAACTGAAATTACTATCATGCTATTGTCATGCCTTCACAGAAAATAATTTCAAGCTTGTTAAGAGTATTTGCTGAAGCTTTTCTCAAGGTGATTATAGAATAACCTGAAATGCTACAGTAGCAGCTATGTTGGGGACTTCTGGGAGCTGCTCACCACATTTTGAAAAGATAAGATGATGTGTGAATCAAGAGGAATAAACATAGGCTTTTTTAGAACATGGGTTGTTTATAACTACCAATAAAAACAAAGCAAATTCAAGTTAAATAGGGTGTACTGTTCTGTCTCTTGACAGCAAGTATATTTTTGTTCATACTAATGAGGAAACTACTGATCAGGGTAATTTAGTCCTTTTTGTCTAACCAAACTTTTTTGCTCATTTTTCACCAGTTGGTGTATTTTCTCTTAAGTATTTTGTTAGTAAATGAAATGCAATTTTTCAGAATGGTGCTTTTTTCCCCTCCTCTTTCTCTTACCTCTAAATAAGAAACCTTTTGTTCCTGCCATCGTACTGAGTGGTTTTTATAATTTATTTCCTTTCATGATAACCAATTGGACATCTGGGACAGCCCTGTTGTTTGTGTTGACTACATAAGTGATTGCATTCTTCAGACAAAAGGGTGCAAGGTACCCTTTTTAGGTAAAGATCAGATGGCAAAATTAGCATGCAGAATAACCAACATCACCAAAAAGATAACACCTTAAACAAGTTATTGAGCTTCACTTAATAACTATTGGTTAAACTAGATCAAGAGCACTCTGGTCTGCATTAGGCAGGTTGTTTCCAGCAGGCCAGGCGAGGTGGTCCTTCCCCTCTACTCATCACTGGTGATGCCAAACTTGCAGTGCTGAGTCCAGATCTGGGCTCCGCAGGACAAGCAAGCAGGCAAGCAAATAACAGAAGTAAGTAAACAAGCAAGGTCAAAAATTATCTCAAAAGCAGAATCTATGAATTGCTTTGAAAGCCATAAATTAAAGGCAATAATGTGATGTCCTGGTTTGGGGTGGAGCAGAGCCAACTTTCTGTTCAGTGTGAGATGCTCTTGCTTATACTTGTTGCTGTGGTAACCAGGGTCAGCTGACTTTGTGGTTTACTCTGTGGAAGGGTTACACCTGTGGACAGGTCAGGTGACCCAAACTGACCAATCGGGTATTCCATCCCATCTGCCATGCTCAGTATAAAAGCTGAGGGACAAAAGGCATCAGCTTGGTTCCTTTTCAAGGACTGTTTTTCATGGAGTTGTCTTCTTTGGATCTTCTTCAGTGGGCTATTTCTTCAATGACCGATGTCTGAGGAGGACCCTGTCAGCTCGTCTGCCTATTGATCCTGGTCAGTGTGTTCCAGTTCCCATTGGCTGGAGTCCAGTCTGGAACTTTCCCAGTGCCTGTGAGTGACATCATCCTAGGAATTTGATCCAGTTTTGTATTTATTTATTTATATTGTATCTATTTCATTATTTCCTTTTTATTATTAATATTTCATTAAAGTAGTTCAGTTTTTTCTAAGCTCATCGCTCTCTTTATCTTTCTTCTTCCTCTCCTTAGAGCAAGAGGTGGAGGAGAGCATCTGTTGTCTTGTCACTGGCCAACCTGGCCCAAACCATGACAGATTTATTGACACCCAATGTGGAGCATGAGCTTCCAATTGCTCAGGGAATGTTGTTTGTAAGCAAAATGTTATATTGTGCCTTTAGGGAGTTTTCTGTGAAGTTAATAAATACAATGCTGCTTAACCTGCTGAATATGTTGCATGGTTTACTTGCTCTTTGTATTTATATGTGGTGGTTTAAATGTGCTATTTTTTTACTGTTTGTCATTCAGATGAATAAAATGTTTACTTGGATAATGGCTATACTTGTGTATTTTGAGCATCACATGATGGATTTTATTACTAATTACACTTTTGGTTTCACCTGGGAAAGGTTTATCTTGCCCTTTAATTTTTATGTCAAAGAGCTAGGGGATGGAAACTCTTTGGGCTGCTTAGAAATTGAATGTTACTTACTAAAGATTGTGGTTTTTGTTGCTGGTTCTCCTGAATGTGTTGCAGGGGTGGTTTTGTTTTAAAAATCGGTACAGGAGTGCATATTGTATGACACATGCTGCTGCTACTCAAATCCCATGAGCCAATTTGCAGCTGGCATGGACACAAACCACTCCCCAAGCTACCCCCCCACCGGCACTGGCCTAGCCTCTGCCCCTGGCCAGAATGGGGGAAGCTGCAACACTGGCCACAGTGGCATTGACCATGCCAGCCATTCCCCCACCAGCCACTCAGCAGCACGTGGTAAAAGTTACTCTGCTACCTGCATCAGCACCAGCCACTACTGTCATTACTTCATCTGCTCCAACAATGAGTACTGCTGGTACTCAAACTCCAGCAGAACCGGTACAAGTTGGCCCAGTGATCAGGAAGCAGGAAAGGAAATCAGCTCCTTCCCCTGCCTCTTCCGATGAAGATCCGGGAGAGGCTCCTTCTCAGGTAGCACCAAAGCAGAAAAGGAAATCAGCCCTTTCCCCTCCCTCTTCTGATGGAGATCCAGGAGAGGGTCCTTCTTGGCCAGCATCAACCCAGGAGGAGGACGCGGATGGAGAGATTGGGAGATTGGGACGATTGGGAGAAAATCAGATGCTCTCAGTCTCTGGAGGCGACTGCTATCAGCTGTAAAGAGCAGGTATCCCTTCAAAGACGGTATCGAATTCTGTCCAAGTAAGTGGATGAGCATGGAAAAAGGTATCAAGTTCCTGAGGGAACTGGTTGTGTGAGATGTGATTTATGGTGACTGGCAAGTGAACATAGACCTTGATGAAATGCCATGCAAACATTCTTTGCCAAGAAAATTTGTGCAGAGTGCACCATCAATGTATTCCAATACATTGTCAACAATGGTTTGGGGAGGATTCGATGTTGATGCACCAACTGTAAATGAAGTGGCTAACAGGGTATGCCACTATGAAGATAGCATCTCTCGTCTCCTCATGGTAGCAGCTGTGGAAAAAATGGCCGAGACAATGGAGAAAATGGCTAAGACAATTGTTATGTCCCAGTCCGACTACATTGGGCCTGGGAGAGGTTCGCAATAATTCCAAGTGTGAAATTAAGACACAAATGAGGTCAGATGCCACTCACGGCAGGTTTATTGTTATTCCCCAGCAATAGTCACTGACACAAGCAATAGAGTAAAGGTTAAAGTAGAGGAAAGGCAGAAAAGAGAAGCAGTATTACAGAGCATAGCAAGAGTATAGTCACCACCACAGGCCCGATGACGTCTCAGCGGTCCTCCGGGAGTTCAGCAGCATCCTGTTGATCCGTGGTTGATGGTGGTGGGGGTCTCAGTCCCCATTCCCAAATTGTGGTGGACCGCTGTGCCAGTTATAGTCCAGGTAGTCCAGGTCGGTCCGCAGCTTGACCAATCAGCATGATGGTGGCCTTTGCCCAGCTAATTGTCATTTTATGTGGTTGCTGTATAAGCTTTTCCTGCCCCCACCCCTTGCTGCTTGGGCAGCACTTGGCTCATCATAGTTACTGTGCTTCAGCACTTTTGGAGTTAACAACACAGGCTCAGGTGGGCCCCCAGGCTAGGCAGGGTCTGGCCACTCTGACAGCCAGAGGCCTACACCCTTTCCAGCTGGGGGAGCAACATGCCCTCTTCAGCTGATGGCAGTCTTGGTGGTGGCTGGCAAGCAAGAGGGTGGTCTGCAGAAGGTGCTGAATAGATACAAGCAAGCTTCTTGTCATGCTGCAAGCCTGCCGTCGATTTGCAGAAGCTTAAGCAAGCTTTGAGGCAATTATTTTAAAGTTCTAGTCTTTCACAACAATAGCCAAGCAAAATGAGAAAAATTATGAAATTTTTTATGACCTGCTTGAAAAACTGTCTGAGAAGGGAACAAATGCTCCCTCAAACCCGCCAGGGTAAGCTTCCACTCCTTGTTTCATATCATTTGCATCATGCTCAGATCTCTAATACTTCTTATCCATTAAATATGTACATATACATAGGAAAGGTAGAATTAGTCCATGGATAAACACTTTGAAAATTCCAATCTTAATAGTGGTACAAAAAATCTTGAGATAGGTACATACTATAAATTTTTAAAATCCTCGGTATTCTTTGTATCTAAATCTGTACAACTGTAATTACTTTTCACTCAGATCTCTGTATTGCATGATTTTGTGAGTACACACATACTTTGTACTACTAAAATTTTTAACTTCATCTGTTTTTTACTCATACCATTACTTTTAGAAAGAATATTGCATTACCAAATGTCAATGTAAAATAGAAACTCTCTATTCAGTACTGTTTTCATGCTTTGTAATGTTTTGGGTGAAAATATAGCATTCTATACAGTGAACATGTTTTAAGCATAGTAGCTTTTACCTTGTACTCCTTGTAGTTCTTTGCAAATACAAAATTAAATGTTGTAGGTGGAAACAGCTAACATTCATCTTGGAAAATGAAAAATAGATTTTCTGGATACATACATGTATAAATTGTATCCCAGAGGCAAGAGTTGCTACAATACTGTCTAAGTCACATTAAAGGCCTTAATGTTGACATTTCATTCTGTTAAATATCCAGCCTTCACATTCTGTGCTGGTAATGATACAGCTCCCTTTTGATAAATGAGGCAAAGCAGCTGCTTTGTATTCTTCCATGTCAAAAGTGAAGAAATACAATTTTTTCTACAACTTGGAGAACAGCTAGTCCTCAATGACATTGATTGTTAAGAAAGTAGTTTGTGATTTGAACTGTAATACCTGGGTTGAACTGGTTGGCACTCGTACAGTGCTACGGAGTTTAAAAATAAAAACAACCAAGCAAACCCCAAACAATTTCCTTTTAACTGTTGCATAATTGAAATGAGAAAAAAATTAAAAGTATTAGGATACAATCCACTACAATATTATTATGTTATTCTGAAAGATAATACACAGAAACTTAGATGTTTGTAGAAAAACAAAACAGAAAAAATGTCCCCTTTTGATGACCTCTGGAGGTCATTTCAGCCAACCTCCTTGCTCAAGGCCACCTAGAACCAATTGCCCAGGACTACATCTAGGTGCTTTTTGAGTATCTCCAAGGAGGAAGACTCCACAACCTCTCTGGGAAACCTATGTCAGTATATTTGGTCACCTTCACCATGGAAAAAATGCTTCCTGATGTTCAGAAGGACCGTCCTGTGTTTCAGTTTGTGCTTGTTGCCTCTGGTCCTGTCACTAGGTAACACTGAAAAAAAGCCTGGCTCCATCCTCCTGACACCCACCCTTCAGGTATTTATGTACATTGAGGTCCTGAGCCTTCTCTTCTGGATAAACAGCCCCAGATGCCTCAGCTTCTCCTCATAGAAGAAATGCTCCAGACCCTTAGTCACCTTAGTGGTAATTTTTTTTTGGACTCTCTCTAGTATGCCCATGATTCTTTTGCACTAGGGGGGCCAGAACTGGACACAGTACTCCAGGCGTGCCTCACCTGTGCTGAGTGGAGGCAAAGGATCACCTCCCTCGACCTGCTGGCAACACTACTCCTAATGCAGTTCACAATACCGTTAGTCCCCTTTGCCACAAGGTCACATTGATGGCTCATCCTCAACTTGATGTCCACAAGGACCTTCAGGTCCTTTTCTGAAAAGCTGTTTTCCAACCAGTCAGCCACCAGCATATTTAGATGCACGGCATTATTCCTCCCTGGGGGCAGAACATTGCACTTCCCTTTGTTGAACTTCATGTCACAAAGTTCCTGTCTTTCACTCCTGGCTCTCTTTGTAAGAGTTCTTCTCTGCAGAGGAGCTCACAGTAGGCTCAGCCAGATAAATTCCCCAATGGAGGATGAGCTCAGGGTCCCGTCAGAAACCCTGAACATGTTCCAGTTTGGATGTCTAATTATCTTATGTGGAATTTGCACACTTAGTTTAAGCACTTGTGATAGATTTATCCTTGTCAGTATGCTTTCCACCTTAAGTTTTGCTTTAAAAAAAAAAAACAAAACACAACAACAAAAACCCCAGAGATGTTCACCACTGAAGAAATCAAAATGTTCTTCAAGGAAATATGTGAAGGCATTTAAAAAATAAATTGAGTAATTGTGAATTGGTGCTGTAACCAGCACGGTTTGACAGTATCCTTTGAAATACCAGTCACTGTAAAAACATGTAGTACTTTAAAAATGTATGTCCTCTGTATCTCTTACAATTTTTTGTTTTCCTTTCCTTTTACTGTGGCTCAGCAACTGCAAATGGGAAAATGCAGAATATTGTTTAGTATTAAAGAAGAATTTTGAGCATGCAATGCTCTTTGTAAAGCTCTCAAATACAGTACCAAAACTACCGAAGTAATAACTTTGCAGAAATGAATACTTTTACTTTCAGAAATGATGAACAGCTTGCATTATATGTTATAGTTTATCAACAGCATAAATATGGAGAATAGAAATCAATATAAAATACTTTTACTTGCCTTGAAAGAGGGAGGTGTATGATCACATTATTGAAGACTATCTTACAGTGGGCTGCTTTCATGTATCATTTCCTAATTTTTTCCATTGTTGAAATTTACTACATAAAAAGTCTTGTAACATTTACTGTTAGTGATGATGCTCTATAAGATTTGTAATTCTTGAGGTAAATTAAGAGTTTTTCAGAAAGGCCATTATAAGGTTTTGTTTGTTTGGTTGGTTGGTTTTTTTATGTGAAACTAAGTAAATAATTTCTGAACAGAAGAGAAAATTCCAAATCCTTTTGAAGTCAATGACACAATTCTGACTTCATCAAGGCAAGAATTTCTTCCAAGGACTTCCTACTCCTAGCTAAGTGTGAACACATTTGAAAAGTTCTGTAAGACTGAGACAGCAATCTTGCAAATGTATGCTACCAAATGCAATGCTTATATCAACAGTCAGTGAGAGACCTGGATTTTCAAAGGTAGGTAGGTATCTAGCTACTAGTAAAATGACTGGGACTTCCAACGTGTGCCATTGATAAATACAGTAACTATTCTTCTACTGGCAAGTAGAAGACAGACACAGTCTCTCACTATCAAAACGTGACACAGCTTCACCCAAGTTAAATCTTCTTGAGTTATTTTCTTTGCCCTAAACAAGCACAGACAGTGGCAGACAAGAGTAGTGCACATGCCAGCACCAAGACTGGCATCACAACTGGTGAAAGAAAGTACATTGTGCCCATGCTGTAGACCTCAGATATGTGCATGGAGGACAGGGCGGGTCTGATTTAACCAAAAAGACACAGTATTAGGTAAAGTGAAACCAGTTTCCATAGAACTTAGTTGAGCAATGCTTACTCAATACAGTATGAAGGCTTGCGAAGTTTGGAATAGTTTGTAATGTTTAGAAAATTTTAGGTTAATGCATGAAGCAGCTTGACATAAAGAACATACTGAACTGTACTGGTATACTTGTGAGATGAGATTTCTGAACCTCAATGTTGTTATAGTAAAGGAAAATTTGGAGCAAAGTCAAAACTGCTCAAACATCCAAAAATCTACAACGTTTTGTTTGTAAAACTGCTTGTGCACAGCATGTTCGCTGAGCTCTCCAAGGTCAGGCAAAACCAGTACTAGCTAGTAAATGTGGATCTGTCACTAAACCTGTTCTAAGTACGAGTGCAATTTTAGGAGTTTTCTGATGAAGAAAAGTAACTGGTATGTTCAACCAGCTTTACTATGTGTGAAAGGGGATTTCAAACTACAGATGTAGCGTATTTCTGTAGTTCTACATGAATTCCATTAAGTTCAGTAACCTTATTTTAGTCACTAACTTAACAGCTCATGAAACACAAAGTTGAATTTTGTTAGGAAAACTCAAAGCGAGTTGCAAGTCCTAGAGCTATATTCTGAGTCTGATTCTCTGCTGACTTTCACTTTCGTTATTTATTTATTGACTTGCAAAGTAAACCATTTACATATACTTAGTAGTAATACAAATGACTATACAATGTGCACAGCAGTAAAGAATAAAAGCCCTTGTGTTTTCTTGTTTATTATTTTTTTTTAAACAGTCTCACAACAGGATAAAATAAATCTCTTCAGAGTATCCACTATTTTAGAATAAATTTATAATTCCAATCTTTTTATTTAAATGCCAAAATCTCTCTAGTAATATTTAGAATAATGTGGCTGGAATATTTCTATGATGCGTAGAAATATCCTGTACCTGGACTAAACATAAGAACTAATAATGGCTTGACCTGATGTAACAGAGGTTTTGGTTAGATACTAGGAAATGCTCTCAAATGCATGCATGGAATAGATTGCCAAAGGAAACAGCAGGCTCTCCTTTAGTGGAGACTTTGAAAAACAGATTAAAAAAATGATAGAAATGGATTATGGATAGTTGATTCTATTATGGTTCAGGGAGATGGACTAGATAAACTCACAAGGTCTTAACTTTTTCAGTGTTTTCTCAAGATATGTGTGCATATGTGTGTATATAGATATAACCATATACAGTTTTCCAGATACTTCTATAGATAGAGCTTAGGTGCAAGCACTCGAAGTTGTTTTATTTGCTTTTCATTTTGTTTTTACACTGAATATTTCATGTTCTGTAATTGTGCTTATTTCCGAGGCAGCCTTTAAGAGAAATATGCACAAACAGCATCTTCTTATAACTAACAATAACTGGGGGCTAGGGAGGGAAGCCACTCTTGGATCTAGTAATTGTCCTTGTTTCTGTTCGGCTTTGAGGTAGAACAGCACCAATTTTCTTTTCAGTAATTTTAGTTTTCAGCTAGGTCTCCTCTAACTAACTGCACTCTCTGAAATTAATGTCATAGTCTTCAAACTCTAAAAGAATAGAAAAAAATAACCTTTGCTGGATATTTGAAGAAACATTCAATAACTTGTCATGGTAAAATAGGTGAGATATATAGACATATTTCAAAATATTTATGTTTTTGTGCTCTATAATAATTTGACTTTTACTCATTTGTTTCTACTCCTCTCCCCCAAATAATAATAATTAAAAAAAAAAAAAGCAAAAATAAAAGCCACATTACTGAAATAATTTATAATTTTAAATGTCACATTTGTGTGATATCTATTATGTAATGCATAATGACAAACAAATTACACCACCAGAACTTCTATGAAATTCATTCAGTATATCATATGTATGATATCTTAATCCATGAAGATTAATAATAATCCATATTCATAAACTGAATTTCAGGAGACTAAAGAGTGGCAATTTTTTTTCTCCCTGCCCCCCACCCGTCTGGTTTGCCTTGATTTTCTTTCTGTAAAGTATTATAGAGGTACATAGCTACTATACTCTGTGGAGAATGATCTCCCGATAATTCTTTCAAACTTCATTTTGGAATTGTATATAGTCAAGAATACTTTTTAGAGTCTTCCATGCTTTACAGACTAAAGTTCTATAAGTCCTACTGTTTCTGTGTTACTGATGCCAGAAGGCTGTTACTTTAACTGTATACTTTACTGTCCTTAGTTCATCCCTAGATGTTTTCATACCAACTGAGCTCCTAAGGTCCCTTTCAGCCTGAGTGACTCCCTGATTTCCACAGGCTCACTTTTCTGCAAGCCTCATTGCAAATTTCCTACATACAGTGATTGCTACTGTCCTGATGTCACACTTGGTTCAGCATCATTCTGAAACACATGTTTTATTTTAGCAGGTGGTTTGCTGTTTTCAATGTGACAAGCCTCAGGATTATTCCAAAATTTTTGGAAATAAGCTAACTATACTTTAGGATTAGTGTTCAGATGTCATTTCAGTCCTGTAAATTCCTCGTGTAACAAAAAATATATGGAAAATACACTACTCTTGCATAATTGGCACATTCCTACATTTCTATGTTCAGTTCAAATTTGTAAATATGATACTGAAAGTTTCTGGCATCATGTCTCTATTCTTTAGTAAACAAGAAATTATATTATCTCTGTTCCTTTTCATCTTGCAATTTTATTATCTTCACATAATATACTGAATATATTTTAGAACGTTGCATCATTCCATTTTGAAAAGTACTCAATAAATCCTCAGATATACAGCTTGGTTCAATGTTATATGGGAAATCTACCAGTAAAGAGCATTTAACAAATTGCAAAGAAATTCATGAACATTCATCCAGAAGGTTTTACGATGGCCAGCAGGAATATTTCTGTATGTGAAAGTTCTGACTGATGATACTATTATTTACAGAGAATGACTACATAACGGGAACATGTAACAGTTCTACCGTGATGTTGCAAAGCTGTATGCCTTCTGTACAAGTATAAATTTACATACTCTGATTTACATTTATATATGCATATAAATGTAAGATAGGTCAATACTGAGACCAGAAAGCTCTCCTCTGAGTGAGTGAGCATATCCCCAAAATTCTAGAACAAAATATATGAAAAATTGTTATCATTTCATACTGAAAATTATTAAGAGCCTTTTTGTAAGAAAAACACAAGAAGCTGAACTAGATTTATGTTGAATACTGCTGGGAGGACCAGTCGCTACACTGGGGGGCAGGGCTGCTGCTCAGAGGGACCTCGGCAGGCTGGACAAATGAGCTGACTGGAACGTCTTGAATTTCAAGGAGAAATAGGAAGCCTTCCCCTCAGAAAGGAAGAGCCGCTTTAAGAGCCATTTTGTAACTGCCAAAAAAACTTAGAAAGTGTCGTCCTAATGATTCACTGAATATTACTGTAGTTTTGTGTGTAATTTGCATATTAAAATTGTTCTCAGGCTCCACTAATGATATCCTAAACTCTAAATGAGATTACATTTCTGTGATTCAGGAGCTCCCTTTCTGCAGCTCAACACTAGTAGATATATTCATAATGAGCAGTGGACAATGACACCAAGGACAAACTTTACATGATTATACAGTTTCCTGCTGGCTTTTTACCTTTAAAATCTCAATGATCTTCACCACTTTTACAGATGAATGTGTGTCAACTTGTCATACTTAAAAAGTAAAAAAAAAAAACAAACCAACATCACCACTAACAGCTAAGTGACCTTGAAAGTAAGACCCTGTCTACAGAGAAACTATGATAATGATATAGAGTAATTAAACTAAGTAAGATCTTTTTGTGGGTATTCTCATTTAGTTTCAGAATAAACTTAATATGAATTAATTTCATCTATTTTGAAACTGAATTAAGCTAAATCATATTAAGGCCACTTAATAGGAAAAAAAGGCCCATAAAGGGGTTAAGTCAGTCCAATTAATTAATTTTCAAAGTTCATTAAAATTAACTTCAAAATTTGCTGGTATTAAGGAAAGGCGTGAGCATCACTGTAATGATACAATATAAAGGAAGATAGTAGCTGGTTAAAGAAGGTCCAGTATCCTTACAAGTTTAAGCAAGCTATGGTTTAGAATGAAGTTTTTTCTAAATATTGCTGTCATTCAGCTCACAATGCTATTAAAAGCATGAAAATATGTTTTAGCAGTACAACTTTAACAGTAAAACTAGGAATCTGTTACTAGATAGTTTTTTAAAAGCTGATTCTTTAACTTCATTAACAGGAAGATGTAATAATGTTGTAGAGAATATTTAGAATAGTCTCAGAATTTCTAAATATTGTGATGAATCAAATGTAATTGCAATAATTTATGCATAAGGGCAATTTGTATTCTATCTGATAAAAAAAAAAAAACACCAAACAAAAAAACCCCTTCAATGACATCACGTAAGTACTCCAAAGCAATGTTACATTTATATTTTGAATGATTTGATTATGAACAGATGATCTCAGGTGAACAGTAGTTTTCCTTATAAATGAGTAATATATACAAAAGTAGTTAGATTGTAAACATGTCAGATTATAACATTATAAAACATAAAAAAAAGTATTTTTTTTTTTCAGTCCTGTCACAGTTGTGGCTGTTAAGAAATAAAACAAATAAAATGTTTCTTTTTAAAGATGAGTTAAACCTTGTTACGTTACTTTGAAAATATATCAGTTCAAAATTAAACAGACATTAGATTTTGTTTAATTCATCCACAAGTAAATTCCTTCTGGTTGTGATTTAAGCTTACTAGATATAAGAACAAATAACTTTAAATGAGAATATAATGAGAAGAAATTTAATAAGATTTCATTAATGCACCTTCAGATCACGACTTCAGTGGAGTCAATTATACCTCCCAAATATTCAACTATAGGAAAATCTTTACTTAAAATATACATTGCTTACTTGCAAAAGGTTGTGTCGGTTGATTATAGTGATTAAAATGTTATTACAGTTTTTAATTTCTGAAAAATTCAAATATTTGCACAATTAAAAATGTTCTAAGAGACTTGATTTTTTTTTTTTTATTATTTTATTTTTCTCTTATTCTTTCATATTCAGAATACTTTATTTTTTTAAATAGTTACACCAGAGTTACAGCATTCACAAGACAGGATTAAAATAATGCTACAAGATTTTAGGACATTTGTTACTGAAAAATGAAAGAATCCTTTAACGCATGAATGAATGAAGCTAGATCCACAGGTGATGTGAGCATCACAGCAGTAAGTTTCAGGTGTTTGACTGCTTGAATAGAATCCAGAAACTTGAAATTAAAAACTGCGGCAACTAAACCACATTAAAAAATTATATTATTAGGCAATACAGAATAATGATTTAAAGCTACACTATGTTGATTAAAGAGCAATAATGATAATGCTTATCTGTGGTCTGGAGCCCTCTCTTAAAGACAGGCCAAATTTCAAAGACAGTGTTTACCAAAAGAATCCAAACTCATGTTAAGATCTCTTTCTTCTCTGAAAACTCATCATGGCGGTACCACTCACTCACATCCAATTTCTTCCAGCAGTTCATTTTAATCCTTTACTGTGGGAACTATAGCTTTTTTCTTTTCTCCCAAGTTGCATGTAAAACCCCCATTGAAGATGTATAGAGTATTGTATGGCATATTCAATCATAAATTTCTTACCTTTCTCAGATCTGTTATGGATAATCCACAGCCAGAAGACCAAAGCAAAAAGCTGAAACCGTCACACAGTGCAGCAGAAGAGGGCGGCAATGCATTTGTGTTTGCAAGTTTTCATGGTAGAAAAAAACTAACTGGATTATCTTAAGGAGTAAAAAGTCTTGATCATCAGAAATGGAAGGTTTTAATCATGGATCTTTAATAAAAAGATTTTTTAATCATTATTTTTTTTTAATTATGGACATGACTCAATTTGAATCATTAGTCCAAATGTTATTCAACGACATGACTTTCCTTATATGTCTACCTCAATGTGCTGGGCTGCTAACCACTATCTTGATAGCGTTGAAAGAGATTTTTACGTGTACTGCTGATGAGAGACTGGATAGGAACCTATAGGAACCTCAACTCTCCAATTATCTGCCAGCAAGCTTTTTATAGGTACTGGTCTGCTTCATACTCCTTTTCTCGGTAGTTTTAAGGCAATCGAGTTGTCTGTCCATACTAGTGTAGCAGAGTTTTGTCTATACTGATCAGCTGCATTCTTTATTTTAAATTTTTATAACTTCTTTGAAGATTTCAGTTCGTAGTTTCTTCCAGTGTATGCTAATTCTTCCCTTCCCTAAAGCCTCTTTCTTCCACTTGGAATTTAATACTCACCTCTATAAGACACTTAGTTTCAAAAAAGTTGTTTTACCTTTTCCTAGAAAAGGTTGCTGCTGTTTTTCTCCTTTGGAGACAGCATCTGGAATTAGATAACATTTAATTTTATTGTCAATAATACATGAAACAAACAACCACAAGCCTTCATTACAGTCTGGAGGAGTTTAAGTTGGGAATTGAAAAAATGCCAAAAACTGCCAGACAACAACAACAGCAAAAGTTAATTTCTTTAAAAGTATAGGAGAAAGTGGATTTTATAAGAAATGGAAATAGCATTATATGTTATTTTCAAAGTAGGATATATTTTTTAATTTCAGGACTTACCACAAACTAATGAGAGATGTTTTCTTCTCATGGATTGAAAAGCAAATGTAAAAGGTAAAAGATTGTTTGCCTACTTAAAGAAGTCATTAAGCTGTGTTTTCAAATTCTGTAAGGATAGAGATCTTTGCAATTGAGTCTTGTTATTGTCATTTAACAATTTTTCCTTCCAGTCAGGTGTACAAAAGGATTTTTACATGCAATGATGATTGGATAGGGCATTGTGTGCCTTTTTTTTTTTTTTTTTTTTACAAATTACATATTTTTGAAATCTGAATACATAAATTAGTAGTACAGTACTTGCTTAGCTTACTCTTTTGTTTATTTTTCTGATTCCACTAAAACTACATTTCTGGTAAATGCTTCACTATTAAATAATTAAAGTGCTACAGAAAATCTCCTTGTTATTGTTACAGATAAGCAGCAGGTTTTTAAATTATGACTTTACAGGTCTTTTTTGTTAGTATTACCTTTAATTCATTTCAGGTGCTTAGACTCAGGCACGCAGTGTCCTTTAGTCAGCTCCTGTCATTGGACATATCTCCTAACGTTGAAACACCCATGTTCCTATTCGGTAAATGCAAGGGTAATGATTCTTGATATGAGGG
>VYZM01011664.1:54766-65647 GCA_013398915.1 Dromas ardeola | reverse complement strand
CAAGACGGCGGGGTGTGGTGGATCAGTCCTGGCCAGCAGCCAGATGCCTACCCAGCTCTCTCTCACTTACATTCCTTAAAAAACAGGGGGAGAAAATAGGATGAGAAACCTCATGGGTCAAGATAAAGACAGGGAGATTGCTTACCAGTTACCGTCATGGGCAAAACAGACTCAACTTTGGAGAAAATAATTTAATTTCTTGCCAATTAACATAGATTTGAGTAGTGAAAAACANCAGCAGCCAGATGCCTACCCAGCTCTCTCTCACTTACATTCCTTAAAAAACAGGGGGAGAAAATAGGATGAGAAACCTCATGGGTCAAGATAAAGACAGGGAGATTGCTTACCAGTTACCGTCATGGGCAAAACAGACTCAACTTTGGAGAAAATAATTTAATTTCTTGCCAATTAACATAGATTTGAGTAGTGAAAAACAGACGAAAAATTCAAAACCACCACCTTCTCCCCACCCCATTTCACTCCTTCATACCTGACTCCTTTACCTCTCCACTCCCTGAGAGGTGCAGGGGAGTGGGGAACTGGGGTTGTGATCAGTCCATAGCAGTTCCTCTCTGAATCTCCTTCCAGCTCACACTTTTCCTCTGTTGCAGTGTGGGTGGGTCCTCTCTGCAGGCTTCAGCTCTTCATGAAAAAACTCTGCTCCAGTGTGGGCTTTCCACAGGCCACAATTCCTTCAGGACATATACAGTTGCTCTGGCATGGAGTCCTCCATTGGCTGCAGTACAGATACCTGCACCACCGTGATCTCTCCCATGGGCTGCAGGGCAATATCTGCTCTGACACCATGCAGCACCTTGTCTTCCTCCTTATTCTCTGGCACTGGTGTTCACAGGATTGTTTCTCACTTTTTTTCTCTCCTCATCTGCCTGTGTGACTTTTTGTCCTTTCTTAAATATGTTTTTACAGAGGTGTCACCAAATTTGCTGATTGGCTCAGCTTTGGCCTGTGGTGGATCTGTTGCAGAGCTGGCTGGATCTGGCTGTGTCTGGCATAGGGTAGCTTCTGATCTCTTCTCATAGAGGCAATCTCTGCAGCCCTCACCCCTACAGCCCCCACTGCTACCAAAGCCTTGCCATGTAAACCCAATACAAAAGCAATGCAATACAGGCTATTTCTGGTATAGCATTGATGACAACTTCCTGACACAAGGAACTGAGATGATTGAGGAGCTGACAAGAGGAGATACTATGCTAGTCCTGTTATTCACAAACATGAAAGAATTGTTTGGTAATGTGAAAGTTAAAGGCAATCTTGGCTCTAGTGATTGTGAGATAGATGGTGGAGTTCAGGATTGTGAGAGAGAGGAGGAAGGTAAATAACAAAGTGTGCTAGGTGATCTTCTTGACAGAATCCCAGGGGATATGATCCTGGAGAGACGAGGGATCCAGGAGAGCTGATAGATTTTCAAGGGTCATCTCTTTCAGGCTCAAGAATGATCCATCCCTATGAGCAAGAAATCAAGCAAAGATGACAGGAAACCTGCATGGATTAACAAGGAACTCCTGACTGAACTCAAATATAAAAATGAAGCATAAAAGAAATGGAATAGGGTATAGGTGATCCAGGAAGAATACAGATACACTGTCTGAGCATGCATGGGTGGGAAAATGAAAGCCGAAACCCATTTGGAGTTGAATCTTTTGAGGGATGTGAAGGACAATTAAAAGGGTTTCTACAAGTACACACGCAGCAAAACGAGGGCCGGGAAAAATGTGGACCCATTGCTGAATGGAACAGGGATCCTGGTGGTAAAGGACATGGAAAAGTGCAAAGTACTCAATGCCGCCTTCATCTTGGTCTTTACTGCTCTCTCACCCTCATGGAGTCCAAGGCCCCTGAGAGCAGAAGGAAAGTCTGGAGCAAGGGATACCTGCCCTCACTGGAGATGGATCAGGTTAGGGAACGTTTAAACATAATGGACATACACAAGTCCATGGGGCCAGACAAAACGCAGTCATGAGCGCTGAGGGAGCTGGCTGATGTCACTGCAAGCTCACTCTCAATTATGTTTGAGACAACATAGTGATGGCGGTGATGGGGGGAGGTGGTGGTATTCAGGTCTGGAAGGAAATAAATGTCAGTTCTCTCTTCAAAAAAGGCAAGAAGAAGATCCAGGGAACTACAGGTCAGAGAGCATCACTTTGATTCTGGGAAGAGGCCCACTACAACTTAAATTGTTCTGTGATTGTATGACTCTTCTTTAAAAGCTTTAAGTTAGTGAATTACTCAAAGCAGTGCAGTTGTTAAACTAATAACATTTGGCCTGAAAAGACTGAAAAAAATGACCTCTCAAGAAATCCTTAGTTAGTCCAGGAAGTAATTATTCAGACAGAGAAATAGATCTCATAGTTTTAGTAATTAAAGCTTGAGTGCAACATTTTAATCACACAAAATTCTGAAATTCTGGGTGTAAACAGAAATGTACTCCTGCCTCATGAGAAATCTCAAGGTGAAAAAGTGGAAGCAGTTACTTCAAGAACTATGCAGCAACTGAATATTTTTCTCCAGCATCACAGTTCTGGAAACAGTCACATTCCAAAGATATCCATTTTGAGAACCTGAATTCCTTTCTGGCAGGTCCAGCCACAAGT
Organism: Dromas ardeola; assembly: GCA_013398915.1. Classification (NCBI taxonomy): domain Eukaryota; kingdom Metazoa; phylum Chordata; class Aves; order Charadriiformes; family Dromadidae; genus Dromas; species Dromas ardeola. Next base: position 63,035 of record VYZM01011664.1, on the reverse strand, counting down.
AGGTCTCTTACATACTGCCTTTCAACTGTAGAAGAAAGGATGCAAAGTAGCTCTGCCACATCACTTCTATTTTAGCTATTTTACAAGTATGAGTATCAAGCCTTCCTCTGCTGAAACATGTCATTTTGTGCTACTTTATTGTTGCATATTGGTTGTTCCTTCCCCTTGCTGATTAACATAACATTTTCCACTATTTCCTCTTCCTTTTTGTCAACTTTCTTCAAACTCTTTTCTTATTTTCTATTCTCCATTGAGATATGAAGGGCAGCCTTCATAGCTCAAAGGATTTTCAAATTATTTGGTAAAGTTTTAGGGCTTTTTTGCCTTTGTATTGGGTTCTTTACATTCTCCTTTGTGTTACAGTATTTCCTCTTTTTTTTTTTTTAAATACTTTTCAATAATATTTGGATGCTTTTACATGTGTTGTAAAATGTTATGAACTAAACAGTTGACTATATACTGGTTTTAATTCTGTCAAGATTTTGTATTTTTTTAACAATAGCGATAAAATCTGAAAGTCAGCTTGTCTTAATTGATATAAGGCTTCCTGGTTGAACTGTAGGTTCTTGGTTTGAAAGTGTAAAATGCATTCCTGTAAAGGCCACACAGACCTTTTGTCTTTCATTCAGTAAGGAATCAAAATGCAGCATTTTAGTAAGCTCAGCTCAGTTGCTGAGGCACATCCTTTAAGACAAGAAAATCTATTTCATATAATTTCATAGAGCAGCATTCAAACATGGTTATCAAAGTTTCTAAATGTTTGTTCTGATGTGATTGAACAATGGCAATTTGTCTCCTGGCTGACTCGCCCTACAGCAAGACAACTCATTTGTCTGTGTCAGTGTATGTTGTTCTAGATTGTAATGTTTGCTTTACTTTCAGGAACTGTTAGTAGTGGTTTATTTGGCTTTATGAAGGATAAAGGGTGAGATTCAGGGAATAAATTAATAATGATATGGCAAATTGTTATTTTTTAATGATGGAACCTTAAACATTTTTTTTTTTTTAAATCCAGTGCACTAACCTCAGACTGCTCATTTTGGAAAATATACTTTTAATGTAAACATTTATTTTAATCCATTTGTGAAAGATAATTTTTTGTGATTAAATGTTTTGTTCTGAGGCTATGAGACACATCCTGGAAAGCAGAGCCTCATCATGTCTAAGACCTATGTGAGAAGACAAATGCCATAACCCCAAACATCTCCCCTTCCTCATTCTTTTCCCCAGCTTTTATTGCTGTTCATGACGTCATATGGTATGGGATGTCCCTTTGGTCAGTTGGGGTCAGCTGTCCCAGCTGTGCCTCCTCCCAGCTTCTCTTGCACCCCCAGCCTACTTGCTGGAGGTGTCAGAGTGGGAAAAATAAAAGGCTCTGACTCTGTGCAAACATTGTTCAACGCTAACAAAAACACTGTTGTGTTATCAACACTGTTTTAGTAACATACCCAAAACACATCACCATACAGGCCGTGATGAAAAAAATTGACTCCATCTCAGCCATACCTAGTACATCAGCTCACTCTAAAATAGGCATGAAGGTTGAGACTCAGCTATACAGGCATAAGCATGTAGTGACATTTAAAATATATGTGCTCATCATGAGTGACCTTCTATCTGCTGTTTAGAATGCTGAATGTCTCTCTGAGGCTCTCAGTTAGTGCTGTGCAGACATCTTTGATACCTTATAACAGCTGAAATTTCACCAGATCCGTGTCCGGTAACCATTTTAATAGGCGGATCAAAAGGGTTTTTTTAGAACACTCCAGGAACACAGTAGAATGGTGAGTCACGCATCTTACTTCCTAGACATCCTTCTACCTCGTTCTACCTCCTTACTTTATCGATCGATTGTAAGTGCATTGCAGACCTAGTTACATGTAGCTGAGAGTTTTAGGTTACAAGAAGAATATAGCTGTGTTAGTGAAGTGACCTTCATTATAACTTGAAGTTTAATATTAGTAACTTAATCATGATGACTTTTTTTTTTTAATGTTTCCTTCAAAAAATGTGGTCTCACTCAGAAAATCAATGTACACCTTTTCTTAAATTTAGGATTCATTTCAGGGTTTTTAAAGCTGATTTATAATCTTTGTTTCCTTACAGAAATGATTCAGTTTGCATCCAAATTTTTATTTGGTATAGGAAGAAGGATGTTAAACTTATTCCAATGCGCATGTTCAAAATGATGCGATGGCATGTGTTCAGCTGCTGTATATGGAATGTTCAGACAATACAATTTTAATGTTAGTGGCTACTTATTATTATTTGTCATAGTTTTAAGATTACAAGACAAAAAGATGCTTCTTATTATACAAATTCACTGATAATTCAGTGGTATACAAATCCACTATAGAAAAATAACATGGAAGAAAAATCTACTGAACCTCTTGTTTGCTATGATTTTACAATTTAAAAAATAGCTTTTCATCAAGCCAATATTAAGAGCATTTTATTTCAGCCTAAGAGTTGTATTTTATTCATTAAGAGCTGATTTATACACAGTGAAAACACAAAGTAAAGAGCAAAATGGTCATGAGGTAATCCTTCTTCCTTTAGTCCAGTTTGATTAAGAGCAATGGAGAAACAAACAAAGAATATAGATAGGAATTAGAGAATTTGAGTATTTTATATAATTAAGGATTCATGGCAAGACCCCTTCCTTTTAGTCTGATAAAAAATAAAAAGACTACTGAAATCAGATCACAAGATATTTAGGTGAACAGAATGTCTTAACATAACATGAATTTCTTTGCTTTCCACTTCCTAGAAGATGAACAGTTTACAGATGGAAGCAGTATGATGGTTCAGGCTAGGCTTTGAATCCTGGACTTCTTGTACTAGATACATATGACTGAGTGATGAATCATTAGGTCTACTACTCTAGCTGATAAAAATACAAGGATATGGACTCAGGCACAAATGTCACCAGCTGTTCCATGCTAGCAGTCTCAATAGGAATAAAGAAAATGGTGGCAAATTAAATAAGCAATAAATAAATAAATATAACAGAGAAGAAGTAGAAAATAAAGTAATGCAATTAAGTTCCCAGTTCCTGGATGTGACACTTAGAAGTTTGATTTAAATCTCTAGGAGTATCTGAGATCTTTTGGACTCACATTCTACCAGCTGTGATACTAAGCAAAGGCTGCTCAGGAGGGCTATTTATGAAATCCAATTCTTCTCTCAGGTATGGTAGGATTCTTCAGTAGGAAAATGAGTAGGAACAATAAAACTAGTCCATGACAGGATTGTTGCTGACCTTCTTTCCCGCCTTTCTTTCTCCAGTGCACACTCCTAGGTACATTCTGTTGAGACTTATCTGGAACTCTTGGTCTGTGGAGAAAGCAAAGGAGAAGGTTTGTGTTGTGTGTTGACAATGGCCAGGACTTAAGTACCCACACAGATGCTTGCTCATTCCCCTACACCCAGTGGGATGAGGGAGAGAATATGAAAAGCAAAAATGAGAAAACTTGTGGGTTGAGATATAGGCAATTCAAGAAGTGAAGGAAAAAGAAAAAAAGAAGAAAAAAACAAAAAAGTGATGAAAAGGTAATTACGCACTGCCTCCCACAAGCAGACTGATACCCTGCCAGTCTCTGAGCAACAGCTACCTTGGAAGACAAACACTGTCCATCCCCCTCTTTTTTTTATTGCTGAGTATGATGTTATATCACATAAAATATCCCTTTGACCAATTCGTGTCAGCTGTCGTGCTGTGTCCCCTCCCAACTTCTTGCCCACCCCCAGCCTCATCTCTGGAAGGGGGTAGAGTGGGAAACGAGAAATTGGTGATGCTATGAAAGCACTATTCCAAATATTAATAATATTAATTTAATTATAATTAATAACAACAAAACATTGGCTTGTTATCAACAAAATTTTGGTCACACATCCAAAACATAATGTCATGTGGGTTGGTATGAATAAGGTTAACTCCATGCAAGGCAGTCCCAGCAAAGTTTGAAATCTTTATTCTCCTAATCCTGAAGAAACTTGAATCCAAGTAAAGTATTTCTTTCATCAATCATTCTTGCTATCTTTCTGTTGATTGTCTTAGAAGGATAATCTCTAATTTAAGTTTTTAGTGCTAAAATACCATACAGCTGTGAGTGCAATGGCTGCAGGGGTAGAGGAACAGTTAGCAATTATGAGGGTGATTCCAGATTAATGAAATAGGAGACTGCTTTCTAGATTGTTACATATCCACTGCTTAGCATATGTGCATAAATAGTCCTACAAAGACTGTTCCCTACAATGTTATTTATTGATTGCTTAATATAAGTGCAAAAAATAGTACTAGGAAGAAAATAAAATAATTAGGCTTGGAGTGCTTTTAGTCTCCTGCATTCAAATTAAGCTACTAAGCAGACAAAAATGTGAACTTCCTGAAGTGGAAGGCAATATAATTCACTTGGCTATAAAGATGGGAATTCTAGTCTCTGGTCTAAAGACTGCTTATGTGTTTTTTTCCAGCACTTCAAAAAAATGAAAAAGTTACAAAGGGAAAGAACAAGATCAAGGACTTTCTGTGTTTTCTGAAGAATGCCAGAATCATTAGCCTATAAAGTCACTTTTTTTTTTTTTTTTGTTGCCTGTGGATCAATTAATTTTGCACACTTTGTTACTCACAGCTGCAAAACCACAAGGAAGTTGAAGCATCACTCCTTACGCTAATACAATATTCATACATTAACTGAGCATCAGCCAGAGGCTAGACAGAATGATAGCACTAGAGCATCTCAGGTGCCTATTTTGAGGCAAACTGAACTTTTAGCTTCTTAATCATTAAACTAATAAATAAACAGTCAGACTTTGAAAAATGCAGAAATGTTTAAAATTCAGGCTTTTTAAGCACAGGTGACTTGCAGCAGTTTATATGCTATGGATTATCACACTTGACTTCTCATTGACCCCATTTTAATATGCCAGGCAACTGCATCCCACTATCAATAGTTCTACTAACTGAAGAGTATGTAAATATTACCTCTATTGGAGCTAAACATGGATTATGGGATTTGAGTTAAATCTTTTCTTTGGAGTCAGAATTGAAAAATTTTCTTTGCTCAAGACTTAGATCTTCATTCTGTTACCTAAAGCTGCATATCTGGTGCTGCTTGATATTTCAGTAGTTATTCTCCTAGACCTCCAGATGTTATTCTGGACATTTGTGTGTCTTCTGTGTCATAATTTTCAGCCTCCCGCAGTTATCTCAAATTTGCTGAAATATCTCGTATATCACTGTGAGGTACTTAAGACAAAGAATGAAGAACAGAAAGACAATATAAGAAGATATCCCATATTCCATTGTAAAATATGTGACAAAATTACTTCCTGTACTCTGACTGTTATCATTTGCACACCTGCAGAGTTTGGTTAGCCAACCCTCACTATGATACTGCCATGATGTATCGTTATTTGCACTTAAGTGTTTGTATTTGCAGATACCATGTAGGAGGTCCTTAAACTGCGGCATGTAAAATGAGATTAGATGATTATGTTTAGGCATATGAATCCCACCCTTATGTTTCAGTTATCATCAAAAGAGAGAAATGCCACTTACACATTTGTTTTCATTGTATTGCAGGCATTGAAAGTTATATTAGTTTAATGGTGTCCTAAAGGCTTTATATTACTACTATAGCAGCAGAAGTATAGCACATTTTAATACTTAGAAAGCATTCAACATCATTGCAGAAAATGAGCATCGGATTACTCTGACGTCTTCTTTGATGAATATTCAAAGAATAATAGAATCATAGAATCATTTAGATTCGAAAAGACCTTTAAGATAATCGAGTCCGACCATTACCCTAGCACTGCCAAGTCCACCACTAAACCATGTCCCTAAGCACCACATCTACAACTCTTTCAAATACGTCCAGGGTTGGTGACTAAAACATTTATCTGGGCAGCCTGTTCCAATGCTTGACATTCCTTTGGTGAAGAATTTTTTCCTAATATCCAATCTAAACCTGCCCTGGTGCAACTTGAGGCCATTTCCTCTTGTCCTATCACTCATTACTTGGGAGAAGAGACTGACCCCCTCCTTGCTACAACCTTCTTTCAGGTAGTTGTAGAGAGTGATCGCCCCTCAGCCTCCTTTTCTCCAGGTTAAACAATCCCAGTTCCCTCGGCTGCTCCTCATAAGATTTGTTTTCTAGACCTCTCAGCAGCTTCGCTAATAAGTTATGGGAAGTGACTTGGTGAGCACTTCTGCCATCTCCCTCAGTAGCCTTGGGTGGATCCCATCTGGCCCTACAGACTTGTGTGTGTCTAAGTGGTGCAGCAGGTTGCTAACCATTTTCCCTTGGATTATGGAGGTTTCATTCTGCTCCTGTCCCTATCTTCCAGTTCAGGGGATAGGTACCCTGAGAACAACTGGTCTTGCTATTGAAAACTGAGGCAAAGAAGGCGTTAAGTACCTCAGCCTTTTCCTCAGCCTTTGTTACTGTTTCCTTCACATCCAATAAAGGATGGAGCTTCTCCTTAGCCCTCTTTTTGTTGCTAATGTATTTATAGAAAAATTTTGTATTATCTTTTACAGCAGTAGCTAGATTAAGTTCTAACTGGGCTTTGGCCCTTCTAATTATCTCCCTGCATAACCTCATGACCTTGCAGTCCTCCTGAGGAGGGGAGGAACATAATTTCTTGGAATAATACCTTCCAGAGCTATGAGAGACTGAACTTTGAGTTCTTTTTCAAAATTGGGTAGTGAGATTGTATTTTTTATATTGTGAAAGATGTATTTCATTCTTTTCAAATTGTGAAAGCCTTAAAAGTTCAAATTGAACCTTTCACTGACCCAGAGGTGTGAACCAATAAAGATATGGCTTGGGCATTGACTTATTAGGTGTAGGTCCAGAGGAAAGCTGGAGCTGTGATTGTCTTTAAGTATCCCTCCTTTGCCCACCATAATCAGAATTTTTTATAAGCCCTTATGATATGCATTTTTTCCCTGTATACAGGCTACCCCCAAAATTTTAGGGGTGGGATCCTGTTCAGAACTAAACTGGCCAAAACTTAGATGTTTACATGCAAGTAAGTTTTTAATATTCAAGTGCCACATGAGATGTTTTAGAATATCCAAGGCATGTACACAGGTCTTGCAGAGGTGGCACAGGTCAGATAGGATAGCCAAGGCACTGTACAGCAGGAGTGAGAAGTGAAAGCTAAGCAGTACATTCAAAAGTGTTTAAAACAGCATTAAATATCTACTCATATATTACTGAATCCAGTCCCTACATTTGAGAAATGTATTCCAGGATCATTTCAGTTGCCCACCCATATATGTACAATGTGGATCCATAGGGCAACTCAAATGATTCTAGATCTCCATTAGATAGGATAAATTTACTAGACACCTTAGAATTTTATGAGCTTCATCTCACCGTGCTCTCTTCATTTCCTCTGGTGTTTCCCTCTTAGTAGTTTCCACGTACTATGAAATAAGCAGATAGCTGATATGATTGTATAATAGTAAGCAGCTGATTGTGTAAAAATGAATCCATAATTATATATATATATTAATATTAAGAAATAGAGGTTTTTGTTTGCCCTTTGTTAAATTAGAGGCAAGAGGGCATTTTTAGTAATGTAGCATGTCTTGGGTCATTGAGTTTACACTCAATATAGACCTTGTTGCAGGTGAATGTGTAAACTGAACTGCAATGCACCATTTATCAAAGTCAATCTTAACCCTGTTTTGTTTAACCCCCTTTTGAAGAAAGTTTTGCACCTCATTCTGATGGTTATAAACTCTTCTAACTTTCAAGAGTGTGTTAGCAGAAAGGCAAAAGTGAGAAGGACTGCATTCTTTATACTTCCTTGTTGCTGCAGATGGCATTGTCTCTCTCCAAATAGCTGTCTTTGGTAGAAAACATTAAATGCCTCACCATACATATGCTATATAACTGACGTTATTGTGATTATAGATTTTTCTAGAGCTGGTTTATCACCCAGAAGTTAAATACAGGATCAGGGAATGATTGTGGAGGTGATTCAATAATTTATATATTTCAAATATACTGATAGGAAAGCTTAGGAAGAGTGGGTTCGATGAATGGACAGTAAGGTGGATAGAAAACTGGTTGAAAGACAGAGCTCAGAGGGTCGTGGCTGGGGGCACAGAGTCCAGTTGGAGATCAGTGACGAGTGGTGTTCCCCAGGGGTCAGTACTGGGCCCAATCCTCTTCAATATATTCATCAACGACTTGGATGAGGGGATAGAGAGCACCCTCAGCAAGTTTGCTGATGACACAAAGCTGGG
>VYZM01011664.1:1108-26499 GCA_013398915.1 Dromas ardeola | reverse complement strand
GATGCTTAAACTGCATTCAGAGAACTGCTATATTCTATTTTTGAAACACTAATTTCTGAGCAACTGTAAACAGTCATAGAGAAGAGTTGATTGAAATGTAACATTAAAGATCTTTCATTAGAGAAATCAGATTTTTATCAATCCTGTATATACATCATGCATAGCAAAAAAAAAGTTTCTGCCTCATTTTTGTAGTGACAACACCCACAAGCATATCGTTAAGAAGTGACATTTGAAGTACAGATGTTTACCACATGCCACATGCCGCATGTATTCTTATACTTTAGGTTCATCTAGAATTTTTCATCATATTATCAGGATAGCCAAAAAAAGTTTTAATACTTTGGTTGAATAATTGATTGTTCTCTTCCTTTAGGAGGCTTTTTGATCACAGAATCTCTAATTTCAGTTTGGAACATGGTACCTTTAAATAGTCTTCTACTGTCTTACTCATAAAACTGTATCTTTTTCTTCTAATTGTCTTTCACAGACTAGTATATTAGACCCTTGTAAATTCACAAAAGTCAGACTGGAAACCAGTAAGATGGATAATAATATAAAGTCTTGAGACTGACTGAGATTTCTTTCCTAACTCTATGTTGCTGGTACCCACTCATAATATGGCAAGCACACTAAACGTATAATGGTGTAGAGTAACAAATGCAACCCCCCGACACACATTTGGCCAAAATTATACTGCATGAAAATTCTTCTCACGCACATATTAGAAGAGAGTTATTTTTACATGGAAAGTATTCAGAAATATTCAGACCTTTAATAGTGTTGAGTGTTTTTAAGAAGAAGCCTTTTGTTTATTTGTCCAAAGATATTTTAGAAATACAGGACACAGAACAGGAAGAAGTCTTAGAGACTATTGAGTTCACACATCTAACCTTGGAAGGAAAAAACATTATTTAATTAAATGGCTATATATGTATTTATGATAAAAACAACAACAAAACACAGTATATAATATAGGAAATTAGGCTGAGCCCTGTCTATTTAATTTCATTTAAAAACACGTCCTGAAAGTTTTGTATATAATAAGAGAGAGAACTTGAAACTAATTTGTTCAGGTACTACAATTAATGTAATTATCTGCTATGATTATAAGGTAGTCATACCAGCTTTATTAAATTTGACATTAGAAGATGTCATTTTCAAGGTTTTAAAACATTTTCCATCCTGAAAATGTTATTAAGGACACATTTTGAGAGAAGGGTAATTTATTATAAATTGTTACATTTAATCTGGAGGATAGGTAAACTCAGAGGACCAAATTCTTTATTGCATCTATGTAGTTTGTCACATCTGACAGGTGAAAGTTCAGAAGTTGCCCTTTTTCTCTTTTTAAGAAAGAAGTAAGGTCAACAGAGATTGAAGGGTAGGAACAGAGGAGTGTAAAACAAGCAGCACTGATCACGTCAGAAGTCTTCCAGTCCAAAGCTAGAGCAATTGTCTATCCTTACCTCACTGTATAGACATGGCATTCGGGTATCTTCGAAGTAATTTTGGTGTCATGATTTTTTAACAGACTTTTTTCCAGAATATGGACTAATTTATTCTTTTGCTATATTATGATTGCAAAGTAAGTTTTGTCTTTGTGTAATTTAGCACTGAGAAGAACCAAGACCTAAATTATATGTGATAACGTACACTGGTACACTGGCATTAAGGTCAAGGGTGTATGGAAACCCAGTAAAAGCTCCAGGGAAAAATTTCCCACCAGGAGAAATTCCAATTTATAATTTATGTTGTAGTATTACCTTTATCACTCTTCAACATTTGCTGTGCTTTCAAATATGCACATAGAATACAGACTTTATTTATTCAGAAGAACTTAACAGCCTTACATAAATACTTAGCTCGCATAGTTAATGCAGAGAAAATAAGAGGAACGCAATGAAAACAAAATTAATCTTGAGAACAGTCTTTTGTCTGCAATATACAATACATTCTATTCACTTAGACTGGCATAATAAGTCCTAGAAACATATATTGTACTTTATAGGAAGGAATGGACTTCATGGGATGTAGGGATGTAATTATTGATAAAAGTATTTGTATGAAGAGAGTTTATTTTCTACCTTAAATATCATTAAAGGATATGCCAAGTTAAAATAGAAAATTACATGGATGAGATTACTCAAAAGCCAAATTATACTTCTGCTTTTTATTTGCTCAATACCTTAAATATAGAACTGTCACAGAAGACGAGATGGAACTTCTTACTATTTTCTACTCATATTTGCTTCCTTTTTTCCCTGTTTTTTTATTTCCTTCAATACTCTGGATCACATTGTTTAAAAGTGCTGTGACTTAACTAATTGGTTCTGAAACATAAATCAATAGAGTCAATTTCAAGTAATTGGAATGCAAGGGACCTATTTCCAGGATTTTTTTTTTTTTTTCCATGTTAAGACGATGAACTTTGGGTAGATACTTCCATCAGAATTTTCTGCAGTCAGAAGAAAGCATTAGCTGGCTTCTGAAACATTACTGTCTCTATATATCTTTAGGAATATAGGCATATTACGCAGAAAATCCCACAAAGATTTCAAGAAAAAAGTTAGAATTCTGATCAAATTTGAGCATTTGTTTATCTTACATTATCAGAATTATTACAGTGATTTCTGGAGAAATAATATATGTTCCAAAACATTTACCTGATCAGTAGGGTGTTTTTTTTGTTGTTGTTGATGTTTTTTTTTTTTTTCATTTAGCCCATTTTGCAAGGTCCTAAATCTAGAAATTATTTCAAATGAACACATAAATACATATTTAATGTATGACAGGATTTGTAATTCAGTACAATTGAAACTGCCTGTTCACAGGTCTCATTCCCCTCCTTTTTCCTGAGTGTGGTTCTTCTGCTGGTGCAGATCTGTAAAAAGAACTTTACTAGAAAATATTTTTTTTAACAAAATCTGGATCTTTTATTTTTAGGAAGATAGTTTTGCAGTTAATTCTGAATAATAATGGTATATTAAAAATAATTGCATTCTTTGTCACTTACTGATTTAACCTGTTCTATAACTCTGTGTACAAACAAACCGTAATGTTGGAAAACAAAGAAAACTGAAGTATAACAAATAAGACAGAGTTTTCTATTTGGTATTTCGGTACAAACTTCAGTCTTCAGTTACAGGCAGTGAAAACTCCTTGTTTAATAAAGCCATCCTGTTTTAATACACTTTTAAATTAAAATGACTTACTCATTTTAACCTAAGGCATATTTTTTACTGTTTTGTACTGTGGTCTAACCACTTAGCAGCATAAAGTATCATTAAGTTGCAACAGGAGATAAAAGTCTAGAAGGCAATACAAGAAAACAGCTGTTTATGGCATTTCCTGTTGTCTGGGTTAAACAGCACAGTGCCCCAAGCACTAGTTGTTCTGAATGCTCAATGCTTACATCCGCATTGTGAATTATCTTAGAGCTCTCAGTAAATTTTAGGTATTGCTGTCTGTGGCAGCATTAGGTCCCCTAGTGGAGCTGGGCCTATTTGACTAACTTGGCCAGCAGTGATTTCTTGTGAAAGAAACATATTCCCTGTTAAGGAACTGCAAAGGTCCTTTTGATTCTAGTGACAGTGCTCCTGAGGGAACTATAGCTTTCAGGTTTAAGCCAATTAGCAGTCTGCTGCTACACTCAAATTACTTCAGTGTGAGAGCAAATAGAGACAACTAACCTCCAGAACATGCAGCTGTTAAAATATTCTAAGAGTTTTGATAGGTGGAAGCAGGATTTTCCTTTCATAGCATACTAGATGGGCATGCATTTTAATATACAAATAAAAACTTTAATGGTTGTAAAAAAAAAAATTATGTAGGATTATAGGAGGAAAAAAGGGATCCATACTGCTGCAAGTGTTAGCCAAAACCCAATAGCTCAGGCTTTATACTTGTGTCAAACATAATCATTCTACTCTATTAAAATTCATTTTAAACTAGCTGAATTTCACAAATTTCTCAAAATATTTTTTTTCTTAGGAAAAATAAGAAGACATAAATAAAATGAATATTCATCTCAGAAATGACACTTCAATTTTAATAAACTAAATCTGTATTGAATATATAGCCATAAACACAATATTACATACTAGTTTCCTTTAAAAAAATTAGTTAAATTTTTAGGGTTTTTAAGCAGTGTTATGAATATTTGAAAAAAATGCTAAGAAAACAGGTCGGGTTTTAAATAGTTCCAGAAACTACTACTGTGGGGAGAGCTGACCAAAACAAATTTGCTTTTTTTCCAAACAAGGGCTGGCATTCATTTCACTTAATTGTAGGACTCTAACGCTTTGCCAATACTGAGGATGATATTCAAATAACCAAACATAGACATGTTCACTGTAGCTGATTACACTAGTCTTCCTTTCTAGTCAGTGAAGAAAAATACTTGGGGAGGTGGAGGAAGGAGGAGAGGCTCTTAAAGTACGAGTCACTTGATCTTTTCACAGTGCTTAAACTGAGACAAAAGGAAACATATCTTAGAAGTGAGGTGTTTCCCTCCATTGTGTGGAACTATGAGGACAGGCAAATCACCAAATTCAGATCAATAAGGTAGATATGTTCATTCTTCAGTCTTCCTCTGAAAAGTTCAAGAGGGAAAAAAATCCACCACCCTATGTATGAAAACATATAAGAAAGAGAATTTACCGTACCTACCATCTATGTTGATGGCACACACTTATTTTAGATTCACATGCCACACCTTAGGTACTTGCATTAGGGAAGGTCAATTTCATCCAAGATTACAATAACTTCAGCAATATTCCATTAATTACTCATCCACCCACATGATCATCCAATTGGTAAGCAGCTTCTGGTACCCTCAGAAAAACCCTTTTCCGTTGCTTGCGATTGAGCAGGCCCTGAGTTTGCATACATTTACAGTGACTCAGGGGAAGGTGGGTGATATGAAAGTAAGTTTCTGTGGAGTAGATACCTTGTTCTGAGATAATCACCTAAGTATACTTTACAGAGAGATGGACAGAAATATGTAGTTTTAAAACATAGTTCATCTAATCTGAAGTAGACATCTGAAAACATCACGAACTATGGCATAAAATGTCAATCCATCCACTGTTGATAAAGACCTAGCTAGCTCACACAGATGTTTTCATCACAGATATCTAAATTTAGGTGAGCTGTTTCTGTGAAACTTATAAATAAAATAGATTAATCTTTAAAATTATGTTTCTTTTTCATTTCCATATATACAATAAAAAGCTATTATTCTCCTTGAAACTTCCATTCAGCTAAATTTCTAGAGAAATGTTCATCCGTTTCATCTCCAACAAACACCTAGGATACCCTATTAAACACACCAATAGATCTTTTCTGCAACATAATATTGGAAAGGCAGGCAGTCATTCTTGGACTGGATCCCATCACTTCCCACTATAATTATAAATGCAAATCTGTACTATATTATGGTTTTTTAGCTTAAAGTAAGCATCACACTTTAAGCATATTTAAGTGAATATCATTTCAATAATATTTCTCATTCTTCAGTTTACCTGAACCTTGCAATTACAGCTCTTCTCTTTGTACCAAGATTTCTTTGTACAAAGATTCACTTTGTACCAAGATTTCAGCTGCCGCTTTCATTTTCTATTTGTCTTCTTATCATTCTAGTTTCATTACTTTTATTTATGAGTAATTGCAGTACCTCAAGCACATATGCTTTAGTTTGTTAATAACTTTGTCTTTTCAGCCTGACTTTCTCCAAATTAGCAGGTCTCAGCACTGCTGGCGCTTAGCAGCTTAAATAAACAAAAGAGCTCTGTGAATGGGTTTTCCCTGGTCTGCTAACATATGGTAGTCAATCTTCACTCTTCTAGCCTTCAAGACATGCAGCTTATACTGTCAAATATAACATAAACTCACTATTAGGTAGTCATTGTTTCAAAATAAAAAATGATAATATACTCTGAGAATGCTTGGAGGATGGGGATTTGCCCAAATGAAGCGGGGGGGTGGGGGTGGGGTGGAGAAAATAGGAAAAAAAGAGCAACCTTGTTCTGAAGTGAAACTAAGACAAGCATTCAGCGTAGGTCACTTCTAAGTATTGTTCATCTGATGCTTCTCATTATTGCACAAGGGACGGTAAGGCAGAGAAGGGCAGAGAATACCCATCCCACAAACTTTTATTTCTCCATAACCTACAGTGGAGGGTTCAGACTAAGGATTTTTCAATGTCTAGAACGGTTTAGAAAAGCATTATGTTCAAATCACAGGGTTGTCACCTGACATGTTATGGCATACTCCAGCAGTGAGAAATTCACGCTGGCTACATGATAATACTGAAGAAAAACCCTGTAGGGAATGGGAAAAAAATGCACCTATAAATTTTGATGGATGAAAACCAAGTCTTTACAGTAATCCAAGAAAAATTCTTGGGGCATTAGGGCAACAAATACAAAGCGCTGTTTTAGTAAAACTGGGGCATATGGTCCCTTGTGACATATTTAAAACATTTCAGTAGCTTTAGAATATATGGCTGCTTTTATGACATTCAATACAGCTTATTGACCATAGATGCATAATACATTTTATTTTACAACTAGGAAACATAGTGAAAAGTCAAATTTACTTTTTCCCCCCTGCTACTTAATGACAGGATTACTTAACATAAATAAAGATTGTGCAGGAATACAAGAATTATTAGTAGACTAATCAATATGCAGCTCATAAGGAAAAAGAATTATCTTGGCTTTCTCAAATTTGGATGCTTCCAAAACCTTTTTTTTTTTCTTTTTTTTTTTTTTTTTGGCAGCTATTTAATAAACAGGCTAAAAAAAAAAAAAGACAGCAAAAACTAAAGGCCTGATCTTTTATTTTCTTTCGTAAATTTTCTGTTGAATGCAATGGGAGCTTAAACTGTGAAGAAATAATAAGATCAAGACCTCATTATCCATAGATTAACATTTCTGTAATTTTAATAGACACAGAAACATTTATTCTTTGACATGTGCCATACAAATTCGAAGCAGTTATATTACATTACAGTGCATCACTGAAGGTGTGTAAATAAATGGCTCGCTAATGCCAGATCCAGTTCCTGTGCTCCCCTCCCAAATAAGACACTGTTCAATTTACTTCAAATTCAAGTATCTATATGATTATATTAATGACCTGATACAAAACTAAACACATAAATATGTATCTCCCTGTATTTATACATAGCTTCCAAAAAAACATGAAATACAAAATAGAGATTAAATTTTCTCTTTACATTCATTTCTCAAGTATTTGTTTAAGGACTAATTGTGAAGTTCAGCACCAAAGACCATGCTGTTCAGCCCCTTCCCGCCATGGCAGGTCCCCGGCAGGGGCCAGGCAAGTCTTTCTCAGAGGGCCATGGTGGCCTTGGCTGTTTGGAGCCAGCTGGAGCTGGTTGAAGATGGTTGGAGCTGGTTCCCCCACCCCCACACTCATGTGACTGTCACTGCCCAGCAGAAGCTGCCACTGGTTCAGGGAACGCTGCTGGCTGGCCATGGTTGTTGGCCTGACAGACTTGGGCTGAGGGGTTCAACAGCTTTTTGTGTAATGAGATGCAGGGGGAATCTGCTGCCTCCTCTGCAGGCCTCCCAGAAGGAGACCACGGGGGAGAAATGTACCCCCAGAGTCCCGAGCAGGACCTCTGATCAAGGGGGCTGCACCTGCTGCGGTCATCTTGCTCTTCTCTGTGGGGTTTGTGAGGCAGTGGTGAGGGAGTTATGGTCAAGTGTCCCCCAAGCCCAGTGTCCTTGAGGATGATGACACTGGTGACCTGCTGGCCCAGATGGAGTATTTTGTGGACCATTTTTGAGGTCCATTTGTGTATTTTATCTGCATTTTTAGTGACTTTTTTCTATATTGACAGTTTAGACTATTAGATGGCTAAAACATGAACTGAAGTAATACTAAACCCATAGCTCCATAGGTGTCTATATGGACTGTTCCCTTTCACCCACAGCAAGTCTGAAGCAGCCGCTGTGCTGCTTTTGCTTAGTGGTACGTCCCCACAGCATCACATTTCCTCCTGCACGTGCCATGCAGACACAGACTTCGATCATTTCTCTCTTCTGCATTCTCCTGTGCTGCTGTGGGTCCCTATTAACCCTACAGTCATATAACCACAGAAAGACCCCATAGCTCCACAGAAAAATCCATCTCGCCTAACTTTGGATGTTAGTCTTGTCCCAAAGTCCCTGTCACTTTCCAGTCATTAAATGCAGATTTTAAACGACCATTTCTGATGTAAAGGTCTATACGAATGCCTAAAGCTGGTTGAGGTTAATTCAATGCTTGCAGTTCTGTCAAAGCTAGTCACCAAGGATTCTACAGCCAATGGAAAGAGGCAGATACATTTCAAAAGAAAATTACCGATACAGTTATCTCAGGACTGAATCAGATTGCCACTAGGTAGTCCTACCAGCCTGTACTGACTAACTTAAATTAGACACCAACATTTTACAAGGCTAAATTTAGAAAATATAAATCCTACTGTATGTCCGTGTTTAGAAAGCTCATAGTAGTCACTAAGGTGTATAATTATTGCTGCACTGGCAAGTGTGAGAGTTGTTTCTTTCTCTCAACAGAGAGGGACAAGAAAGAACTGGGAGGAAGTGTGTGTCAATAGTTCTAAATAAGAAGGAAGAGGACATTTGTCTTAAATGGGCTCATGTCTCAGACCATATGGAAAGCATTATAGGAGACAGGTTTATTGAACTCCATGAATAAAACCAGGAAGTTTATTAAACTCCAGGAAGAAACAGAGAAGTGAAGAATGGGTAAAAAGGGAACAAAAGGTAAAGAACTGACAGAAGGCAGAATCAGTAGGTTAGAGAACTTAATTAATGTAAAGGAAAAAGAGGAACGTACCTGGAAAAAAAGGATGTGATGAAATATGTAAACCACACAGAGTTAATGTTTAATGGATTGATTTCATGTTCTACTTCTGCCTAAAATATTAGTGTAAAACTGTTATGCTTGACTTCTCAAATTCTTTACATTTTCTTGTGCAGATACTTTAAAATGAAGATGAGATCCGACTAAATCTGTGTTGTGTAATGTTTGACCCATCCTGTTTCTACAGATTACATCCTAATCACTCTAAAGCTCCCTCTTCTGCAGGTTACTAGGAATGTGTTTTACCTTTATTTAAATACTTTTTCTCTAGGCAACTGAGTTTTGTGAGTATCTTCAGTACTTCCTTCAGACAGATTCCATTGAATAGTATATTTTATTAAAAAATCACCAAACTAAACTAAAATACAGATTTTTCTCTTAGACTGTAGAAAATACTGTTATTTTTCAACTCCTGTGAGGAAAACCATTTTTGTTTCCCTTTAGCAGTTATTTTCTCACTTCTAGCAATTCTTGCTCCTGTGTTTCTTTAAATATTTCATATTATACCATATATATATATATATTTTTTTTTAGCTGTTTTCTGTTAGTTTTTCTTTTCTTATATGGTCTCAAATAGCTCACTATATCCAAATATTTTACATTTAGGTCCTTTTATTTCCTTTTTATAAATTGTCTTTCTGCTAGTTTCTCTAAAAGACTTTTCTCTAAAACACTTAAGTCTTGTCCTTGTTCTATTTCAAAGATTAAATTCTATCTTCCATGCTCAGACTAATTTCTGTCATCTCCTTAGAGTGTGTGGCTGTGTTACGGTTTTTTGCTTTCATATTGTTCTGTTTTAAATGTTCAGGCTTTGAGTTCAGTTGAATATTACAACTAGAGCTTCATGAAATTCAGTTCATATGCATACCATTTGGTTTTATTTTCATTCCCCTATGTTTTCCTGTTTTATGTTTTACAAATCCCAAATTTAAATTTAAACACAGATGAAAATCAGTAATTTTTCCACAATTTTCAATAAAATTATAGAACAATCCTCTTTCAAAATCTATGAGTACTTTTTAACTGGCTTAGTTTTACTTCCATCTTTGTGGTGAAGTCTTCTCCTACTAGGCTTTGTCCCTGATGTCAAGCAAAAACAAAAGCTGAATCCCACTTTATAGCAAGGAATTTCTATAATCCAGAGAAAGAATCCTTCTGGTCCTATAGATATTTTCTAATTACTTGCAAGTTTTTTGACTTTTTTTTAATAGTGGTAAGGCAAGTGAGAAGAATGTGTATGTGTAATCCTCCTTTACCATCAAGAAGTTATCAAGAAGTGATACTTCATGAAAAATATATAAATGATATTATAGTACGATCCCAGACAACAAAAGCTGGTATTTGAATATGTATGTTTTGTGGTACAATGGAGGTTCAATTAAATTACTTAAACATAGCCCACAAGAGCCACTTCAGATGCTGCAGGTTATATTAGACATCTATTTAAAACTGATATATATGACAGATATACAGAAAACCTGATGGAGAGTTTTACATTTTTGGGCATCTAAAGGCCAAGCAAGATGCTCTAGAATATCTCAAATGGTAATCAAGATGCTCTAGGATATCTCGGATGGTAATAATTGTCTATGTTTAGAAAACTGAATCAAGCTTTAGGATGCGATTCAATATCTGACTGCAGGCAGTTTATAATGTATATATCCAAGCTCATGTTATCAGAAAGACGTAAATATAACCTTTTCACAAAATAAAGGCCTATTCACTACTGTTAAAAGCTGTAGCGCATTTTAAAGTTCCGGGAATGTTTCATGCTTCATTTATATTAAATGTTTTGCATTACTTTTTGTAGTAAAGTTTAGGTTAATAGTGTCTTTAGATGAAAAACAAAGACAACACAACAGGAAGTGGAGAAATTTAAAGATAGTGCAAATGGCCACCAAAGAGTTCAGTAACAGTCTCTGAACTGGGTATGTTTTAAGAAAAGGAAATGAAAGAAAAAAAGGAAATTAGAAATGGAACACATATTGTACAAAATTTTATGATGCTGTTATGAAAAAAGCAGGTTTTGGTGGTTTGTTTTTTTTTTGTTTGTTTTTTTTTTTTTTGGACAGGGAAAAATATGCATAGTTCAGCTGGAAATCCTGAAAAAAATATGCACAAAATTTTCAATATGATAGAACAATTTAATCAAAAAATCCCAAACCAACAACAAAATTAAAATTAATTATAATGTCCCAATAGCACTAGGTTACTTGTTGCTTATCCTGATTATCATTCTAGTGATGTGTGGGAGGTAATCATCTAATAGATGGAACAAGAGGCAGATATGCCAATCATTACTCACTCTGATCTTCCTACGGACTCATCCTATCCAGCTTTAGATGCCAAACAGTTAGGAAAATGCTATTCTGAACTAGGATTATAAACTTTCTGTTTATTATATATATAGAAGTGCAGAGAGCAATCCATACAACTTAAATTGCTGGTACTTTAAAGTGGTACTTGTTCTGTGAGTAGTTCCTAAGTATTTCTCTATGTTACCTTATAGGAAGCTTGGGTGCTTAGCTTGTGCTGCTGGTAGTCTAACTTTTAGTCAGCTAAATTTTGGTGAGCTTGTGAGCCAAGAACCTAGATATATGTTTCTTAACACATCCAGAAGACTCTCAGTCTTGATGGTTAACAGAGGTAGAAGACTAGTTCAACTGGAGAGGGTGCAGCTTAGGGCTACTAAGATGATGATACCATTTTATGATTCTATGATTCTATAATTATAAAGAAAAACAGTTAATATTTCTAAAAGTTACCCTGTTTATCCTGCATCTTTTGTGCTGGATTGAACTTTTTTAATTGTGGAGTTTTTGTGATATTTTTCTTCCTTTCAGGTATTTACTAAGTTAACACAAAAGGCAATATGGAAGCATTGAAGTACACTTTGAACACTAGTGAGTCCAGATCTCCAGTCCTCTTTACCGATCCAAAATATCATATCAATATATTTTCAGAAAGACTTATTGAATATCTAATAAGAGCTAATTACTAAATAGTTAAATAAAAATGCAATTACATTATTTTTTAAAAACATTAATTAAGTAGCTATTACTAATCACAGAATCATAGAATCATCGCATCATTTAGGTTGGAAAAGACCTCTAAGATCATTGAGTCCAAACATTAACCTAACACTGCCAAGTCCACCACTAAACCATATCCATAAGCACCACATCATGTCTTTTAAATACCTCCAGGGATGGCAACTCCACCTGGGCAGCCTGTTCCAATACTTAACAACGCTACAATAGTAGGATATTCATAGAATCATAGAATCATAGAATGATAGAATCATAGGGTTGGAAGGGACCTCTGGAGATCATCTAGTCCAACCCCCCTGCCAGAGCAGGGTCGCCTTAAAGCAGGTTGCACAGGAACGCGTCCAGGCAGGTTTTGAATGTCTCCAGAGATGGAGACTCCACCACCTCTCTGGGCAGCCTGTTCCAGTGCTCTGCCACCCTCAAAGGAAAGAAGTTCCTCCTCACGTTGAGATGGAACTTTCTATACTCAAGTTTGTACCCATTACCTCTTGTCCTGTTGCTGGGCACCATTGAAAAGAGCCTGGCCCCGTCCTCCTGACACCCACCCTTTAAGTATTTGTAAGCATTAATAAGGTCACCCTTCAGCCGTCTCTTTCCCAGACTAAACAGACCCAATTCCCTCAGTCTTTCCTCATAAGAGAGGTGTTCCAGTCCCCTAATCATCTTAGTAGCCCTATGCTGCACCCTCTCCAGCAGTTCCCTGTCCTTCTGTAAGCCTGTACATAATTAATGTATAACCACAATTCCTTATAGGGGCAAGGGAGCAGAACAGCAGGACAGAGTTCTACAAAAGAACTGAAGCTGTGTACCTCTCAGCATTGATACATCTGAAAGTTGGGCACTGCAGTCCCTAGCTACATTCAATATAATCTGAGGAAACTTAATTTAGTAGCATGGAAAAAAGAAATCTGCACTCCCCATTTTGTTCCCTTAAAAGTTGTTTTACAGTGCAACAAGATAAAATACTGTGAACTGCTCAGTAAAGAAAAAAAAGATCAGAATTACATTGATAACACATTTTATTTTATCCAGGATTGTTATTTTTTTCTCCATGCAATTAATTTATTTCTTGCTCTGCTAATATTATATAAAATTGCAGAGGTTTGGGTTTTGCAGGTTGATTTATTTATTTATGTACCCTTATATGTTATATTTTAATTTTCTTCATAATGTAAAGCATTTATTCTGTCAATCAGAAGTAACAGACAAAGATTGAGTGTAGCATTTGTGCACACTAGAGAGTGAGGTTGAACTACTGCCTACAATAATGGAAAGCCACAACAAAAAGGCAATGTAACAGGAGCATGTGTATATAGGGACAATGAGGAAAAACCCTAAAAGGCTTCTTGAAAAAGAAAAAGATTTAAAAGTGAGAGAAACACTTCATACTCCTAGAGAGAAATCCATCCTGAATCCGTTAGAAAAGAAAGTTCTAGTGGCATCAAGCAGCAGTCTCATGAGGACAAGAAGAAAAGGAACAACAAACTTTGTCAGATGGTGCAAAATGCAGAGATGAGAAATGCAGAGCAAAAGGCTCTCTTCTGCTACTAGAAAAGGAGATACATTTTAACAGGAATGGATTTCATTCCAAATTGCCTGGAAGAATGTGCTAAATTGAAGCTTTTTTTTTTAAAAAAAAAAAAAAGTGAACCTGATGCAGACCAGTGTCAAGGAAAGCCTGTACACCGAGGTGATCCTATTTTCAGCTGTCACAGAGTCTGCACCCCTGGGCACACACAGTTGGGAATGGAGAGGATTATACAGGCACAACACTCTGCTGTACATTTGTTACAAGACTGGTAAAGCTGATGGATCCAACCTGCATGACAGAGATGGGTGCTCATGGGTCTGCTCAACTATCTGTTGGCAACTTTTTTCATCCAGCTGGATGACACAGTGGAGAACTGACTTATAAGCCAAAGCAACAATTCTTACTCATACTATGCATTAATCGAGTTGCTTCTCAGTCGCACCCAAGACACAATGTCCACACTTTGCATAGGCTTGTTTTTTACAGACACAGCCAGGCAGCAGGAATTGTTCATGATGGTTGACATCTTTAATCAGGTTTAAGCAACACTAAGCTCTGAAGGACCAAAGTAGCAGGCTTAAACATCATTCTGTCTTTCCAAGAAAAGGTTTCGTTGATTAGCATGGATATAAAATTTAAGCTGATGCTCAGCAATGACAGTTTTTGTTTGAAGAGCTCCCCAGCAGCAAGGATGTATAAACTGGTTATCACCTTTCCCTCAGTGTTTTGAAGAAAGTGCAGGTAGCACCTGATTTTGAGAACAGCTGCTGTGTGAGGGAACGCATGCAGCTGTTACAGATGACTGACAGTCATCTAAAGATCATTTCCTGATGGTTTTCTGTGAAGCATTCGCCTGTGGGCTGTACTCTGCCTTTGATTAGTATCTAGACCAAGAAAGTGCTGATCATTTTTTCCTAACTAAAACAGAGAACCTGAGAGCAGAAATAATTTTTTCAGGGGTTTTAATCACCACTGTTCACACAATCAGGTATGGCCAGCTCATCTCTTCATATTTCCGAGTGACCTTTCCCCCGGCCCCCCAGTTTGTATATAGTTGGCGTTTTTGTTGGAAAAAAAGGCCAGTTCTTTGCCTAAAAGCCTTTCTACATCTAGAATAATATACGCAGGCAAACAGATACCCATATAGAGGCTTAGTGGCATCTTCAAATGCTTCTTAAAAGAACCTAGTCTTGCCAAGATTTCATGTGTTCTGCTAGGGACATAACCTGGTTCTTAAATCCATGCATTTTGCATTTGATTGAAGTAATGACTCTTTTTAACCCTTAAAAAAAAATGTAAAAGGTACTCAGCTTCTGGTGATGTACGTGCTTAGTAAAAGCTTTTTCAGTTTCACCACTCTTACGCACACAGTTCATCAAATCATTGATCACAAACATGTTTATTTTATTAAGGGTAAATAAGCTGGTTGCCACTAAAACTCTTAAGCAATTCCTCCCCAGATTTGATAAAAGGATATTTATAGAGGTGATAGAGCCAGAAACACTCTAACACTACATCGCCCTGCCAGCAAAAGAAAAGAGTAAGAAATTAGCGTTCTTCAGTCATACCTCCAACCATGGGCGTTGCATGCCCATTATCAAAAGCTGTAGGGGAGGCTATTAACATTTCCATTCAACATAAGGGCCCTCTTTTGTCTGTTCTTTTTTGTTTACAGAGATGTATTTAACTTTTAAATAACAGTTGTCTTGACAACTCACGAGTATCACATGTCATGATAAAGGTAACAATCTTAAAGGGGATCAATGAAATCATAAAGCTCTAGGTGTGCACATGCAATGGTGAAACTTGTTATAAAATTGTTAGTTTTGCATTGCAGGGTCATGTGTCCACAAGACGGTGTGCACATCAACAAAATCACAGGGGGTTGCATCATAAACCAAATAAAAGAGGTAACCATACAGATTTTTTTTTTTTTTTTTTTTTTATTATGACAATGCTGTTGGGAAGACTGGATCCTTGAAAAAAATCCCACAGAGAATTTTAAAGCATTTAGGCAATTTTGTATGTTGCTAACTTTTTTGTTTATACGCTCAGGCTGCAAAGCAAAACCTTTTTACTACCTGTGACCACTGGTGTATTGGGCTTTTTTGTCAGTGTCTGTGTAACAGGCTGGGTAACTTGAAGCTCTCTGCTTCTCATGGAGGTAGAGTTTTATATAATCTATAAAAAAAAAACAAAACAAAACAACCCCAAAACCCAAACTGTTTTGACTCTATTCAAAATGCAAAACTTCATAGATTTCACAAATCTTGTATGCCTCTTCCAGAGCCTTGTTTAGTTCAACAGTATTATATGTATCCATGTATTATGTCTCTAGATACAGTATCTCTGAAGGGTTTCAAGCACAGGTGCAGTACAAGAAGAATAGCTTGCCATTTACCCTGACAGAAACCGTGGGGAAAAACCCATAAAGCAGATACGCTTTTATTTTGAGTGTACCAAAATAGGCTGTTGAGGTGTCAAAATTGTCAGGTATAACTTCAGGGTGCCCAGAAAGGTATTGTTTTATTTTGCTGCTGAAGGACTAGAGGCTAGTAAAATTCTAGGAATGATCTTTTCATCAGGGGGTGTTTTTAATACAAGATAGCTACTTTTGTTTTGCCACTAAAAAGAGCATAACTAGGATTCAGCAATGTAGGCATTTTGTTTCTAAAAACTCTTCAAGCTCCCCATCTGGTTTTGTTATAGTGGTCCACTCATACTTCTGCATAGATGTAAAGTTAAAGCTCACACTGTTTACATACTGTAATGTGGCCCAGGGTAACATTTGGTACAGCTGTGAAAAAACCACCTTTCAAGCGTGCAGGGGAATGGAGAACAGGGGCTGAGGTCAGTTTAAAACAGTTTGCCTCTGCTGCTCCTTCCTCTTCACACTTTTCCCCTGTTCCAGCATGAAATCCCTCCCACAGGAGACAGTCCTTCAAGAACTGCTCCACCACGACCTTCATCACAGGCTGCAGGGGGTTCTGCAATGTGCCTGAAACACTTCCTCCACCTCCTTCTTCACTGACCTTGGTGTCTGCAGGTTTGTTTATCACAATTTTTTCCCTCCCTTCTCTCTCGGGCACAATCTAACCTTTCTAAAATATGTTTTCCCCTGGTGTTTTTCACTCTTTTCCCCCTCTGCCTCTGTGGCATTTTTTGTCTTTTCTTAAATACTCTTTCACCACAGTGCCACCGTCTTGGCTGAGGTGCTCACTCAGCTGTGCCCTGTGGAGGGTCCATCGGAGCTGGCTGGAACCAGCTGTGTCTTGCACAGGGCAGCCCCAGCCTTTCCTCACAGAAATCATCCCTGTAGCCCTCCTGCTACCAAAACGTGGGCACCTGCACCCAGTACAGCTATTGAGTGGAGAAGAACAAACGCCTCTTTATCCTCCTCAGTGATAGCCATCTGGAGGGCAGGAGTGCTACAGTGTTTACAGAACATAAAATGGTACACCATCATTGTAAGGGACGACTCGTAATTTCTCCTAAACAAAACAGCCTGAAGAGACTTTTAATGTCTCAAACACTCGCAGTACCAGGCCTTCTGCTCAAGGAACTGACATGGTTATCTCTTGTGTGATTCATGAGAGAGAAAACTGGTGCCTGGACAGAAACAGAATAGGCCTGTTGTTTTTTTTTTTTCTCTCATGAAGGACAAGCTGTTTCTCCGAAAAGACACTATGCCCAGTGGTGACCTTTGCCTCTTTATCCACGAAATACATATTCAAGTTCACATCCCTGCATATGCTAATGAAGATTATCAAGATCATGCTAAACATATATGACTATAGCTCTCATCTCCCCACCCAAATCATGCTACACGTCACCTGGAGAGGGGTGGGGTAAGAAACCTGAGATGAAACTACCTCTAGGAGCAGGTGAACATAAAAGGGGGAAGACTTTCCCTGAAGAAAAGACCATTTTTTTGCCTGGGAAGATTTTTCCCTGAAGAGACCCTGAAGAGATTTTACAGAGAGGAGTGCTTAACGCTGGAACCAGGACTGGTGATCTCTTTATCTCTCTCTCTCTCTCATTCTGCCCCTCCCTCTCTTTCTTTTTTCTTTCTTTTCTTTTCTTTTCTTTCCCTTTTCTCTTTTCTCATTCCTTTCAAAGAAGTAACACAAGGCATACCGTACTGCTTGCCATACTTCATTGTATATCTGTTATTAAGTACTGCTTGCCATAATTTATTATATACCTAACCAATTATCATAAACCTAGTTAAGACCTGGTTACTAACCTAATAAATGTTTGTATACTGACTTTGATATTTGTCTCACCTTAATTTGCGCTGCTGGGGATTTGTGAATCTGAGTCACTTGCCCTCCTTTTTTCTGAGTGGGATGTGACACCATCAGTCAAGCAGGGACGGTACACCACCACACAGAGACCAGCATAGGATACTAACATGGATCTATAGACTGATCTAGCTGCATGTTTTCATCACCTTCTTTCTTAAAACAGAATTGATCTGGTCTATTTACAAATATTTCATAAACTTCATGTAGAAATACCCAGTCCAAATTAACAAATCTGCACCCTCCTACATATTGCCTAGTCTTGAACCTCTAGTTTGGCCAGTCCCACTGCTGCACATTCTCTAAGCCATGCATTGCACTGCCTCTACCTCCTCTGCAATAATTGATGGTGAAGGCAATGTTGGGTATTTGAGAAGTCTTAGATATAGCAAAAGTCTGTACCACATAATGGCATTACAAGCATTAAGTTCACTCAAAGCAGTGGTCAAAAGGTGTCTCTGATACCACCCACCATCTCCATGTGGCACTTATCTCAGTGTTATGTTCCTAAATCCTTGGCCCATCCATAATTTCTGTTGACAAATATAGTTGTTTTCAGGATACGTTTGGGGATTTTCCTGTACAAGCTCACGTCTTGTCTTTTTGTTCTGGTTTTCCATGATAGTAGACAATGATGCCCGTGTCCTGCACCACAGCACAAAGCCCAGAGGTTTCCCCAATAATGCTGTATAGTCACCCTGGAGGTTTGGAGCTGAGGGATAGGGGCCTCTTGATCGTATTCCCACAACTGGACTCCTCTTCGCATGGCATAGGGGTTCAGTAGTTTTTTCAAGGTTGACCTCACAGAAGTGATCCCTTGCCCCACATATCTGTTCATCTTTGCTCATGTCCCTCTACCCTCTTCAGGGCATGCTGCCC
Source organism: Dromas ardeola (assembly GCA_013398915.1). Lineage (NCBI taxonomy): Eukaryota > Metazoa > Chordata > Aves > Charadriiformes > Dromadidae > Dromas > Dromas ardeola. The sequence goes on along the minus strand of VYZM01011664.1, from coordinate 7,834 downwards.
TTCTTAAGCTTACCATCCCTACAATATGTCAGGAGTTATTCAAGCCATCTGAAGTAGAGAGCCCAAGCTGTCTTTTAATTTGATTTTCTTTCCATTCACATTTAAACTTAATTTATTTCATTCTTTTATATTAAATCATATTTTTATATATAATATATAAAAGATTTAATAAATTTGTATGTTAATTTATATTATTTATTTGTATTACTATTTAGATAAATAATTATTAAAAGTTGATCTTTATATTTATGTATAAATGTATATATTTATACTCCTTCTACAACCTTTTCCTGTATACATTGAAAGGCTTATGTTTCTATAATATATATATATATATGATTAAATATAATTAAACAAATATATATCCTGCATCTAGGCTGCCTGGGCCTTCTGAAACAACCAAGCAATCACAGAGCATTCTTAGATCACATGGGATACACATGTGACAAAATGGCAGCACACTGCATGGCTAGGGGAGCTTGATGTACTTCTGGGGTAATCATAGAATCATAGAACAGTTAGAGTTGGAAGGGACCTTAAATGTCATCTAGTTCCAACCGCCCTGCCATGGGCAGGGACACCTCCCACTAGACTGTAAAGGGGGAATGGGGTTTCCACTGGGCATGGGAAATATGGTGCATAGATCTTACTGTTTATCTTGCATGACAGTTTCCCTCCAACAGCTGCTTTTCAGTAAACAGATTTTGAAACATTTTATATTGCTCTTGCAACTGGTCTACAACTGCATATGCCTCAATTACACATTGTGATTTCTTCTTCTGGTATCAAGTTGTGCAATATTTCAAAGTAATATTTTACAGAACCAACAATGAATGGAAATGGACAGTTTCAGAAGTTCTTTTTTAATGAAAAGGACATTAAAAAGTTCACTTTCAAGAATTGTTTAATCATCATTTTCTGCATCAAACATTTCTGCGGGCTTCTCACAATTCTCTTCCTATCATTTGCCCTAGTTAGCAGATTCATTTCCTAACCATTAGTTTGTCCTGCTGTGATTGAAATATAACTCTATATCCTAATAATCTTTCTAAAAGTGCTGATTTCTGAAAGAAAATTTAATAAAGACATATAAAATAACAGGGTTTATATGTTTAAATGTATTTCCTAAGACAATCAGTCGTTACATTTAGTATGAAGTCACATGCAAAATCTACCACACTAAAGACTTTTTTATAACTTCTATAGCTATTTTGGGCTGTGATGAGGGGCTTGCAAACAGTAATGAATTGTGCCAATGAACAAGCTTTCAGTTCCCTAAACTGTATAGATAATGATAAGATTTAATGAGTGGCTGCATCTGAAAATGTTAACTTTTTTAGGTTTTGGCTTTTAAGTGTAACCAACCCCCTACAGTGTAATTTGGAAGCTTGTGTGAGATGCACAAACCCTTTTTACAATTAATGATCAGTTATACGCCTCTGAATTCAAACTGGAACAACGACTGAGTGACAAACCACCTATAGGTAGCCAATAGGCGCTGCACAGAGGCACAGTCTTACCTTCCTGTGCTGTAATTGAAGAATCTGAAAGGCATTTTCAGATCGGCATACAGTTATGCAACTAGTTCTCCCTCTTTTGAATGGATTGAAAAGGTACCATTTTTGGCTTCCAGATAGCTCCAGTTCTGCCTGTGCTCTCACCTCCCTAGAGACATTCTTCTCTGTTGTCCAGCTCAACAAAGATTTTGTCTGGCACTTTTTCCTTTTCAACATAAATAAATTATTTCTTGTTCTATGCATTTGAGACTGTTTGAGAATTAATCAAACTGAGGATTCAGCTTCACATGAATCTATAATGAAAGAATAAAAATGAAACTATTATCCCCAACCCTGTTAATATTTCCGCAAGGTGTGGACATGTGCTCAGCAATGTCCTGTTAGTCAGATTCTTTCTATTGACACTTTGGGCACCAGGATCAAACTTTGCAATTTTGTATTTGATTTCTGAGTTCTGACCTGGTTGTTTCATAGTAAATAGACCAGAAGTAGTATTTAGCACAGAGTTTAGAACAGAGGAAATAAATAAATTGTTCAAAAATAAATTGTTGAGAAACCTGGAAGAAAATGCAAGTTCCAGAGATCAGACTGAATACTATGTGGAATAGTTATTTATGTCATACAGACAGTGACCAATCCTGAAATAGTAAGAGAAATATTTTCGTTGACCAAGAGACAATCCAATGATGCCAGATGAACTCTGATGACACTGACTATGCCTGTCATGCATAGTGGAATGGCCAGCAACTGAATTTCTCTCTTTTAATTCAATCCAAGCAATGAGTTGCTAATTGCACACTCTGCATCCTATATTGTAAGCGGCTGCCTGTAGATGAAAATATGCTGCAAATGTGTGGAAAAAGATACGGATGGCAATCTTTGGAAGCTGGTGTGGTAGTGTTCTGATGAGCTGGAGAGATGAGAGGAAATGTTCTAGAGAACATTATCACTATGACACAAATTCCATGTATTGTAGCTCAAAACCAGCATCTGTGTCTACAGTAACATCTCACATTGCTTGCATTCTGAGAGAGTATACCGCCATTTTGAAATATTGCTGATCTGCCTACACAGGAAGGTAAAAACAGCAAGATGCTGTAGTTAACTGCAGATGCCAGGAACTGATAATCCTTTAAAACAGGTGATCATAGTGATCACACTTGGTCTAACAAATAGATTTGCATCTCAAAGTAAAGCAAAGGTAACTAACTAGTAAAAATGCAGAGGCTGGCGGTATCACCTGTCTATAATTAGGCACCTTCTGAAGCCATTTGATCTGCATTGGCTCATCCTGCCTGCCTTGCCAGAGGAGATGTTCTCACATATGTTTTGTGTCATAACTGCCAGGCCCATATGGATAGTTCAAGTATTTGCCTAAATTGTCACTAGGTAACCATGTTTAGACAACTATATTTGATTCACTATCCCTTAAGGAAAAAAAAAAAGAAAATATTTTTCATATTTTAAATGTTTTTACATCTCCTGAACAACTTTAGAAAGTCACTTAATTATTGCATCTGACATAATACACAAATTAGGGATTATTTTTACAAATACAACCTCAAGTAGATTTTATACAGAAAGACTTCCCGGCAGATGGGTCACAGGAAAAATCTATAGCAATTCCTCTGGAGAAAGAGAGTAAGAAACCTTTCTGATTAAATCTTAATGTAAATTGATTAAATTTTAATGGAAGTAGATTAAGTTTGTTTTCTTTTTTGTTACTTCACGTATGCCTAATAACTGCTGTAACTGTATAGTCTACTCTGGATTTTGTTCATTTTACCTTAACTAAACATGAATGACTTCAGAGTAACTGGAGAACAGGAACTCATTTCTAATATAGTTGTAGGGCTTGTATAGAATGGACCCTAATAGTATAAAATTAATGTCCTTGTTTGAGGTAAAACAGAACCGATTTTCTTTTCAGTAATTTTACTTTTCAGCTAAGCCTCTCTAACTAACTGAACTCTCTGAAATTAACGGCATATTTTTCAGAAATTGTCGGCTTCTAGCAGTGATAGGACCTGATTGTTTATAATTTATACTAAGGAATGGTATGCAGAGAGGTTTCTGCTTATACTTATTGCTATAACAACCAAAGTCAGCTAACTTTGTTATGTGTCACATTGGAGGGTTGGAAGTGGAAAAGCGTAGAGGGGTTGCACCTGCAGGGAGGAGCGGACAGGACAGGTGACCCAAAATTGACCAACAGGGTATTCCATCCCATCTGCATCATGCTCAGTATAAAAGCTGAGGGATCAAAGGATCAGCCCTCTTTTCTTCAGTGGCTGGCATCTGAGGAGGACTCTGTCTGTCCATCTGCCTTTGATCCCTATCTGTGTGTTCCTGAATCCAGATCCATAATCCAGTTCCCATCCGCTGCTGAGTCCAGTCTGAGACTTTCCCAGTGACTGCTGGTGACATCATCATCATACTGGGAGCTTGATGCTGGTTTGTATATATTGTATCTGTTTTGTTATTTTCTTTTTTTGATATTATTATATTTTCTTTTTATTATTTTAGTATTAATATTTCAGTAAAGTAGTTTAGTTTCTTTTAAACTCATAATTCTCTTTTTATCTCTTCCTTCTCCTCTCAAGGGAGAGGTTGGGGAGAGCATCTGTCATTCATTTCAGTAGACAGACCATCCCAAATCACGACAATGAATCATTATTTCTCTTGATTTTCTAGAATAGCGGAATAAAACTAGAGTAATTTACAATAAAATATCTTGGGTGATGAACATCTGCCATAACATGCACCAAGAGTGGAAGAGGTGTTTTTCAGTACTGATGATGTGACGGTGTGTTCCCCTCCAGGTGCCAACCTGACCTTTATCTCCTGCAACACTGCCCAAGTGATAAGCACCCGTGGTGGTCATAATGGGTGCATCTAGTTGTGATGGCTGCATCTGGCTCAACGTGGTTTCAGGGAGACAGGTAACACAATAGCCAAAGGCTAACTTGAGCAATGCTGGTACTGTGGTCAATATGCAGATATGACTATAGGTCGATCATCTTACCCCCATAAATGGTGAACAGCCCAAAAACCCTTTGAGCTCTCCTGTACGTCAGCGGCCTGCATGCCAGGATCTTCCCTTAGGTAGGGAAGCCTCTCAAGGTTACTTCTTGACATTCAGAGATTCATTGCCACAACAGATCCTCAGTAAGTGACTAATAGCATGATAAACTTTGAAATCTTAGCTAAGTGATATAAAGGACTGATTGTGCATCATCACCGTTGGGACCAGAATTGGACCCAGTATCTTAGTTATTGTCTCACCAGCGCTGAGTAAAGAGGGAAGAACACCTCCCTTAGTCTGCTGGAGATGATCTTCCTACTGCAGCCCAAGAGGCTGTCAGTCATCTCTGCTACAGAGTCACATTGTGATTCATGCTCAACTTGTCTGCCAGGACCCTCAGTCCTTTTCTGCCATCCTGATTTACAGCCAATTATTCCTCCCCAGGTGAAGAATTTTGCATTTCTCTATGTTTAAATTCATGAGCTTCTTCTCCACCTGTTTCTCCAGCCTGTCAAGATGCCTCTGGATGTTGTCTCAACTATCTGGTGTATGAACTGCTCCTCCTAATTTTGTATCATCCACAGACTTGCTGAGAATGCACTCTGTCTCATCATCCAGGTTGTTAATGGAGATGTTGAACAGTTTTGAGACCACTATCTTTTCAATCCACCTTACAGTCAATTTATCTAGTCTGTAATTCATCAGTTTGTCAACTAGGATGTTATAGGAAATAGCGTCAAAATCCTTAAGAAGTTGAGATGAACAACAATCACTATCCTACGTCCATCCACCAAGTCAGTCATCTCATTGCAGAGAGCTGTCCAGTGGGTTAAACATGACTTTGTCTTTATAAATATGTGCAGACTACTTCCAAGTACTTTCTTGTCCTTCATGTGTCTTAAAATAGTACCCAGTATTAGTTGCCTCATCACCTTTGCAGGAATCAAGTTCAAGATTACCAACCTGTAATTCCCTGGATCTTCCTTCTTTCCTTTCTTGAAGATAGGATTTTCCCCCAGACCTGAGGAACCTCCCCCAGTCACCACGACCTTTTACAGATAGTTGAGAGTGGACTTGCAAGTGACATCAGTCAGCTTCCTCAGCACTTGTGGGTGCATCCTGTCTGGCCCCATGAACTTATTTATGTTCAGTTTGTTTAAATGTTCCTTAACCTGAGCCTTCCCCACTGAGGGCAAGTCTTCCTTGCTCCAGACTTTCCCTCTGCTCTCAGGGGTCTGGGACTCCTGAAGGCTGGACTTACCAGTAAAGATTGAGATGGAGAAGGCATTGAGTACTTTACCTTTTTCCATATCCTTTGCCACCAAGGCCCCTACTCCATTCAACAATGGGTCCACATTTTTCCCACCCCTTCTTTTGGTGCATGTGTATTTGTAGAGGCCCTTCTTGTTGCTCTTCTTATCCCTCAAAAGATTCAACTTCAGGTGGGTTTTTGTTTTAGTATCACACACACACAAATAGTGCCTCTTTTTCCTCCTGGGTCACCTGTCCCTGCTTTGACCTTTTTTATGCTTCCTTTTAATGCTTTTGTTTAATAAGGAGCTCTGTGTTCATCCGTGCAAGTCCATTGTTATGGTTTTGCTTTTCGCCCTCTTCTGTCCTTTTAGGGTCCTGAACTTCACCATCTCATGGTCACTGCAGCCTAGACTGTCCCTGACCCTCACATTCCCAAACAGTTCTTCGTTGTTTGTAAGTATGAGGTCCAGAAGAGCACATCTCCCTGTTGGCTCACTGATCGACTATATTAGGAATTTTTCATCACAGAATCACAGAATCGTAGGGTTGGATGGGACCTCTGGAGATCATCTAGTCCAACCCCCCTGCCAGAGCAGGGTCACCTTAGAGCAGGTTGCACAGGAACGCGTTCAGGCGGGTTTTGAATGTCTCCAGAGATGGAGACTCCACCACCTCTCTGGGCAGCCTGTTCCAGTGCTCTGCCATCCTCAGAGTAAAGAAGTTCCTCCTCATATTTAGGTGGAACTTCCTATGCTCAAGTTTGTGCCCATTACCTCTTGTCCTGTCACAGGGCACCACTGAAAAGAGCCTGGCCCCATCCTCCTGACACCCACCCTTTAAGTATCTGTAAGCATTAATAAGGTCACCCCTCAGCCATCTTTTTTCAGACTGAAGAGACCCAAATCCTTCAGCCTTTCCTCATAAGAGAGG
>VYZM01011663.1:49213-88106 GCA_013398915.1 Dromas ardeola | reverse complement strand
CAGCACTTGGCCTTGTTGAACCTACACCGTTGGCCTTGATCCAGCCTGTCCAGATCCCTCTACAAAGCCGTCTACCCTCAAGCAGATCAACACTCCCACCTAACTTGCTGTCATCTGCAAACTTACTGAGAGTGCACTCAGTCCCCTCATCCAGATCATTGATAAAGATATTTTAGTTCAAAAGTGGGGTAGGAATGAATAGCTAAAAAGAGGAACTACAAGAGATAACATCTTGTCATCCTCCAGTTTCCCAAATGTTTCCACAGTCACTTTGCTGAGTCCTCTGCTCTACTGAAGCCTAGTCTACCTAAGTGGTCACTGTTTCTTAATATAGTTTATAGTCATTCTGTTAGTATACTATTGCAATTGTTGGTTTTTCTGATAGTTAAAAGTCAGTTTCTAAATAACTTCATGTTCACCACAACGTATGTACAATACTAGATTGCTGGTTTATGGTCTCATGCTCTAGCACAGTAAGGACCCTGATGGAAATGCATAGTTTGCTTTCGTCTTCTATTTGAAAATGTATGGTGAGGAAATTAAACTTGATATAAAGTCCTTTTGTAGCAGTTACACTCTTTCAGATAATTTTGTTTCAGTTTTATGGTGATAGAGGGGTAGCTGTAAAACAAGATTATCTTTGTCACTGACAGAGCAAGTGTGCCGGCACGTGGCTGAGGGGGCGAGTATGCAGATTTTCCGCCTGGCCCCTGAAGAGCCTGAAAAAGGACTTTGTGACTTGCCAAGATCTTTCTGTTAGTCCCTTCCATCGGGTTTCATCCCAGGAGGGCATGAACTGGTCCTGAGCGTGAATGTAAGGGCATCGAGCATGAGCAATTTCCTATGGGGAGGAGTAACAACAGCACATAATGAAACACGTTCAGCAAACACAACACAAATGACTTTTATTATTCCTTTAAATCTGGTACACAGGAACCAGTAAGTCACTGTACTTTTGGGAGTAAAGTTGAGCACATGAGTAAGCTGAAGTGTGAGACTTCAGTAAATAAATGTATCTTGTAGCTGGAAAGTAATCCTACAGTAACACTACAGATTCAGTACAAAAGTAACTGAATTCTGTCTGTATTTTCAGTATGCAACATTTTTGGATAAGTGAATTCCTCAAGTGGAAAATGATGTATTGCATGTGCCATAGGGCAAAAAAAGGAAAATACATCCATTATCGACTATTATTTATGCAGGAATGGAGTTCTCTACCTTGTAATTGTGTTTGTAACATGGGACTTGAACTCAGAAGACATTAAATTTCCATCTTTGGCTCATGCTTCGGGTGTGACTGGATGCCAACTACGTGACATTGCCATCTCTTATTTTTTCCCATTTAGTAAGGGCATAATCCCTCTTTTCTCTCACGGTTTTCTATTTAGATGTCCACTACCCGACAGCCTTATTCTTGCATGAGGCTTCCCAGTGCTACAACCACATATGTCCACCACAGGACATATGTTCATCTAGGAGTTGGGCAGAATTCTGATGTTTAAATCCAAAATCACAAAGATTTTGCCTTTAGTTGCCTTTAGTTGCCTCAGGCCTTTAGTTGCCTGAGAAGATTGTACTAGTTAATATTCCCACCAGGAATATCTTTCTGCTTTCACTGTCTTCTGCTGGGAGTTTTAAATGTTCTCGGGATTCTGAGAAGATTCTAAGTCCTTTTTTTCTTTGGATAAAAATTGCAAATTCCTAGCCTTTGCAGATGCAAATTTCACCAAAAAGTCACTAAAAGTTTGTTATGATGTTTGCTACTGCCACTTACATCTTTTATGAGCCTAGTTTTACTAGTATGAGCCTCGTATTATTACTAATATAATCTTTTCCAATTTTCTGGATTTTGAGAACTTTTGCTTCAGAAAGGCTAAAACCGCAGGCTATTTATCTCAAACCTCTTTTCCCAAATCCTCCACGTTCTGAAAGCTTTGATAAAAAAATACATGTTTTATTTTATTACAAAGCCAAAAAAGGATTTGGAGGGGTTTTTTTTTAAGTCTTAGGCCAAAACCCTTCCATAGTTTTGGCCATCAATGCTTCAAAATAAACTGTTATTTAATTGTAGTCTTCAAAACTTTGTAAAACATATCCGGTTAGAATGGAAAGTAATGGGAAATACTCAGCTTTCTCAGGCCATTAGAGGATTTCTGTTGTGGCAGTAGCTGTTGCAGGGGCCAAATCTGATTGCTTCTGGATGTAAAGAAAATAGTCGCCATGCCTGTACTGAAAAAATAAGCGCTGCCTTTGGTAGTGAAGGACAGTTTAATGAGAGGAGTTCATCTGAATAGTATAGTTTATAATGAGTTTATAAGATTGCAGGAGACATTTTGTTCTCTCGTGATCATCTCTCTGTTGGTGTTTGTTTAAAATGTGATCTTTTCCAGTCTCCTTCCTCTCTCTTCTTATCAAACCTCGGTATTGCATACTTCCTGTGCTGCTCTTGCTAGCTGCTCATGACTTGATTAAGGTGAGATACAGGAAACTTGTTGGAGGTCAAAAATTTCCCCAGGGACAAAGTTCTGGGAGACAGGCTGTCAAAATAAATTTGGTAAGAGCCGTTAAAATAAACAAATGGTGGCCTCTTTCCACAGAAATGCAAATTTAAATTGCATCGCAGTAAATACCCACACTAGGAGACAGAATAAGACAGAAACAAAACCGCACAGAATCCCCTATCAGAAAATAATCCTTTAAATCTGACCTCACACTGGAAAGACAGCAAGCCTACAAGTATCTGTTCCCGCGAATGGAAAGGGAAGCGTGAGGCTCGCACAGTGAATTACTGCTGCCGACATCCTCGCAGCACACGGGGTGGTGGTGGCTGGGTTTCCAAAAAATACCAAATGAAGTGGCCAGGTAGCTGCCTGGGCTTGGAATGATGACTTCTGCACCACCCTGACACCAGTTTGCACACTCGCTAGCTTGAATTACCCCATACCCGCCGGTAAGCCTCATTGGGTAGCACAAGAGTATTACCACATTGAGTGATATGGATCAGCCTGTAACTGTCACTGAATTTGAATTTCTAGTATCTTCATTTCCCATTATAATATTTATTGCTCAATGATTTATTTCACAATTAAAGTATCTATAAAAATTAGTTATCGCTCTTACACGATGATATCTTAGATTAACAAACTACAAAAGACCCATTCCCTGAATTCTTTTTTCCCTTGCTGCGTTTTCATTTCCCTTGGATTAGACGAAAATGAGGCTTTCCTCTTTCATGTCTATAATCAGTTTCATTTTACGTTTCATATGAACTACCAGTGCTGCTGAGATTGATCTCGCAGCGTAGCTGGGAAAGAAGATGAATATTTTATGAACTTATAAATGATAAAATGAAAGCATATTATTCTAGGGATGTATTGTTCATGTTCCACGTAAAATTGTGACAGCATGTCCATTCAGAACCTTATTTGCACATCTCTCTCATCTCTTTGAGAGGAATCACCTTTCCATGTCAAAATTCTTGCGCTTAATGTGATTGCGAAGACGTTTTGTCATGAAAATTAACAAATACTTCTGAAGTTAGAAGTAGCGTGTTTTCTCACAGACATCACCATGGAAATTTATAAAAGGTTACATGTTTTGTAGATACGTTTCCATAAATATTAAAGCATGGTGCAGCAAGAAGATTAGAGAAAATGGCTCTAAAATAATACCTGCACAAACTCACCCAAATGACTGTCACTGCTCAGAGGCTGAGCATGAGCCAAACCGTGTAGGAAAGATTTACACCTCAGTCAATTTAGCGCTTCAGTGCAAGTGGTGCCGAAGCACTGAGCTGGCCAAATTCTCAACTTTTTTACCTTAGTAAGCCTGAAGCTTTAGAGCATTTAGGTGGGTGAGGATGATGTCTTATTTCCATTGCTCTGCCAAGCTTTTAAATTCAACGGAGTTGCTGGCTTGTGCTGTCCCATGGCAGCTGGAGGACCAGGCTCCAGCTAGTCTCCGCTCCCTGCTGTGGATGCTTTTCACAACTGCAAAAAACCATTCAGGTTGTTTGCAAAAGCTGGTTGTACTGAAGGATCATCTAGTGATGGGTGAGTGTTTAGGTAAAAGTAGCATCGTACTGAGTTTAGTGGCAAAAATGTTTTTCAGTTACCAGGGCTTCATTCCAGAATGACGTATAAATACTCCCCAAACTTGAATATTAGGGTAAACTTAGAGGCTGATGACCCCTCCGCGCTGCCCTACACCCACTGTGTGTGTTCCTCAGATGTTGTGACTTAAAGCCATTTGTGCCACCATGCATATGCATAGTGTCCTCATAAAAACTCGTCACTGAGGTTTTATTCCATTTTGTTTACATAGTTCTGGAATTGGTTCACACACGCTTAAAAGCACATGGTGGGCTTTGCTTTGCAATTGGGATGATTGAAAACAAAAATGCATTCAAGGAGGCTAAATTACATTGTTGTGCAGTTTTGGCATTATTCTCAGAATATGGCTTCATGCTCAGTCACGCTGCAGGTTGTACATTAGACCCGATAAGAACATTTCTACACAGGTGCTTCCATCAATAATAGCTCACAGAGTAGGACTGGTACTGTATTGCCAGGTCACTAATGCTGAAGGTCTGTTCTCGGATGACTATTTCAGAAAAAAAGAAGCTTCATCTGTTATAATAACCTAAATCTAATGATTTGAAGACAGAAGGCTCAATCAAGATTTCAATTCAAGATTTTTGCTCCTGTAAGTTGCGGGTCAAGTCCACAGTCTCCAGGAATATTTGGGGCTCAACCACAGAACCCCGACTTACCCTGCAAAAAACTCTTAGAGAGGGACTTGCACTGAATTTGAAGAAAGAACTGTGCCCCACTCTCATGAAGCAAGGCAGGCACAATTTAGTTCTTCCTGCAGTCAGTTGAGAGATTTGTGTTGAACACATAGAATATAAAAATAGAAAAAAAAAGTTTCAAAAGTCAAATTATTCTGATTTTGTCTTTGGAAATGTATTTGCTTGTGCTGGGAGGAAAAGATACTGTACTTTATCATTGCCTTGTTATAAGATAGCTGGAAATGAAAGAAATACTGTGTTTCCTAGACTGGCATAGGTGTTGAATTTTTTATCACTATTCAAAGGGAAAAAGGTTCTTACTAACTGACTGTGTAGTTAGAAACACACCTGAAAAAGAAATGCTGGATGGGCAATTAGGCTATTTTGGAAATTTCCTGCAGATTATTTAATTAATCTGAGATACTTCACTCAAGGACAAGCATGTAGGTTTTCTTCTACCTAAATAGCGTCAGAGCTCTCATAACCTTCATGCCATGGTGGTATTTTGTTCTCATAAGGATTTTTTATTTGCAAGTCTTGTTCTTTCTTGTCATGTCCAGGGTCTGGGTTGCTGTATCTGAAGACAGTAACATTTATTCTTTTGTCTCCTCCAGCTAGTGATGTATGAATTGGTACCTCCAATCCACAGTTCTGCTACTGCAACATGATGTCCTTCACTCCATTGTTTTTCACCCCAAAGTTAATAATGAGGTAGTGGAATAAGCATGAGCATACCATCAGGTAAATAATGAGACTAACACCATGCATTGAGATTTTGAAATTAGTTTTTTAATAGGGTGGAGAGGAAGAGGGAAAGAACTACTGTCATCAGAAAGAACTTTACAAAGAATCAAATGACCTCCCCAAGACATTGTGACATATATTGATTTGGGATGTGTCTTTTTTTCACTTTAGCCTTTGAATTGAATGATCTCCCAGGCATTTGTTGTAGGACTCCTACTATCACCTTGAGCTTTTTGCTATGCAATTACATCGTAAGAGATGGTTCATGCTCTGAACAGTTTATAAGCCAGATGTCATAGGTAATACGGGTAAGAGCAGGCAGGATCGCATAGCTCCAAGATCACTTTCTGAGCATGTAACAGAGGTTGAGGGTGTTTGTACACTAGAACAGGTTGTGCAGAGAGGCTGGTGAGTTTCTGTCTTTCCAGGCACTTAAAACCCAATGGGACTCAGCCCTGAACAACCTGCCCTACTTGACCCTGCTCTGAGCATAGGGTTGGACTAGGTGATCTCCAGAGGTCCTGTCCAGCCTCAACAATTCAGTGACTCTGTGTGGCTGTGTTAGGAGCAAAGTCAACCGGACCTAAGTCTCTGGAGTCTGAAGACAAAGCTGTTTCTCAAACCACATCATCTTTGCCATAAAGTTGTGCAAACCCAATATTGTTATGGATGGAGACCAGCTGTGCAATTATTAGATTGAGTAGTACTTCTTCATACCAATTGTCCCATTGACTTATATATTAAATTGACTTCTGAGGACCTCTTGACCTGACGGTTAAGCTGTTAATATGCAATTCAATTTAAAAATTAATTGGCACTATTAAGACACTTCTTCCAAACCCATATTAATATATCTTTTAATTTCCAGACCTAGGAGCCCTGAATGAATTAATAATGTATTAACTGGGTTAATATATCGGCATTCCTGGAGTAGTAAATGGGTGCAACTGGTATTAGTTCAGCAGGTCTTAGATTGAAACTGATCTCTCCCAGTGATGAGAGAAAATGGCAACTTAGTCATCTGACAGGATTGTGTCTCTTTTGTGGGTGCCGGAAATAGACTAAAATGTTGCATCGTGCTACACAGATAAACTAGCAATTAATTATTTTTTTACTTCTTTACAGGAGGTCTCAGTGGGTAAAATCAAATTTTCAGTGGGCCTCATATACTGCTGCGTTTAATGTCTGACTTAAATGTTGTGTATGCATTTTTATACATCAATGGAAAAAAATCTCTCCTCGCTGCTTGCGCTTAAAAAATGAGTGCTTCACTGGCAGCTGTTCCCCTGCGCTACCGGTATGAGAAAAAGTGTGACCTACTCAATTAACAATATTGTTTTCTCAAGTACTTCAGTGTTTTCCTAATCTCTCTCCTTCGGTTCTGGTATTTGGTAACCTCAGGATGCTCCTCTCTCAAAATATATACAGGTTTCCACCTGCAGATTTTGTGTATGCTTGATCTTTCTAAAGCAGATCTGAACACTGTTGTACCTTGGCTCAAGTCCGTCACTCATGGCGTTGTCTTCAAAAGAAATAAAGGTAGTCAGTTTTTTTTTACTCCTTTGTATATGAAAAAATACTGAAAGCTATCGCTTCTGGATTATACTGTTGCAAAATCTAAGACATTTATTTTTAAACTACTATCTTCTGAAGTTAGCCGGTTTATTTTTTAAAAAATTAAATCCACAGCAAACAAAGCATCAGATTAGATTTTTCACCGTGTTTTTATTACAGAAAGACTTTCTGAAGAACACATTTTCAGTCATTGCAAAAGAGTAAGGAGTCACCTTGTTTCTTAAACAGCAGTAACCAAACTGATAAGAAATATGTCAAAGAACCTTTTCAAGTTTGGCTTGGTTTTTATACATTTAAGAAAAAGAAGTAAATTTTGTGATTTAGAAATAGCAAGTCTGTTTCAGCCCAAAACAGCAAGTAAAGTCATTTGCGCTCCTTCTTCAGGGCATAAATACGATAGTATTTTAACTCCATTGAATTGATTTGTGTAGCATGCATATCATAATTAATTATCAAAACAAAGTCTGTGTTAATATTAACAGATTCACTTTAATCCTAGGGGGAAAAAAGAGTTAAAAATTAAAGTTGAATTTCTGTTCTGAATGATTTATTTTGAACTTCAGTTTTCTACTATATGTGCGTACATCCCTCAGTTTACCTGTAGGTTGACTTTTATTTGTTACCTTTGAGTAGTTATAAGATTAGTTTGTCATTTGAAAAGTGGGCGATTTTCTAGGATAATTGCTGGAGATGTAGAAGGCAACATAAATTGTTTACTTTCATCTGACAATGAATGTATCTGCTTAGATTTTTTTATTCTGAATCACAGACATTTTTTCTTTTTTTTTTTTGAGATTCTAGAAATTATGATTCAAGCAGCGATTTTAACTGTTATAAGTGCTCACTCCTTATGAGCTCACTCCTTTTTGCAAAACCATGGCACTTGACAGTGGTTGTTACTACTAACACTTGGCTTTCTGTAGTGATCAGAGGACTGTAGTAGGCAGGTGTTACGCTGTGACTACTACTTACCAGGAAAAACTTGCTCCTTATCCTAGCCCTTATTCTTCCATCTGCTTACTTCACTCACTGTTGTGTCTGGCTGTAATCCAGATTTGTAAACTCTTTTGGGGACTTGGATTTTTCTGTATTCCCTGCTTCTATACAGCTTAACATAGAGAGCACAATAATTATCTGAATGGCAAATATTGTGGCAAACTGAAGGGCAAATATTGTTCTCTGCAGTCTTTCCTCCTGACTATCAAAACTTAACTAACTATAGGACCACATTGTGGCGCCATCCCTGGGGGTGCAGCTCATTTTTCTTGTAATAGGAATAAACCTCCTTAAGTGTCCTTATTTGGGTTAACAAATAAAAATTTTTAAAAAGGGATTGATGTATCTAATGCACCAGACTAAATTAGTCAAGAAATTTAGCCATTTATCAACACAGTATCTTGGTGTTGGTGAAGTGAATTTGATCAACACTTTTTAGTTAAGAGTATTGCAACTATTAGCTGTTAACTTAAACTTCTCTTTTAAATTAATCAATGAGCTAATCTTCCGGTAAAATCAAAATATAGTTAATATTTTTTAAAATAACCTGCATTTTTTCAGGTTTTTCTTTCATTGTTTCACATTTGGATTTTGGATGCTTTTTCCCAATTACAATTACTGTAGCCTGTGATTTATGACAATGTAAGACAATACGAATGGATTTAGATTCTGAGTGCACACATTTTTTAATAGGCATTGAACTTTAAACAAATAATCAGTTTCTTTACTTTAGGGGGATAACTCATTAAAGGAGTACAAAATTCCTGCAGGTGTTTCTAAGATCAGTGACCTAAATGCTTACGGTGACAGAGAAAATGGTGTTGATACGGCCTTTAAGAAGCAAAAGGGTAAAGAATTTGAAATTACGTTTGAGGTGTACAAAATGAATTAAAGGATACTTTATCTACAGAGTTTGCAAACTTTTCTCAGGCTCTCCCTCATTTTCTTCAGATGAGCTCTAAAATAATTCTGGCTTTGCATTTCCTAGTGTTATTCCTAGGTCCACCTTACCTTGCAAATTTTACAAGTTTCAACTGGTACAATGAATTATGGATCCATTATTTTATTAGCACAGTAATGAAAGTCTGATGCTCAAATATTTAACCTTAAACAAATGAAATGTTTCTGAATGTATGGGCCACACACTTGGGAAAGAATCAGTTGGACAGAATGCTGTCCCCATGCACTGCCCCTTGCAGAATACCGTTCTCTGTTATGTTGATGGTTTTTTTATTATTATCCTTTTAATGCATTATTGCGCTCAAACAAGATTTACTTATATAACAGGACAGAAAAATAATTTTGTGGAATAGTAGATGGAAGTTAAAAACACGCTGTTTTCTATGTTAGACAATATTTAGTTAGAAATAGCCAGACAGAATAGAAATGATAGAAAAGTTATGGAAAATGTAATTTTCCCTATTTTTTTCCTTCTGCTAATCTTTTCTGTTTCTTCTCTCTGCATGGCATATTTAATCAGATCCATCAGCCTGAGGATTCCTGCCTCTTTAGATATCCCTTGTTGGAAGAAATTAATGTAAATCTAGCCAAGCCCTGATTTGAGCAGGGAATTACCTTAAAACTGGCTTTGAATGACAGTCATGTTTGACTTTTTTCTGACTTAGAAATATTAATATACCTCTCATACTAAAAAGTTTTTGACAGTGAATTAGAAATCATTCCATTTCTCAAGGGGGGCACTTTAATTACCTATATACACAAAAGTGAGAAAACAATAATGTAATTATTGTTTAGAAATAATGATAACTACTGTGTCGAAATACAAGTTAGCATAATACTTAAACTATTTATGATTATTTCCCAGATCTGTTAACAAATGTTTACGTGCAAACATGATCAAATCCATACTGTGACATATGGTGCAATGTTTTTAATGGAACATGATAATTAGATGACTGAAAGAGATGCAGATTGATGCTTGATAATGTTATTAGGAAGTGGATTTGCTTTCGTTACTGTGTGCCTCCTGTCTTCTCTGAAGTGTTGGATATAAGATTCCAGACCATTTCTGTAAGGTGCTGGTGTTCATTCTTCCTGCTCAAATGAATGGGTGTCAAATTTAGTTTTGGTGTCTGAAGCTTTCTTTGATAACCAGCTAAAAAACTGGGTCCGGCCAGCAAAGTCCACCCTATCCAGATTCCTCTCGAGCACCTTTGGCAAGCCTCAGAGAATAACTGAGCTGTCAGCAGACAAGAAGTGGGTGGAATCACCTGGCTCTGGGGTTTTAAGTCCCTTCTCAACATCTGGTGTCAAAGAGGCGAGACCTTCCTCTGCTCAGTACATCTCAAACAGGAAGGTCCTACCGGTACCCTCAATCGCATGGCTTAGCCAAAGCTGTCTCCAGGAGCACCAGGGGTGAAGCAGAAACTCTCTGGTCTCCAGGAGCTGGATGGAGAGTTCCTGTGGGAAAAGGGTGTCCACCTGGGGAGCCATCACAGCAATGGAAGAGATCTCAGGAGCAATGGAGAGCGCAATGGTGAGGCTGGGCTCAGTCAGAGACGTACGTAAGACTCACAGGTATATTGTCTACAGTGTCTCTCCTCACACTCACACAGACTTATAAAAATATGTCAGGGTTTTGCAGGTCAAGCATTTCCTTTCACCTCTTTTCAAGTGTTTCTGAGTCCCTATTCCCACCTGGGGGTAACTGGTGGGAAAATGGAGTTCCAAAATCACACACAGCCTCTCCCTTTGAAAAAGCAAGCATGGTAACCTACCTACCGGTAGTCCAGGCAGGTTTCATTGAAAGCTGTAAAACGCTTTGAAAATTATTCTTACTAGATATTAATGCTTTATTATTGTGCTATATTCCTGCCAAGTTAGATACATGTGGGTGAAATATGGACATGTGTTTGTCTCCTTGTTTGTGTGGGAACTCTGAATCTTAAATTTAATGTGTATTGTTGTGGTTGTGTTCAGAGAAATTGACATTAGTAGCTGCAAGCATATATGTAATTCTTTATAAATATAAATTCTACTTTTCTTAATACCCATAAAACTCTGCTGTACTGTGGGCAAAACTCCAAGTGCTATATTTCTGTAGAGCAGCTACCAAAATGAGCTATTGTTCATTTAAAGTATCATTTGGAAACCAGGTTTTCATGGAAAATGAAAACTTAATTGAAAAGAAAATATTTAAATCCATATAGTTTGGGAAATACTGTAACAAATCCAGATCCTGCAGACAGCGGATAAAATGGCTGGGGTGAAACTTTTCAAACAGGACTGAACAGGTGGGGTCCAAAGTCCACAGTTAGGATTATAAATAATCACCTTGATTTCTAAAAACTCCTGCAGAAGAGAATAATTCACTGATCGGTCCTAGGCCTGGGTAAGCGTCTTTCAAAAATATATTACACTTATTTCAGATGTGGGACTCCAGGACTTGGGTCTTGCAGCGTTATAGTGTTGCAAGGGTCAACATTGAGCCGTCAGGGGAAGATTGTAGCTATATGCCTGGATATCTATAAATTATATACTGATAATTAGGTGTCTGTGTGGTGTATAGGAAGAATTAGATGACCAAGAAAGAGACCCACTAATGTCTTCAATATGAACATGTTACAACATTCTTCTGTCCCATGTCCTGTTAAAATTGTAAGAAAGGAAATTTATCTGCATAAGTCATGTTTTGTGTCTAATTTTCACAACACCTAACAGTCTTCACTCAATAAGTGAAAAACCTGGGATCACCTCGCTTTGCAGCCTGATGACGCTGTACGTACATTTCTCAGCTTCTCATGGTGCAGCATTTTTATTTTACAAGGAGTAAATAACTACTTGTATTCAAGGCAGAGAAGGCATGACATTGTGCACTGCCTTTGGGTAGAGAGCACACACTCAGTGTTGTACTGCCTGTATTAAATAGTACTTGGAGCAAAGGCTGAAATTTCTGTAACTTCCCAGCAGGATTTGATCACCTTTATGTTTGTAGTATATACATCATATCACACGTAATGTCTCTCTCTGGTTTCGTAAGGGTCTATTGCTGTGTGTCATGTGCAGTGGAATGGTTTGAAGGACAGAACTTCCAATAGCTTTGTGTTTAAAAGCATTGATATGGAAAACATGTGGCAGGTTCAAAGCTCTGCAGACAGAAAAAAGGCTTTTTTCTTGTGCCTCACACAAACACTGCGCTGGCTGCTAGGTAAGAGGCAGGTGTTTTTATCAGCTTCTTAGTTCTGAGGACCAAATGGTGGGTGTGCTTTGCTATTAGACCTGATTGTAGGAAAGAGGCGATGGAAAACCTAGCACATGATTTTCAACAAGGGCTAGACACGGAGCTGGAAAGGGGACCACAAGAAGGAATGAGTATACCCTGCCGAAACTTGTCCGTCGTTAGACTAGCAGTTGAGATCTAATCAAGTTCAGTAGTAGCCGCAAATCCTTTCCAGCAAGTTTCGTACAGCACGTACACAGACAGACAGATCAGGGCCCTGTTCGAAGGAAGACCTGGAGGAGGGCTAGAGGCGTAGGAATGAAAAAATAAATCCTCACTGAACAAAAAAATGTGTGGGTGGGTGTGAGAGGGGAGAGGAAATTATGTTCATTTTTCAACCTTGTTTTGCAAGTAGACAGAAAACTCCTTTTTTTTTTTTTTAAACAGTCAGTCTAATTTTCACTCATGATAGGAGGACATGCATGAAATCACTTTAATGAGCAGTTGCTTAAAAGAAACGTAATCAGGCAGATTAGAGTTTTCTGTACTTTTTCAGCTTTTTATGTCGGTATCTACATGTGCTAGAATATTCAAGAATTAATCATTTAGTTTCAAAAATGCTTTGGGCTTTTCAAGTAGTTCTTTGTAATTCTTTTTTTTTTTTTAAGCATTGATGTAGCCACATATTTTTCCATTCATGGTTCGGAAATAGGATTTGCTTCCCTGTTTTTTTTTTATCTGTCAAAGTCAGTAGAAATCATAAGGTATTTATGACATAGTAACCAACTCAGTGCTCCGCAAAACACAGTGTTGAAAATGTGGGCGTAAAATGTTCAGCTGTTTCGTGACTTCCTAGAGCTCTCTGCATGGAACACATCCATATAGTATTTTAAGAGCTTTAGCTCTATATCTCTATTTACCTTGATATAGAAATATTTAAGTGAAAATTATTAAAATTAATGAACTGATGTTTCCAAGTCTAATGATGGTTTAGGACATCGTTATAGTGACTGACTGAGCTGAAAGGAAAATACAGGACCATTTTGAAGGATCTGAACACCAAGCTAGAACATCCTAATCGGAACAGAAATACTGTGGAAGAGCAGGTTTTAATTCTGAAAATAATGAAATTAATATTTGGAATATGTCAGTATTTTCCCCATGGTTTTGTTGTTGTCAACAATAGTTTCAGCTGAGCCAAATCAGCCATTCCTAATAAAGAACAAAGGCACATAGTAAATTCCTGACCAAGAGCACAAACATCTGCTACTCGGTTGCAAGTACAGTAGGCTGACATGGAGGACAAAATGCTGAAAATAGGGAGTAAGGGTCCGGAACCTGCCATTATGAACAAAGTTAATTAAAAGACCACATGAAACCACGGTGGACAAGAAGATACACTGGAAGTTGAGAATAAAGCCTAGTATAAAATACTTAATAAAAATAAATTTTTCTTTTCAGTCTTCCCCGGGAAGTGTCAAACAGTTATTTTAGCTGTGTTTACTCTTCCTGCTTCTACCCTCTTTCCTCTTCTCCTTTTATCGCAAAAAAAAATTCTTTAAAAAGTACTGATAGAAGCAGAGAAGTCGAAGATCACGCCTAGAAATAAAGGCATGCAGAGGAGTGTCCGCTTTTCACTGCTGCAAAGGGTTTTCAGAAGATGTGGCACATGCGTGTGCTTGTTTACGCCGTGCAAATGGGAAGGCATTTCTCGGAGGAATGCGGCGAGCAGTGTTCCTGAAAGCAAACGGGAAATTCTTGCTGATGTGGGAGTCGCCAACACTCTCCCAAGCTAATGAAAACCCCCAGATCAGCATTAAATGGGAAAGAAAAGTGTCTGCTGATTGATTTTTGTCATGTATGGGGTAGGAAGGGTTGGAGGTGGCTCCCTCCTGACGGGCCGGACACCGCTGGTGCTCAGGCTGTCCGTGCACTATCGGCATCTCCCAGCTCAGGGAACTGCCTTCAGTCTTCCTTGCCTTAATTGCTGTTCTGGTATCTCCCGCACTCACAATTTGCTGCTTACTCTCCTCCTTCACCCCTTGATTTTTCTTTTCAGTTTCTGCTCAGGTGCTTTGCTGTAGCTTTGCACACCCAGTCGTGGCTACTTTGGTTTTTAAAACCCGGCCGAGGGAAGGATGGCTGCGCTCTGAACGCCAAGCAGAGCACGGAGCAAGGACTTTTCTGCGCTGCAGGCGTAACTGGGAGCTCTTCATGCTTGCAGAGGGGATGCCATTGCCCCCCATCCCACACACATTTCTGCCTGGGGGTATTTCTAGTAATTTCCTTATGAGCCCTGACCTCTGGTTCCCTGGGAGGGAGGTACCTGTGCTGCCCAGCAGCAAGAGCTGGGATGCTGCTGAGTATTCTGGAGTGCCATCTGCTGGCACTGTGTCCTCTCGCTGGCCCCGTGAGGAGCCATCCCCCTGCGACAAGAGATGCTCAAGGGGTAAGTGCCGGTAGGTGGGAACGCTCAGGGCACTGCAAACTGCTCTACCCAAGGGCAGGGACTTGAGAACCATCACAATAATCAATGATCCGTAATTGCCTTCCAGTCCTCCTCCTTCCCACTGCAGCAAGAGTGAGCAAGGCTGACTGGAGACGCTGGGGCCTGCGTTATGCCTAGCTTTATATTATAAACATTAGTTACATTAGCATCATAAGCATTGCAAGTCTGTACTTTTACCAGACAATTCTGGTTGACATGACATGTTTACAAACAGTTTGGTTTCTCCTGCTTCGTTCAGAGCTCTGATCTGAAGGGATTGAATCTATATTTCCTTTCCATTTCTATGGAAACAGCTAACCCTCTTCCAATATAGCTGTTTTGTAACGGCTGGGCCTGATTCCCTTCTCATGTGGGCTGTTTTTAAGCCAATATTGTGCTGTTGATCCCACCTGAGTTACTTGAAGCTGACAATTACAATTGAGAGCATTCAGATCTGCTGCTGTCCCAGCACATTGCAATGAAAGGGACTTACATGCAAAATGTAAGCAGGTTTGGAGCAGACATTGTAAAACATCTCTTGCCATCCATCATTTTATTTCGATAGCCCTGGTTCTAACTCCAGAGCTAGAACAGCCACAAATTTCCATTATATGGCTCACGCTGACCTGCCAACTGTGAAGAATCGGCTTTTTTGTATTCATTAGGAATATGGAGTTAGATTTGGTTTTCCTCCAAAAGCTTCAGAATACAGGATCAGAATTGCATTTGGATTTGTTGTTTTGTTTTTTTTTTTTTTTCATTTGCATTAAAATACATAATTTTATGTGTTTCAAAATTAAAAGATGCCCATGATCGCTCAATCTCTTATGTGCTGGCCTGGAACAGAAGCAGGAGAGGTCATTGGTATGTACACCTGACTGGGGGAGAATTTGTTCTTTGCTTTAATACTATGTGCCTTCCTCAGAAAAACACAGTAGTTTCTCTTGGGGCTTACCAGCTTTATTGCATTTGCTGCTGGAATGAGGCTGATGTCAAATGGGTTTGATCCTCATATCAGGCAGTTGTGGCCCCCAGAGAAATCATGAATGCATGATGCACGGAGAGCTGGCTGGTCATAACACCTTTCTTATTTCTAACGAGTGATACCACATGAAAAGTTAGCCAAAAGGTGAGTTCTTTCCTAAAATGGATTTTCTGTATTATTTGGTCATTCGGAGAGTGGGTAGAAAGATATCCCACATAGCTGTATAATAGTGAGAGCGGGAGTGACCACTACCTCCATAGGCTTCCTGCAGCTCATGGTCATCATCTCCAGCTCTCCCTGGTTCGGAGGACTTGTGCTTACTTCTCCTGAGCTGGCGACAGCAGCTCGTGAGGCTGCATGCATTTACCTCTTGGGGACACTCCTCTTCCTCTTGCTGTGGCTGTGAAAAAAGCTAAAATGTGTACGCATGAGGCAGGCTTTGTATTTCACTGTGGCTGGCACCATGGGGCACATTATTTTTGAGTCATATTTGCACGGTTCCCTGGTTTAAGTAGACACTTTGGTTCTTGGTGATTCTTGGTATCCTGAATTGAATCAACCCATGGGTTGATGGCTCTTCTCTGAGCTACTTTAATTTTATAGTAGTAAATATATTTGCTCATTTAAAAAACAGAGTAGTATTACGGAAAATCTGGTTTTTGACGAGTAGCTTATAATAATTTGTCTAGCTAAAATATACAGAACGTTAAAAAGATACTCTTTATATGCTTAATAAACCAAAGGGAAAAATAAGAACAAAGTATTTAAACATCTACTGAAGCGTATGAAATATATTTCATGTCACATTTTCAGCTAACTTATACCATAGAGATACTGACAAATCCATTCCTCGAGGGTAAAAGTTGGGGTTGTGGTAATAGGACCAAAGAAGAAAATGTGGTAGGAGGCAATCTATGCCTTATCCCCCTTGGGGAAGGGGGTGTGTTTGGTTTTGTTCTTGTTTTGGGGTTTAGTGTATTTATTTATTCATTTATTTATTAATTTTAAAAATTTACTTATTATTTTGCCCCCATAGTACTGTCATGTTCACTTCCTTTTTGTGGATATATTTGTGGAGAGATCTGACAAGGTCAGTATTTGCATTGGGCAGCTTTGAAACTCTCTGCATAAACCCACTTATTAATGAAACAGATGTGCCTGGTGTTATGCTCTCTGTTGTTATCCACATAGAAGTTTCGGGTCGGAACGAGCTCCTCTTCCTAGCTAGGGGATACTCTCTAAACAGGCATTTGCCTGGGAAAATATGCAGAGGATCTTTCAGACCATCTGCTTGTCTGATTAAAGCGACATGGGAGATTCATGCCGTGGGCCAGGTAGCAGGGGCACAGTTTACGTATTGCAATGTGTATGGCTCCTCTGAGGCCACAGGACGAGAAAGAGAGTTGCTGTGCATGGAACCCTAAGTAGAAAATCGTGTTCGGCAGGACTTCTTTGAGTGCAGGGCCCTGGTCAGGGTGTCTCAGTCCCAGCTACTGCACAGGGGATGCAACCTTTTCTGGTTGGTGGGTAAAAAAGAAAATCCCGGCACTTGTGTGACACCGAGAGTGTTTCTCTTGCGAAGGTTGGGTCAAACACACACATTCGGCTTGAATCCATGACCATATATCCCAAGTGCACTTGTGTTGGTGCTATGAAGATAAAATATAAAAGATGCACAAGACAGCTTCCAATAAAAAGTTATTACTGCAATTCAGAAAAATTGTAAGTGTTTAGAGATTTAGAAATCCATTTCTAAGGTCTGTAGGTCTTTCTGCCTTGAGCTTATCTTTTCCATTTTATCTCAGTCTCTTAATTGTAGTTCAGGTTTCGTGCTAAGATGTTAATAGTTCGTGGAGGGAGCGGTAAAATCTCTCACAGTACTGACCATTTATTGTTTTTAAGCTGTATAAGACTGCCTGTGTTACTTAAATATCTTTGTTTTTACTTTTCAGAAGTGAGGAAGAACTCTTTCTCATTAGGGTAGCATAAATATAGGTCATATGAGGTTTAGTGCCAGCAGTTTTCTGGCCATTGCAAGGGCCCACCCCATCGGTGAGAGTCTCAATTTCTCCTGCCATTGCACATGACCATTTTTGTGAGGTTTTTGGTTCCTTAAAGTGAAAGATCTTAAGTCAGTGGGATATTTAGTGCATAGTGGTACGTAAGATAGAGAGGACGTCCTTGTGCACCCTTCTGGCCTTCGTGACAATGACACACTTGCCTGACATTGTGCAGGACTGGACTCCGTGATCCACGTTGTCTCTTCCAGTGTTAGTTAAGCTGCCACATAATTTCAGGAACTGAAAGGTAATTTAGTACTGTGATTCCCATGCTGTGATGTGTGAACCACTTGCACCTGCAAGACAAAGAAAATGCTTGGTGATACACAGAGTTGTGGCTGCTGATGTGGTCCTTTGCCTCGGATGGTCTGGGAGTCCGGGACCTCTTGGCAGGGAACTTTAGATAAATGCAAAAGCTGCTTGGGATTCTTTAGGCCAGATCCTGAGATCTCATGAATTGCCAACATCCTTAGGATGTGACCCTTTGTCATCTGTATAAATAATGTGTAAATATATGGAAGATATATCCATAGTTGGCCTAAATATGCCTACATCTTAAATAACCTGGTAATTGCCCAGTGTTTATGCATCTCACAGCTTCAGAAATCAAACAATCAGCAGTCAGGAGACAGAGTCAAGCTTGAAAATACAATTGCATGTGTTTTTCCTCTAGAGCCTTTCTGTGCGGCATTATAAATAATTGCTTGCTATCAGTTAATGTCTAATTTAATGCAAAATGGAACTTCTTATGCATGCTGACATAGACCAATGTTCAGTGTGCCTCCATGATTTCACTGCTCTGTAGGAGTAAAGGCATGACTTCAGCTTGTTTAGGTAAGGAGAGGTGATGTAGCTCGGTTACAATGATAAAACACCACAGCTCAGGGCAGGCTGCAGCCTCTCAGCACCAGAGCCTGGATCCACAGTAAGGAATTGGTTTGCTATATGACATTTCAAGGAGATCTAGGTCTCATCTGAAAATATCTCTGACTTTGAGAGACATCTCTCTGAGTGACTTCCTCCTTTTCTTCCAAATATGTCCAGACTTTGGTAAATTCCCAGACTAGGGTCTTCATTGTGTCACTGTGGATCCATGTTAGGAATGTGTTTCTTATGTCTGCTTTCTTCCTTTCATACAATGCCAATTTTTTTTTTTTCCTCTTCATAATTTGAACAAGAAAGACAGACCGTTATGCAAAAGCTCACTTGGAAAAATAAAATGCCTTGAACTAGTACAGCTGCTTTGCTATAAATAAAATTAAAAATACTGAGGTTTTAACCTAGCTGTTTCATTAGTTTGGATTTGCAAACCTCACTAGGTACAATCCCAGTGCATAATATCCCTGAAGAACTTATGTTTTATGCTTATTTCAGTTCTTGTGAGCAGAAGAGCACAGGAACAGTTTGTTACGAACTGTTATTTATAAATTACAACTTCAGGCACACAGAAGACAGGCACTCTGTTGTATATAAGCAGTGCAAACAGTGAGAAAACCAGAGACAGACCTACAGCAATGTCTTACATCTGAATATCCCAGAGATCTGAGAGGTTGTCATCTGCTAGATCTAAAATCTTGAGGGACTGTGTGATATGAAACAATAACTGCTTTTCACATTTTAGTCACTTTTCAATAATAAATGCTTTTGATACTTGATTTTTTCTTCTTCGTCCAGAACATATGAAATAATTTTGCATAAATTATAATCAGGCATAACTGAGATGTCTGGCATTTTGAAATGGTTTCCTATTCCTGCCAAAGCAGGAAATCATGAGTAAAACAATTAATAAATGCCATTCCTCACTTCCTAGCACAATAGAAGGAAAACAAATTCATACAAACTGTATAAGCTTTTAAATGCGAGTATCCGTGTGGCAAAATGTAGCATAAAGATCATGCCTGTTCTGTTCACAGTGTTTTAACTAAATAAAGAGCATCACCTGTTCTTTAGAAAAATAGGCACAGATTACACAAAAATAAGATGAAAATGGATGGCTTCCTATGTAGAGTTTCTTGCTTCCTGATTTAAAGAGTGATGATCAGAGGCAGTGAAAGCTCGTTGGAGATTTTCACTTAAGCTGGGACACTCTGAGACTGGCTCACGGTTTGAAGCCTGACCAGCACTTGTGGCTGACCCACTCCTGTCTGATGCACCAGGTGACACCCAAAGGTTCCGGCATTTTGGGAATGGGGGACTTGGAGGAGTGTGAGAAGATTGAGACCTAGAGCGGGGTTGTCGAGCTTTATTGCACACGCAGTCAGAACTATTCCTCAAAATGCAAGAGAGCAGATGTTGCCCATGGGAGGATGACCTTTACCCTGATGTTCAGGTTTTCTCTGTTTACACCAGGGATAAGCTAAAACAAATATATTTACTTCAGATTGCCTGGGGCCCAAATGGTCTAAAAATATTGAAGCTCACTGCAGCATCTCAGCAGTGAGTTTATTTGAACAGAATCAGCATTATTTTTATAGAACACAAAAATATTTTATGTACTTACGAGTAACGGAGTTTGTTATTAAAAAGCCATCCTCAGTTCTCCTCCAAACTATGTAGCTTCATGCTTGCAGAAACAATTAACATCAACTAAAACCTTGAAACAGCTTCTGTCCAGCTTTTCAACCACTCTTTGAAAAGCTCTGAGGAATGACAAAAAAATAAAAATCCAGTTACTATCCAAGCATGGAGCAAAAATTTTAGTTTGAGGATCAGTGACATAGTGTCAATAGTCCCTGAGCTCTCATAATCAGGTATCTGGTACAGCAGAGACATCCCCACTCAATACTACATAATACCTCAAGTATTTTCCTTCTAGACCTGACCAAGCCCCTAAGAAAGTAGAAGACCTTGAAGGCTCTCAGCACCTTTGCCTCTTGGACTCCAGGCACAGGGCATCAGTTCCTGGAAAAGTCAGCCTTTCGTTAGCAGGCGGCTGACAGGGTGCTGCTCGCTTGTCCAAATTTATTATTCATTCTCCAGAATATGTCTAGTCTGCTTGTTATTTTTCTTTCATTGATTGTTCCTCCTGGAGCCCAAAGGTATGACATTCAGAGCACGCTTTTTTTTCTATATCCCTGCTCACCGTCTCGGTGGCCGCCTTCCCTACCTGCCGGTGAGGGCCTGGCATGGCTTTTCAGAACATAGCGTGTTTCAGCAGCGTGGTTTTCTTTGGTTTTCTTACTCATTTCAGACTGGTACAGATGGATGAAGAAAAAGTCCTGTAAGAAAGGAAAAAAGTATTGCGATGAAGCACAGGGAATCGGGTTGTCCTCAGGCAAATTCCTTATGCTGTGAATGACCTTCAAGTTCACATACTCAGTTTGGGGGTCTCTGACCTGAGAAATCTTGGAAATGGTGTCCAAGGAGGCCAAAATGCTGTTTTCTTTAGCTGAAAGCGATGGAAGATTCAGATGCATCGCATTTTTCAGTGAAGTAACAGGTAAATGAAATTGATTGCCCAAGTTTTATTGCATTCAGATTAGAGGAACAATTTTGACTTGACCTCTCTGTACCTCCGTTTTCCAATGAAAAGGGGAGAGATAATCATCTTTCTCTCTCCTGCACAAGTGGTCTAAGGCTGAGTGTGCTCATTTGTGTGAAATGAGGCTCAGCTGTACTCAGTTTGAGGCGCCATGGGGAGACCTGTGCCTATGGACAGTAAATGCGTTTCTAAGTGGCTGCTAGTCAAGGACTGCATTTTTTCTTCCCTGTGCCAACCCTTCAATAGCTTTGTAAATGCGAAAAGAGGGTTGTGGTCTACTTGTGTGGTATTGTTATGCGTTTTGTTCATGTTGCATTTCAAGCAACATTGAACATAAACATTTTTCACATATTTTTGTCAGTAATTTTTCCTTGTGGTAAATTCTTAGACTCTGACATATTTTGAGCTTGCCTTCAGCAATCTGTACACATGTTTCTTATTAGGATCTCCCTTGTTACATCATTTATTATAACACTGTTTTGCCAAATGTTTGAATTAGGAAAGGCATGCCATTTTGACGTTATTCAGGGATTCTTGCAGGGAAGTAAGGTAAGATATAGATGATATTCTGTTTTGAGCCCATAAGCACAGACGTTTCTGATTAGGGTTTTCACCAGCTTATAAAACCAAATGGGATTTGATAGAAGCAAGCTATAAAGGAAGTTTTGCAAAACTTCTTAGAAAGATTTGAATCCTTAATTTGTATGTATTCCCAGCTGAAGTTTCATTGTGAAGGGAAATGAATATGGGGAGCTGTTGCATAACCAGCAAACTCCGATCCTGATTTCAGAGAAACATAATAAAGTGAAAATAAATTACATGGTAATAATTGTTTTGGACTGCAGGGCTAGTGCAACTTCCAGGGAGAAAAACAAAAGCTCTGATTCACCATGGTATTACTCCATTTTTATACTGATTTATCTGTATTGCATTCAAGGAAAAACACTGACAAAAAATTAGAATAAGGGCAAAGATGACTCAGGTCCCCACAGTGGCAGTTTCTTTCTTATTATAACAAAGCACATACAAGGAACCTATAAAAAATGAGTGCACCTCGTTCACTTGACATTTTCCAGTGATAAAGTCACCATCCATCTGAACATATTTTCTTTTTAATATATGGTAGATTGTTCAATTGCACCCATCAGTGCAATATCTGGATGACAGTGTCCCACAGTGAGTCAGGGAAATATTATTACTCCATTACGGACTGAAGGAAAAGAAAGACTTCGAGACTTGTTCAAATGCAGGCAGGAGAAGTAAGGCAGAGGTGGGAATGGAAACCACATCTGCTGTTTCCCAATCTACTGCCTTAACACAGGGTTTGCCTGGTTTCTTAAAGATGGACTTTCCTGGATCACTGCTTTTCCCTGTCCATCCAAGCACACAGATATTTATTCATTCTAATTTATGTCTTCCATGAGCTGTGTGCTAGTTCTTTGCAGTGCCCACCATGAGGCACTACCCATGTTAAGAAGTCTAACCTTAAATTCAGGGTTGCTTGTTCCATGCCTATGCTATAAGGAACAGTCAGAACATGAATAAAGACGAAAGGGATTGAAAAGGCTTCTCAATTTCCTTGCTTTGTGTGTTGGGCAGAGTTTTCCCTGCCATTGGCCCTCCTGTCCTGCTAGTCAGACTCAATGACTTCTCAAGGAGTAGGAGCAGAGTAGGATCCCTCTCTCTGGAAGCTGTAGTGCTTGAAGCTGCAATTTGTAAGCATCTAAAACCATTATTTTGTTAATCATGTCACTATTCATTGAACGTTTAGTACAGACAAGTTTTTATTACTGTTTCTATGTTCCAGCTTCCACATGCTTTATTTCCCTTTCCAAACAGGAGGCATTCAGCTCCACCCAGCTCTGCCAGCCCAATTATATCCTTTCCAATGCCAGTTACTAACTGCCAGTCACATATAGGTTTTATCCACCCAATAAAGCAAGTCCAGCTCTCCTAGACTGAGGAAGACCTCTCAGCTGGTCCTATTTCCATCCTTCTCTCCGCAGGTTTCCAGAGAAGGGCAGTGTCCCAGCAGAGCAGCAGGGACACCCAGCAGTGTGTTTAATCAGCTCTGGGAAACTGTACCCAAAACAACTCCTGATGAGATCCTCAAAAGGAGAATATCTTAGAGGAAAAACAGTGTGAAATGTCAGATGAGGAGAGACATACATAAGATGATCATTGGGATAAATGAGCAGTTCTCTCTCTCTCATGGCTCATCTTTCTGATTAAAGATGTTGTCCTGTTGTTGTGCCTTCTCTTTATGGAGAGTCTGATAATGATATTGAAGATTAAACCAGTGCTGGTTTTGGAAAGGCTCAGATTTTCAATCTGCTCACCCAACGCTAGTATTTATTTCCTCTGCTGAGAGAGAATATTGAAAAGAAATACCTCTATTTTCAGATCTATGTACAGATGATGTCCCCAAAACTTTGCTATGTTATCAGATTCCAGAACATACTTTGCTTTGTCTGTTTCTGTCCAGAGGGTCACTTTGCAGTTACAGGCCATCATCATACTAGAAATACATTGACTTTTGCCATTATCCCCATGAAGATGAATACAACAATGTCATTAGTAAAAAAAAAATTAAAAGTCATTATTTTTACAGCTTCCCAGAGCTTTGTGTCTAATCTGGTCCGGCCATTGTCAAAACCTGTATGTTTTGTGATATTGCGTGCTTTGTGAAATTATAAAAAAATTCCTAGGAGAAGGCTAGGGAACCACGGAGGCTGGCCCCAGAGGAGTCCAGTAGAAGGTTTGCCCTTGTGCCAGGGAGGCAGGGAGCCCCCAGCAACTTCTCAGCAGCAAAATTGCTGTTCTTTCTCTTCACGGCAAAGTTAACGAGGGCATTGGTTTCACTGACCAGCTGCCATGTCTAGGGAGCTGCTGGTTTGGCATAAAATTTGTACTGATTTGCTGCTTCATTTCTTTCCAACCAAAATCACAGTTCTGGAAAAATAAGTCTGCCAACTGCAAACTTGTTTTGTATCCAGATTTACTCTGTATTTTTTGAAAATGTAGGCTCTTTAGGTCCTTAAGTAGGATTAAATTTATGCGATAATATAGGCAGTCAAATATGAAAACATAACTAGCTAAAAAATAAATTGCTATAGTTTACAAGAAAAGACAGTACCACAAATCTACAAATAGGACACACATAAAAAATCTGGGTATTAAAAATAATGATAGTTTTGGGGATTTCTGAGTCTTTTTTTTCTGAGCTCATGCATTTCCAAACTTTCCAGTAACATTGTAAGCAGTAAGAAATTGCCATTTAAAAAAAAAAAAAGAAGAAAAAACCCCAACATTTTCTGAGGATTTAGGAAAAATGCCAAATGTTGTGAAATTATGATAAAAACGTGAGTGACAGCAACATCAAGAGCAAGAATAACTTTCTGCAAGCATTGCAAACACTGCAGTTCTGACAAAAGCAATGTGGTATATCTTGAGGAATAGCCCCCTTTACTATGCTCACATGCTGCACTGATATTTCTAAAATTTCCTAATTTGCATTGTGCCCACTGTTTTTACACGCTGCTTGCTTTGTACCTCATTGTTCTCAATTGTGCAAAGTAAAATTTAACTATATGGTATAAGCAAATGTTATGTAATGTTGCTTATACATGTAAGTAGAAATTGCGTTAGCACTTTATAAACCAGCAGGTACGATAAAATATGAATAGCAAATAATGATTGTGTATTGTGTGTTTCTCAGGTACCAGTGATCAGACGGAGAAATTGAACCACTGCCAAAGATGTCTTACACCCAACCTAGGCTTTGCCATCTATATTTTACAATACTAATTCTTAAAATGGGCATTGCTAATGTTTGATACATGAGAGAATACGGCACATAATCCAACAGCATGTGCCTGGTCCCAGCTCTGCTGGAACTTTAATCCGTACAAATCTGGTGCTTGTGTGTGGATGATCTATCTCCTTTTGGTGTGGTGCCCGCATCCAGGTAGGTCCTTGTCCTAGAGCAACATATATTAGCCAGAAAGAAAATAACCTTCAGGAAAAGGTCCTGTACCCATGCCCAGGACATGGTGCGGTTCTTTGAGGCTTTTCCATTGTCTTCTTCAGCCTTGCCACTAAAGAGTAAACTGATAAGTGTAATTATTCTGGAAGATCAACTATGGTTTCATTTGTTTTGAAGGAATTTAACATTATGAACATTATTCCGGTGGAGTAAGGTCTGGAAATGGGTGTTCACATAAAGAAGCTACTCTGGAACAGTTGTCACAGAGCAGCTTATTTCATGGGAGCAGCTATGGCAGTTAGCAGCCCTGGTCAGAAAAGACTCACCGCATGAGCAACCATTGCTGGACTTTCTTAGCGAGTCGTATAGCAGCCAGACAGTGCTTAACTGGGTACCTCACTCTGATGGTCCCTTATGAAACTGTTCATTGGAATAGCTCACAACTGGTTGCTTCTTATTTTCTGTGGAAGCTTTTGGGGAAAGGAGCGTAACTCTCATTTGGATGCCCTTATTTGGCTTTCTATGGAATTCTCCAAACAATGCTGTATTGTATTTATGTGTCTGCAGTTGGAGCCTGAACTTTCTCTTCAGTGCAGCTCAGGAAGCCGTATTTTGTATAACTAGTAATAAGTAATTTCCTAGACAAAATTATAAGTCAGGGTCTGATTCAGGTGGGTCCCAGAATTCTACAGCTTTTCATTTATCTAGAAAGCTAAATATGAAATGTATTGTTGTATGTTGCAGAACTTCCTATAAACCTACTAATGCAACGGTCTACTTACATTTCCCATATTCCAAAAATAAACTCCTTCAGGGCTCATATACCTAAAGAAGAATCTTCATGGAAGCAGCCTAATTCTTTTACGATCCAGCCTCATGGGAAAAACTCAGCTGAAGTCAATGGAGAAGACTCAGCCTGTTGGCATCAGATGGAGGTATGAGGATCCATCTCAGGGATACAAGGTGAATTCTGATTGTAACCAGGCACATAAGGTTATCAAACTAAGCTGCTGGTTAAAGAAATGCAGGTGTTTTCGATTGTAGCACTAAAAGGTGAAAATAAGTTTAATAAATACAATTTGTATTTTATATCTGAAGGCTTGCTTCATTACTTGGCCATTTTAGTGTCAGACTTGATGCTAGATACCATAATAGTGTGGACAAGGAAGGGAATAAAATCCTTACACTTCTCACTTCTTTTGAAAATGTATCTTACTTTCAAGTGGTTTTGATATCCTTTCAAAAAAAACATTACTTGTGAAATTCATCCCTTGAAAATGACAGCACAGTTGAGCATTTCTTTACTGAAATGTTAATATTCTTTAGCAACTAGGCAACTGGCATATCTTGGATGTCTCCAAGTAGGAATGTGTTTACTTTTTTAGCAAGTAATGTAGTCATTAACAACAATCTTCGATATGCAATCAGCAGGAACTTGTGTCTTCTGCTGCCTTATTAATGCACATTATTATTCATAGCCTCCTGCAGATCTAAAATACTACCGGCTTCTGAAATCTTAAAAACTATGGGGGAAAGATTAATGCACGGACTAAGAAAAGAACATAGAGATCTGAGGACCTAAGATTCTGCATTGTCCTTTATTTTGCGTCAGTGTCATCTTATACAGTGGATGTGTAACACTAGTGTTGAAATTCAGCAACATTTCACAAGTATTCTGAATTTACATTTAGAAACCTTCATGATAAATGCAAGTGCAAGTGGGAATCAGACCCCTGAAACTTCTCTTATAAAACCAAAGGACAACACCCAAGTTACACAGTCAGTGAAAAAATACAGTTCATTAGGACTGTATGGATGCAATTGAAGATGGAGTTAGTTAGTTTAATAGCTACTTTAAAATAATACATACTTAATAATAGGTGGTTTAAAAATCTGTTTATAAAATCCGTGCTTGCGCAGATGACTGGCAAAACATTGCCATTCAAGACTTCTCTCAACTAGGGGGATAAAATGAACTTTCATTTGCTGCTTTCAAATGTGAGTGGTTTATCTATTAGAATAAAAAATAATCAGGGATGAGGGGAAAGTTAAGTTATACGCAACTTTGGTGCACTTTTCTTTTTTTTTAAGAGGACAACCTGCTATTGCTTGTTGATGTGGTCTGACAAGATTGTGGTGTTCACATTTCCCAGGCAATAAAACAAAGAAGCTCCTATCTTTCAGTCACAGTGTGACACACTGGAAGCCAGGTGCTGAGGTGTTCAGCAGACTGGCAGTAGTTCAAGATAGGCCCAGCATCTGGAGAAGCGTAAGGTACAATAACGAGGCAAGCCTGAAGTGCAGGTGTCTCCTGGACTCCATTCAGCTCTTCTGTTGCTTTCAAATTTACGTTGCTTTGCATTGAATACCTATGTTTTGCCTTTGCCGTGCTGAGGTGGCCAAGCCCTTCACTGCCTCTGCACCTCGGCTGCTCTTCCATCCTAATAGCACGTGGTGACCCCTCAGTAACCAAAGTGCCTGTAGTTCACCTGATTTTTTTTATGTATGTGCCTCCTTGTAGTTGGCTGCAAATCTTTTGTTGTGCACAGGCAACACACTCAACCTGGTTAGGAGTCATGCAGTCATCTTCAGAAACTTAAAAATCGGCTGTTTGTTCTAAAACAGCTGCAGAAAGTGGTAGATACCTTGAAGGGCTATTTCCTTCCACTCTTAGACAAATAGTGGAGGATGACATGAATGCTGGCCTCCCTCCACCTACAGAGTGAATCTAGATGACCAGCTTAGGCTGGATACCTAACTTTAGATGGCTAAATGTAACATAAACTTCGCCTCTATTTGGGAATCTTATCCCTTAAAGACAATATTTCTAATGTCTCAAGAGCCACTTTTCAAACTCAGGATTATCCAGTTTTCCTAGATGCTTTTACTTTTGTCTAAAGGTAGCTATAGCTTAGGGTTTTAGCTACACGCTGACATAAAGCTCAGAGTCTGCAAAGGGTAATATTCTTTGGATTCTTTAAAGCTTTACCCAAAGCAGTGGATTTACATGGCTTGTAATTCTGGTTTTCAGGTGCTTCCCAGAGTTTCTCTGAAAAAAGATCTTACCAGGTTTTGTTTGAGTCTTTTATCATCCACGTATGAGCAAGTTCTAATGATCCTAAATCCTACATTATAATTATGAGTATCAGCAAACAAAAAGCCTTTCTCTTCATTATCCCAGGTATCTATAGCATTTGATATTTACAAAATGTAACTAACTGACCATAGAAAGTGAAATAATTTGTCATTTTATAGTTTCATAAATCTGTAGATACCGTTGTGAGCCATTTTCAATAGATGAAGAGACTGAAGTTCATTCTCCACATACAATTCAAAACAACTGCAACACTGATAGTGAATTTTCTGCCTCTTTCTTCTCCCATCTGTCTGTCTCCCTCTACCCCCATAAAGAACCAGCTGGTCATTACAATTTGCAGCCAAGTAGAGGAGGAGTAAATTACTGCCCTCTGCTATGGGAAAGGCAAATATACCTGCAGGTTGGTTGATCAGCAGGCATGGCTGTCAATCAGTGTGTCCCAAACTCGGAAGCAGACAACACGTGGGCTACCACCCACCCTGAAAATTTGCTAGGGATGCTGAGTGGGAACGTGGAATACAATGTACTTGTTCAGAGAAGAAGGGGCATGTGAGGTATTTATCTACAAGAACTAGCCCTCTACTGCTCACAGTGTTTCTCTCTTGCTTGTGAAAATGAGGGATGAGAAACAGAGCAGCCAGAAGTAACAGAACTGTTGGTTCTTATGTATTTGAAGTTGTGATGGAGAGTGTGCCTGAGCACATAATGTCATACACCTGAGAACCAGGAATCAGAGGTGAAAATATGTATTACATACTAAAATGCAACATGTCGGATTAAGTAGAGAAGTGAGGTGAGAATTTTTATTTAAGAAGTCTCTGTTCTGTTTATCCTTACCATTTTGAAAGGAATCAGAATGTAGAACTAAATTGCTATGGCAGCAGAGTATAAATAAAATCAGATAACGTTACGCTACAGGCACGATCAAGAGTTCAGCTGCTGAGAGCAGGCAAGACTGGCTCGTCTCTGCCATGTATTTTAGTTTTACAGCAAGACAGGTTAGCAGATCTCAGACCTCATGTTTGACTGCTTGTCCCTTTTGTATCAAAATATCCTCATCACTGAGAGTCATGACACCTGATTTGCCCCAGTTTCAGATATGGGCCAGATTTTGTATTCCTGGAGAGAATAGGAGTATAAATAGTTATTCAACAATAAGACAAAATGGTATGCATAATTATAATGCAGGTTAGCTAAAATATTTCATCTGGTTCTACACTTGAGCCATAGGCTTTGATGGAGAACTCTCGGGAGTTACTGTGCTCTTCAGGGTGTCACAGGATCTGTGGCGTGGATGATGGCCTGAAGATAGCTGCACACTCTGCTCTGTTAAGCATTGCCATCTTCTTTCTAGAACAAAAGTTCAAGATTTTCAAGGTCAATCATTTTTTCTTTTAAGTCCCTGTTTGCTGAAGTGGCTGCAGACTTGAAAGGTGGAGGAATCTTCAGAGGTTCCTCTCTGAAGAGTTTGTCTTATAGCTAGAATACAGATTTGGGAAATGAACTAGAAGAGACTTTTTGAACTAAAATCCTTACAGCATCTGTGGCCTTAACATTTCTAGAGACTAGATTTATGGCTGCTGGCCTCAGTCTGGCTAACCAGTAATTTTTTCATTGTCCTAGAGTTGAATGTCCTCTTCTAGCAATGGAAAATCCTACTGCACTCCTTCATCTCAGGGGCCACAATTTAGAGGAAAACTATGATTTCAGTATTTTTTTCCAAAAGTCATATTATCACAAAACACATTCTTATATCAATTCTGTATGTTTGAGCTTATAAGGATGAAAGTACCCATGGCAATAAAGTTGAAAATGCAAGGAAAATTGGGCTTTATTAACGACATAATTTCCATAGTGATCATGCCTTGACAGGATCTATAGAGATAAATATCAGGGTCTCCATTGTTTTGTTGACCGTATTTTTTGTTAAATGTAGCCCAGAAGGAATGAAGGGAAGGAACAGAGACCTCAAAACTTAAATATGAATAATCAGTTATTATCAATATATATTCTGAATAATAAATGGTGCGGTGTGTTTTCTTTTTGTCTTTGTCCACCGTGAATCACAGATATTAAAGAGGAACAAAACCAATTACAATAATCTGCTTCATCTTAAATCACATCAGGGTTGTTTCTTACAACATTTTATTTCTTTTTTTTTTTTTTCCAGTGTGCTTTTACCTGTCCCTGGAGATGGGGTTTCTATTATTTTCCTTTAAAGACTATTCCACAGACCAATAGGCCTTATTGTTAAGACCTTTTTTTCCTCATATTCAGCTCAGCCTGAACTATTCTGATTGTATCTTCTTGTTATTACCTTGTGACATGCCTCCATCCTTGCTATTTATGCACCTCAACTATTTAGAGATAGTTCTCATGTCTTCTTGCTTGGTTTTCATTTAACACACATGTGTTAGTGATCTATATTAAGTGCAAAAAGTGTTATCATAAAATAATAGATTTTAAACTGAGAAGGAATCATCTTAGCTCAGCTAGAGCTAAGAGACCTTTGGTACTTTTAGTGGGAGACAATTTAGCTCTTTAGAGTAACTAATGTGATGTTATTAGTGCTTTTAGCCAATGCAGTTACATTACTATGGTGTGGTATATACATAAACAAAATTTAATCTTATGCTTTTTCTTGCACAGCACTTTCTTGTGAAAGGAGCAGCTTTGTTCAAAGGATTTCCTCTGAAGATTTATACACCTATAAACATTTTAGACTTAATACTCAAAGTGTGCTTGCTGAAATTGCTCTTTATGACAAATCTTCCAGCATTTATGCAGTATTCTTTTTCAAACATCTTTGTACAATTTATTTATTTTAATATATTAAGCCTGAAAATATTTTTCTAAAATTATTAAATTAAAAGTTTTCACTGATAGAAAAAGGAAGCTGAGGCACAGGGGAGAAAATTATTTTCTCATAGGCACACATTGAGTCAGTAACAAATTGGGGACTGGAGCATGAAATGCTTAGATTAATGTTCACATGTATGTTCGTATGTATGAGAGAGAAGTTAACAATGGAATCTCTGTCTCTAATTTTCAAAACTACTTCTGAAATCTTTGCTCCTCGTTCTTTTTAACACAAACCATGCAAGCTTTATATGTATTTATGTTAGATCTTTGCATAGTGAACACAACTAGTTGCAGTCACATGGCAAAGAAATGTTGGGAACACAGCTGGGTTTGGCTGGCAAAGACTACTTTTTAGATAAACTCTGCTGTGCTTAGATGCTTCGGTAAGTCCCAGTGAGTAGGGACTTCTCAGCATCGAAAAGTGGTCTACAAATCCATCCCTTTGTGCAGCTCTTCCCCTTAGGGTGCTGTAAAAAAATATCTTATTCTTGGTGGGCACTATCTGAAGATGGCCTATGGAAATGATAATCATTAGCAGGGCAGGAGACTCCCTTACAGCGTCAAAATGTTACTGATTCAAAACCGGGTAAGCAGTTCCCACTGTGAGAAACCTCCACAGGTAGCTTACAATTTCTAAATCATATTCTGACCGCAACCTACTATGTACAGTGGAGAGCTAATTAACTTGCTAATATTAACAATAATTATTATTATGGAAGTGTAGTGTTAAGCAAGAATCTGTTTGCTTTGTTGTCGGAAAGGTTATACCCCTGGCATTTTGAATGCGGAGCCTTTTCATCTCGTTATTTGCCTTTCATTTCCTGCTCACAGTACGACATGCTAAGCTCAGTGTTTCTAAGGCGCTAGGAGCACTCTGAGACTATTCAGAGTCCTTTGGCCTCTTCTTTTGCCCCTAAGTCCTAACTCCAGAGATACATATTACCCCATGAGGTATTGCCCGGAGTGTGTTACCACTCGATTTTAGTGTAAAGCACAATGTTAAATCACGTTCTAAATAATTCTGAAGAATAGCTGTTGTCAATAGACTCAGGTTAATTAGTTTGTGTGTTACGTTCATGCCAGATGGGATGCAAAAACCTGTTGGGTGACAGCACTTTATTAGTAGGAGAGAAAAGATGCAGCGTATGTAAACACGGTTGGTATCTGAAGGCATTGCGGGGCTTCACAGAATGTATGTAGGTGGGATTGTTGATTGAGGATACAATGATGTCAAGTGAAAGATAATAAAAAAGATTCTTTCCTAATGATAACCACAGAAAGAACAGATAAATTTAGCTAAGTACACTCAGACACTACAGAAATGGGAAGGGGGAGAGAGAGACTGTCCAGAAAACTAAAAAGGTGTGGATTAAAGAGGAATCGGGTTTCACCTGGGGTCAGGATTGTGACTCTTGTGACTTGCATGTTCTGAACACAGTGGTTTGACATCAGTTCCAGGAGTTTGGTCTCCATCTGATCTGATTACAGTAATTGAACAGGTATGAATTCTCCCTACAGTCTCCACCTCAGCTCAGCTGGGGGATGGAGGAGCGGGTGGTTCTGGGAGGATATGGAGCAAGTTATTAATTTTCTTCAGGCTTCAAAACTGCACCAGTACTGCTCTATGGTGTGCATGTTTCCTCCTGTTCTCTCTTATCTTTGTTTCCCAGACTTGGTTAGGTACAATTCTCGATGTGTATGTTGGTTGGCCACCACCAACATGCAGTCAGTCCTTGTCAATTCTAGTGCATCTGGAGTGGATGAGAGAAAAAGATTTTTGCTGGCACTGCATAGTGCATAGCTCCTTTACTTCAAGCTATTCCTCACCTCACAGAGAGTTCAAGTTAGAAATTTTAATGTGGCCATTTTTGTTGCTTTGGGAAAGAGCTCTGTCTATTAGAGTATAATTCTTGTTCCGCTAAGAAGCCATTAGAAAACAGATCTTAAAACTTTGTGACAATACTGATATGGAAATTGAAGCAAAAGGCTTGTGAAGGAAAACAAAATAAAGAATCCCATCTGCTTTCCTGGGACTAGTCACTGCTTTGATTATATAATATTACACATCGGGCTCACTTCTCTTTTAATCTACAAGCTGGAGGTAGTGGAAAAATGGCATGCAGAAGAGTGTGCCCAAAGAAGCACAAATAGTGTTACAATAATACCAAAACCCTCTCAAGGACCAGGGCCCTATTTTATTGTCACCATGCAAACTGAAGTCAGCTAAGGATGTGAGACTGCACTGAGTCCAGAGCAATTGCAGCTGACTTTACAAACCTCGCTCAGAAGCCTCCATGAGAAGTAAAGTTGTTGTAGCGTCTTTCTTCAGCCAGAGGAGAAGGATGAGCACCTCTGGGGAGACTCAACCCACCCAAGCCATGAATGAGTCTCAGGAGTTGCTTGTCTTTCTTCATTTATTTTACAGAAACTGAGGACAAGTACTCTCACTTATATTAGCTGTCTAAAAATAGGTGAGCTGAATCTGAGCTGAAGAGTCAAATGGGCAACTCAGAGAAATAATCTGGAAGGATGAGGTAGCAAAATGATCAGAACTAGAAGAAATAAGTGTCAGTGTCTCTTTGCAGCCTGAGATGATCCATAGGCTTCTTGGAAGGTTTGGTGAAGAGTGCTGGACAATATTTTTGAGAGTGGATGTGCTCAGGGAGTCTGTGGAGCCCAGTGAACAGCAGCAATGTGTCGTGAGTTCAAGGACAGAATGCATATTCTGTATTTAGGAAGTGATTTTCCTGTGGCAAAGATTTGAACCAAACAAGCATAAAAGAATCGCAATATCATGAAACCATGAATTCTTCTCTGCTGATTAATTAGCATTTTTCCCATTTTCTTTTTGAATCACTACGTTAATAGTTGCACAGGTGCTGAACAGGAAAGATATTTTGTTTTCTTTTAACTACTCTACCTGTAAGGCTTGAGAATCAGAGTGACTCTATCATTTGCACACAATAGAACCGGTTCAGGGAGAGCTGTGGCACGATGGAAGTTCAGAGAAAATGAAACTCAGTTTGGAGCTGTCTTCAGAAATACAACACCAAATTCCTCAATTTCTAACACAATTGGAGTCAATGGACTTGCTGAGTTCACCCAAATTAATTCTGATGTGTTTTGGTTTGATATCAAACCCAGGTCTCATGGGTCTGACAGAATTAAAATGTTTCCAGTTAGCTCAGTATCATTTTGAATCATTAACTCTGAGATGTAATAAAAACCTAATGATACCACTCTTAACTGTTTCGTTTTAGATTGTGTTTAAGTGAAAAAGAGCTACTGTTCTTGGGCGGACTGGCAAACGATGGGTGGGTACCAGATGTGGTTAGAATAAAGATGACTGTCTGCTAAAGTAATAATGCTTGAAGTTCCATTTAAAAGTATTTCAAGACATAGCTGCCCAAAGGGGTGAAAAGATTCCTTTCACAGTTATAAATTTCTCATTCTTACTTCCCTGGAGTATCATAGGAGTGATGGAGAACATAATATAGCAATTAGGTTCTGCAGCTAAATTCCTCAGCAGAGATGTGTATTGTAGCAGGCAAAAAAATATGTATTTTTCTGTAGTCATAAAAAAAATACAGAAAACTACTGACAAAACCTTGTATAGACTGTGGATGATCCCTGTGATGTTTTTATCCAGAAATAGTGGAAGAAATGCATATAAAGCCAACCAGAATCACCCGCCAATTTCTGCTTACCTGGACATCCTTCAGTATTTCACTTCAGCTCAGTGGATCTTGACCTGTGTTAGTCTGGAGAGCCGCCACTTCCCGGTAATATATTTTTAAAGCTTTTTAAAAATTATTGTCAGTTGTTTGTCATGTTATGCAGGTGGTAAGAAGAATCACATTTAATTATGTAAATCAAATGTTGCAATTTGGTTGATAAGGGAAGTATCTGATACAGCAACTGCTTTGAGAGTCTTGCCTAATTGTTGTGTCAATCTGACTTGTTTGTTGAGGCAGCCGACTTCATCCCACTAAGACATTCTGTATCTGTTTTCAATTGCCCATTTCTTAGCTGTATCTCATGGCAGGGGGAAAAAAAAGCCCTTTTTAAAACACAAACCACATTCTGTATGCGAGTTGATTAATTCAGACGAATGGCATTATGGAAAGTTAAGAAAAAATGAGCTCTGACTGGCAAAACTTAATAAGATTACTACTTCAGCATACTAGCATTCTTCATTTCTTTCTGATTTCCATTTCCTTTTGGAAGAAGACTAGAAGGAAAAAAAGAAAAATATCAAAGGCAAGTAAACCCACATTTGTCACAATGGGTTATTTTGCTTTTATTTGGGACTTAGAAAATTATGGTTTTAATAATATAAAATTCTGGCTTTCCTTTCACCTGACCATTTCATTTCAAGGTTACAGTGTAACATCATGAAATAATAGCCAAGATTGTATGAAGCAGTTAACCCGAAGTAAAGCGAGAGAGACACTGAAACAATGAAGCCTTCATTTTGAAATAGCTGGTTTGTGAATATTCTTGACAGGAATTAGTTAAGATATAGTAAAAATATCTCCGGGTGTCTGGGCTTCTAGTTAAAGTTGAAAGCATCACAAAGTAGGAATTTTATCACTCTTTCTTATGTTCATTAAATCCTGTATTTCCTGTGTAGGCTTTGCTTCCCCAACAGAATTTGCTCTTAGAAATGAGCTGCTGTTATGTCCTCTATTCTTAAACTGTTGACAGGTCCCTGTGAAGTACAGTGGCCATAAAATGTGCGCTCTGCTGCTACGGGAATATAGCATCATTCTGATGTAACGGTGAGAGTACTGGTAACTTGACCTAGTATTGATCCCAATAAAGAAATTTGATCCCAATAAAGAGATTTGATCCCAGTAAACTCTCCAGTAGTATTTCTTTAGACTATCATTACACTTCATCTTTTCATTCATAGAAAGAATAGAGGTTGCAAAATATTCATTTAAGCCATCCTCCTCTTTGGAGATCTCAAAAAGCATTGTTTCCATAAAAAAGGACATGATAGGTTATTACCTTTATGCTTGTCATGTATTAAAATGCTGTAAAAATACTTCTCTTTAAAGCAATATACTGTATTTTTTTTCTATCTAAGCAAAATTATGCTCTTAAACCAATTTTCAGAAGTGAGGCACTAATCTTCCTTGCTTTTTGAACAAATTGACTCATAGAATCACAGAATCATAGAATCACTCAGGTTGGAAAAGACCCTTGAGATCATCAAGTCCAACCATCAACCCCACTCTACAAAGTTCTCCCCTACACCATATCCCCCAACACCACATCTAAACGACTCTTAAACACATTCAGGGATGGTGACTCCACCGCCGCCCTGGGCAGCCTGTTCCAGTGTCTGACCACTCCTTCTGTGCAGAATTTTTTCCTAATGTCCAGTCTAAACCTACCCTGTTGCAGCTTGAAGCCCTTCCCTCTTGTTCTATCGGTAATTACCTCTGAGACGAGACCAGCACCAACCTCTCTACAATGTCCTTTCAAGTAGTTGTAGAGAGTGATGAGGTCTCCCCTCAGCCTCCTCTTCCTCAAACTAAACATACATTTGTGTTCTTAGAAAGCGCTGTTTTGTAATAGATAGTCAGTGAGCCCTAATATTCTTGAGATTACTAGCTAAATTGATAGTGTCTGACCAGGAAAGGGTGCTGCAGAGAAAAAAAAATGAAAAGGAGAAGACATCTGAAAGTTGCATATTTCAGTTCAATAGTTCACTTTTATTAGCATTGTATTTTAATATGTACTTGACTAGCCAGGCATTTATTTTCTCATGGAAAGCTCACACAAGGACAGAAGTGGATGAAAGATTAGAACCGATCTTCAAAGAAACTGGCACAATATTAACATATGAATGGAAACGTAATCCATGTTTTAGATCACTGAAGAAAACAAGTAAATGTGAAGTGCTTGAATGATAACGGGCTCCAAAAAATACACTCATAGGGCCCAAGAAGAAAATCGAAATAGATGGCAAATGCTCAGAATTTAAAGATGGTTAAAAAACAAAAAAGTGATATTTTAATTCCCAGAACCATGAAATGCATATATTCAAATTTCCGTCTATTCCTAGGGAGTCACACTTAGGGCAAGTCCAAACTAAAATCCTGATTCTTCTGGTTCTAGTTTAGACATAGGAAGAACATCATGAGAGCAAAATTTTCCCAGTTTGGAATGGCAGAGATCTTACAAGGTAAGCCTGCAGAATTTGGCCATCACCAAAACCAAATCGATATAACTTAGGTCTGAACTTTGAAGCCTCATCTGAAACTTAAATCTGATCTGAACACAATCACTGCCCATCTATCTATAATAAATATAATGAAAACAGACAGGAAACCTTTCTCCCACACAAACTGTCCATACAGTTCAGCGATGACCTATTACCAATGCAGCACAACAGAAATATCTAATAGGATTAAAGTCAACGTCATCGGCACTGAGAAAAGGTCATCTAGAACCTGAACATGGCCGATAAGCACTCTGACCCATCCATTTATGTGTTTTGTACTGTTGCCAATTGCTACATCTGAACAAATTCCTGGGAAAATAGATTGGCACTAAAACAAAACCTGTGGTGGAGGTGTTAAGTTTCTGGCTTTTTGCCTGCTTCACATTATTAAAAAAATTTCATGCAGTTGGACTTGGGGCAATTTAGGAAAGGGAAGGTCATAAATGCCTTTTAAGTATTTTTCTGGGGAAAAAAAAAAAAGTAGAAATTTTATGAAGCATTGTCTTTTGATTGTCAGATTCTAGTTTTATTCAAGCCCAGT
Organism: Dromas ardeola; assembly: GCA_013398915.1. Classification (NCBI taxonomy): domain Eukaryota; kingdom Metazoa; phylum Chordata; class Aves; order Charadriiformes; family Dromadidae; genus Dromas; species Dromas ardeola. The sequence continues at coordinate 50,088 of VYZM01011663.1, read as the reverse complement.
TGAGGACTTCTTTCCTAGCTAAAGAATGCTCCAGCATGCTTCATAACCCAGTTTTCCTCAGAGAAATGGTGAAATAATAATTTCTGTGCTATCCAGCTCTTCATTACTTAAAGAATAAATTAGCAATTGGGCAAGGACTGGAAAATATTAGATTTTGGGTTGTTTAGTATTTATTTTTTTCAAAGTATACTTGTTCAACCAAGAGCAAAATTAATGTCTAAAATATAACTTTATTCTGTGAAAAAGGGATTAACTGGCAATTCTTCCAGTGTGACTGAAAGTAAGGACAATTTTTTTCTGAGTTATAGCATTTGCAATTCAGATCCAATGTTACAGGAGTCAGTGAAGATACTCTGGTTTTAAAACAGCAAAAAAAAGGGAGAAAAACCTGGCCCCAGGGACCAGGTTTATATCAACATTTCCAGACTACAAAGGAACTTCCAGGTCTTGCTACTGACATAGGAGGAAGAATTAAGGTCTAAGAACCGCAGACTGTTCTTGGGCTGTTTTCCCAGGCTGATCGGAGCCAAGCTGTGTGGGCATGGGACATCCCCGTGTCACAGGGAAATGCCCAGTGAGGACAGGCTGTCCCCATGGGGGAGAGGGTGACACCACCCTTGGCTCTCTGGTCAATCCTAGTACTGAGTTATTAATCCCTACACACAGATGAAGTGGTAATACGCTCTCAAATTTCCTTTTTCACTTTTAAATCGTCATATTTGTTAGGAGAACCAGGCTTAAATGTTTATCTCGGAACCTATAGGAGAAAGAAGCTGATGGAAGGATTTTGAATAGCATTTGAGGATTTATCCTGGCCATAGACAGAAATGTTGGCCTCACAAAGACTAACCCCAGACAAGCTTATGATACAAAAA
>VYZM01011663.1:3927-49176 GCA_013398915.1 Dromas ardeola | reverse complement strand
GTTCAGACTCCAGAGGTCACCACTCTGCTTAGCTGCAAGGATGTTGGTGGCTTTATGTGCAATAAGGAGTAGCAGTGGGGAATGAAGCTCTCCGGAGGGGACTTGCAGCATTACAATGAAGGGAATACCTGTTTAGAAAGGTCTTGCAGTTTAAGCAGTGATAAATATCAAATGAAAGGAAACAGCCTAAAAATATAATTGGAAGAAATTATACCAGGGGCATTGGACCCTGGTACTTGGGGTACTGGCCCCCCGAATGGCCGGTGCCTGTGCAGAGCTGCAGCAGCTTCTGCTGGGGCCGGGGGAAACTCGGGACAAGGCTGAGGCCTGGGGCAAAACGCAAATGCACACGCATCATTTTAAGCATATAGATAGCCCTATTAAAGAAATAAGTAAAATCCTTGTAGACTTGATTCAATGGCACTGCTTACATATTGAAGTTACTCACGTGCTTAAATGTCTTCCCTGTCCTGAGGTCTGAACCTGACAGGTCATGAGGGAGTGAAATTTGTTACTGCCTCTTGACAGCTTTGTGATCCGTAAGAACAAAGCCTGATGGGCGCAGAGAAGTTTGTAGTGGACAGGTACCTTTCTCAGAAAGTTGCCAACACGTTTAGCCACCATCACAGAATCCCAGAATGGTTGAGGGTGGAAGGGACCTCTGGAGGTCACCTGGTCCAACCAACCTGCTCAAGCAGGGCCACCTTATGGAAAGCCACATCACACTATCCAAAACCTGAGCAGGAAGGCCTGTTGGGGTAGTTCCACCAGGTCTCAGCAGAAAGGCGTTTATGGGGCAGTGCATGAAAAGCTGCCTTATAGCTCTTTTAATTTTTATGGGTGTAGAAAAATTTTCCTGATTCAGCATTTTCCCCAAACACTAAATTCAATTAAAACAATAAAAACTGCAACAAATAATTAAAAGCCAGTATTTATTCCCTAAATTCGTGTTGTCTGTAATAAGAATAATAATTCCTTTAGTTTCTATACAGTTTTCTTAAACTTTTTATAAAGCAATCTGGGCATGCTCCTGAGAATCTATCATCAGGCTCATTCCCTTGTGCATGTTATTGCTAGTTTATTTTCCATCTTGCCAATGTTCAGAAATGTCAGTATTCAATAAAATCTTCTTAGCTGGAAATCGGAATTCAGTTATGGCAATACGCTCCTAAGTCAAAACGTGAGCCAAACAATTTTCTCTGCACTATCTGCCTGCTCAGTCACAGTCTTACAATTTTGGATTTTAGCACAAAAAAAAAAAAAAAAGAGCTGTGAATGAGAGACCTTTGCCTGCTGTTCATCTTCTCAATTATCTGAAATATTTAACTAAAAAATTGCTTTTGTCCCCTTCCCCTAGTACAATATTGTTTAAGATTCAGTCACCTAAATACCTGATATGTCCATATTTTCTGTTTGACATTTTTCTCTATGAATACTGGATAGGATTTTCTTATTATAATGGTTTGAACTTTAGAGAAACAGTGATATATAAACAAATCTTTTGATTATTTTTCACAATTTCCAGCAGCATGAGAGTTGAAAGGTAAATGGGTGGCTCTCCCAGCTGAAGGAAGAGAACACTTACCACTGTGCCTTTTAGAACAGACCTGTGGGAACTTCCCTGGAGGAATTAAAAAAGACAGTTCACATGTATTAAAGCAGAACAAATGAGAGAGACAAGAAAGACAAGGTTCAGGAGATAAGAATAACAATCCTGCAAACCGTAGGTGATTTGCATTTAAATATCAGAAGCTAGACTGAGCAAATAAGAAAAAAATTACTTGCTTTTTTTCCCCATGGTTAGTGTCAAACTGTAAAAATATATGATGAGATGGATTCTTAACACCGTACATACACAGGAGAAAATGCAGCAGTACAAATAAGTATTTGAAAATTCCTTTAACTGGTACTAGATCATGCACTTTGGCATAGAGGTTGTAAACTCCCCTCTGGTCAAAAACTTTGTTTATATGAATTTATTCCATAAACCTTATTCCAAAGAAACTGTATGGAGAAATAAGGGATTAATGAACACACATACAAAAAAACCCCAAACCAACTTGTTAATGCAAAGTTGAATCCTATAATGTATTGTACAAGATATATGTGTGTGAAAAATAAGAAGAATTTTCATTGCGTCTAATTGGGCCTATGTACATTCCTAGATAAGGTATGTACCCAAAGCTGTTTGAGTGTACATTTCCAATTCTCGGAATGTGATTTCCCACCCTGACATTATAGCTTGCACTGTTTATTCTTCTATCTTTGCATTATTCATCCTTACATCCGTAAAAAACACATTGCTTTCGGTCTATGCACTAAAGTTAATTGGGTCAGGATCTTCCACAGGTTGTTTGCTCCTCAAGCACAAGTTATGCGTAGAATCATTTTGCCACTCTCATAGAGCCTGATGCTAATATGGTACAATCAGTTTATCTGTGGAAGTATCTATTTACCATGCTTAATTTATCAAATTAAGCTGTGTTCATGACTTTGCTTCTCACAGTGGAATTGCATTGATCACTTTGATCTCATAACAGTAACTAAACAAGCAGACGCTTTAGTGCTGTTTTGACTTAAAATGAAACGTGGCCTTCTAATTCTGACCTTGGGTAAGAGTTAAACTTCATGTAAAGTCTTTTACTGGATGCCTTATAATTTCACGGATTATTTTTTAACCCTTACCTCGAACAGTTTGGTGGGTAAGTATTCCATCCATGAGACTGGAAATCATGCTGGTTTGGTTCCTGCCCTGCCTTCTGATCTGCTGAGTGACCTGGGTGAGTCGCTCAGGCCCTAAATTGCATTGCTTGGTGCGATTTCAATGTTGTTTCACCACAAAGTAAATCCTATTGAGACCAAAAGAACTACAGCTGAGGAAGAATAAACCCCTACCGAGATTACACATGCAGATAATTCAGGTGAATGACTTATAAATGCTGGTATCTAACTTCAGTCATATTCAACGTTTTCTGACTATCTGCAAAGCAAATGCAATAATGGATCAGGTATGAAAATTGAATTTTTACCATTTAGTGGATTCCATGAAACCTTTACTTGTTTTTTTTGTTTTAATCAAAAAGAAGTGGGAGATCTTTGCATCAGAAATTTCTCTCTTACCTAATTCCATTTTCAACTATTCTCTTATATGTTCGTATATTCTCATAAATGTTCATAATAGGAAATTTCAAAATAAGTCCGAGATGGGTTACCTATCTCATTGGTGTAAATTATAAATCTAATTCTCTCTGTGGCTTCGCCTAAATTTGTATGAAGAGTCATAGTCTGATCGTATGAATCTGGAAGAGTAACCTCTGCAGCCGAGGCAAGCACCCACCAATTCTCTCCATGTTGTTCTCATTACAGATTGAAACCTTTCCTGGCATATGTGAGAACAACAGGCACTTTACTTTAAACAACATCATGGAAAATAGGCTCTGGGATGGCTGACTGTGCCTTTCCCTCTTTATTCTCACCTATAACAAAGACTTCCCTCTGTTGTGAATATCCTTTATTTGGCTAGCAGAGAGACTGGGGATCCAGGCAACAGATTTCAGTACATGTGGGATTAGGCACACCTTTTTTATTGTGAAGAACATCAAGATTTATTGTTGCTCTAGGAGAATATTGACCTTGGCATCTCCTCAGTTAATTTAACTCTTGGGTCAATAAATCTGGATATCCACTTATTCAGAAGTCAATATCAACTTAATTGTTATTGGCAGGACATACTGTAAACACCTTTGGAGGCTGATAATTGAGTATTTGTTACTAAATACTATGAAGAATATATATATCATAGTAAAGACCTGATGCAGTGATGACAAAAATGATCTCATGGTCATAAAATTTTTGCATACGGAGCCACTAGTTGTGTTTGAATAGAAAAAATGCTAAAAAATGGACACCAATCATCAGTACACGCTTGGGGTTTGGTTCTTTTCTTTCTTCTGTTTGTTTAGATCAGTAGTTGCAGAAATTACTTCAGTGAATTAGGAACAAACCCAAATTTCTAATTCCAATTAAAAATGATTACATGGTAATTAAATGAGCACATAGCCAATATTTCAAGGGAGGACAAGTACTTCTTTTGTCTGTTTGCCTGGAAATCTGTTAAGCATAAGCGCGTTCTGAAAGTGTTTTGTTTTTGTTTTTAATCTTTGTGTATTCATCACGTACCAAGCACACAACGGACCTTGATCCACATCTGCAGATAACACAGTGTGGTGTCTGCTAATAACAATATCCTCTTCTGCTTCTGGTGTAGCATGATGCCATGATCCTAGCCCCAGGGAAAGAAGTGGGATCTGAGCTGCCAACTCTCACTATTCCCATACTCTTAAGCAGGATCTAGTCTCCTGGCTGATGAAGTGCACTTCAACTGTGCTGAATTTATATGAGGTAGCTATAGCATGTCACCTGCCCAGCTATGTTCAGAAGTGGCAGAGCAGCGGACTGCAATACAGAGACAATTTTTCACACCCAGCATTTCATTTGCTCCTCCAGATCCAGTATTGCATTTTCATCCTCCTCTTTGACACTGAGGCTCTCCATGGGAATGACATAGACACCTTCGTGACTAATGACTTGAATAGAAGGGATGTATTATATACTTTCCCATTTCTGCTCATCTATAGAAATTAATTTAAAGTTCTGCTTCTTGGAAATGTCTTCCAGTTAGGGTGCTTTTAACATGCTGTAAACACAGTCATGCCCACTCTGAGATTGGTGGAGGTTTGGGTACATCACTGTGACCAGCAAGACCCCAGTAAGGTCTGCTTGGTTCTTCTGGAAGGCCGCTCTGTGCAGCTGGGTCAGACACATCCCTAACGAACAACAGAACCCAGCACTCCCACTGGGAGTGACAGGAACATCGTTGGCCCCGCACAGAAACAGAGTATGATGGCAATGATTGTATCTGTTTTCATTTGGGCGCTCATATGTGTCCTGCTGTTTGACACACTTTCTTTTAACTTCTTGTGTAGTCCTATGATGGATAGGAAAGAAAAATAGAGAAGGAAGAACCTTTCTGGGGCTACAATCACTGCCTATGTGATGGTCAGATACCTGATATATTACCATCTATTAATAACTCCTACACAGTTGAAAAACATCAGCACTCAGGATGAAGATACAAACAGTTAAACAGGTGGCAACAGGCTGATTCAAGAAGAAACAAAGATTTTGCTATATATAGATAAGCTAATATATATATTAAGCCACATAAACATTGCTTTTATAAATAGAAATCAATTAGTCTTCTGAGATGCCTAGCTTTATTAATTAGCATGATGGACGGAAGAGTATGCATGCATGCAAAGAATTTAATTTTGAGATTATAAGACATTCCTGAATTCAGACTGTGTTGATGCCAAACATATAACAATACTGGCCAAGCCAAGCTCTGACAGCACTGTGACCCTGATGATGTGGGTGATACCGAAGTGATGTAAATGTAAGGTCTAAAGATACGTAGGGTATTTCAAGGCTTATGTCACAATGCACAGGTAGTCGGAGTTCACAATTGAAAATGTACATAACATGGCTGTGGAGATAAAGGAGCATGACTGAGACAGGTTTTCCTGCAGTTTGGTTGTTTGTTTTTTTTTTTTCCAAGATAAGTTCTCTGATATTTATTGTTCCTATCCAGACAATAGGGCTTTGAGTATAAAGGAAATAATCTTTGTAATGGGTTTTTCTCGTTTAAGCCTTCGTTTTAATGAAATTTACTGTACTTAAGTCTCGCCTAAATTTAGGACCTGTAAGATCCCTCAAAGAGTCAACAGCAACCTAGTCTGTCTATTCTTGAAGAATATTGCCCCAGTAGGTGCTTATAACCAAGACGTGCCCTTCTGTTTAGCCTAAATGTTCCCTTGATGCCTAAGTGTAGTTGGTCAGTTGCACGGAGTAGTAGGAGTGAGATGAGCTCCCATATCCTGCCTGACGGTGCTTTGTAGCCAGATGGGCACCCATCTCTGGCAAAATTCCCAGAGAAGGTGACAACATTACTGCACCTAGAAATGACACTCCTCTCTACCCTGCCTTTTTATATTTTCACAAAACAGTTTAATAATTAAGAGTTGTCCACCAAGAAGTTGGACTCTGTGCCTGTGCTTCAGGGAGCTTTGAACTTACATTAGAGAGTATTTCGTGTTTCATTTTGGTTGTGCAAAAATACAGTATTCTTATAATAACTCTGACAGCTTTCTGTGACTGTTTGCTGGGATGAACTTAATTAAAGAATGGGTATTTACCTGGCTTATCATTAACAGTCAACAGGGGTAAAAGGCTTATGCAGCACGATAAAGAAAAAGCGAGGTGGCTGCTTTGAAGAATAGGGAGGAGTTTCTTCATCAACCTCTAAATAGTTCAGGAAATGTAGTATGTGGGGACTCAGCAGGCATTTTAAGACAAGGTAGAACAATAAGCAACGGCTGAAATGGCATCAGTCAGCTGGTGGGGTTAAAAAAAAAAAAAAAAGAATGGCACCGAATGTGTTATAGTTAACAGGTGTGGTGGCACTTAATGAAATTGCTGTTGCACATCTGAAGCCCTGTTTCCAGTGCCTGGTGCATAACATCTGGGATCGCAATGCTCCCGGTCTCCTCCCTCTCATCGCACTCAGCTGCTCAGTCATGGTGGTGAGCAGAAACCTTTCGGTGCCTGGCACAGTATTCCTGCAGATGGATGTAATTACATCCGCTCATTTATGACAGGATTCCTAACAATGCTACGACTATATTTGTTTAAATCTGACATTTTAATTTTATGAGAGGAAAGTGTTCTTGCACACCGACTCGTGTGTCCAGGACATTTCTTCAGCTGGCTGAGGTGGGAATGGCATGTCCTGCTGGCACTGACGCTGGAGCAAGCTTGTCTGCAGCAGTGGGGAAGGTCACAGGTACTTGGGAGCTGAGCGACTCACTCTACATTAGATCTGCCACAGGGCTGTCATTCATACTTTTCATTTCATTATACTTATGGGGCTGAAGTTCGATTTTGTTATATAAACAGAATTCCTGTTTTCAGAAAATCTATTCAAACAGGAAAAGCAGGTGCCCAGTTGCCTGGTCTCCTTCCAGGCATTTAGGTCCTGCTTTCTTGACTGTCAGTGGCTTGGCTTTAACAGGAGGGGGACAAAGCAAGCTGATGGAAAAGACTACCTGTGCTCCTCGAATAATATTCAGTGCTGTGGATTCAGGATTTTCACTCCTTGGGTCACTGTTTTAATTACTGGACTAAAATGCAAAAGACACAGAGCAGCAGTCCTGGTCCATTAAGTTCTCGTCCTTTGCGAGGGATGAGTAGGCTGGATGACAAGTGGCTGAACAACCTTGACATTTTTCACCGGTTTCTGGTACTCTGCGTGGGCACTTCACTTCAGGTCAAGTGACTTTCCCTCTGCAGGTTTTCAGCAGCAGAAATCTGATTCAGATATTTTAGGCATCATAGGCTGCCCTCAGAGCCAAGTGTTTACCATTTTAGTGAGATAATACTTATGTTAGGAACTTCTGTGGGCGAGTGGGATTCTGCTTGGAAGGAATGTGACCAGCAAGCTCATACATATATCTACACCCCAGGAAGGAAAGCCTTAACCGGACTTTAAGGAGGACATTCCCTTACAGAATCCTGGTGATGAGACAGTCGTGCAGCCACCAGGTTGGATCTCAGCATTTTTCTCCTGACAGCACCGAAAGCAGATAGGACTCGGGAAATGGGATCTCCCAATCCTCAAAATCACCTCCTCTGCTGAAGCCTGCTGGGAGCACTCATGCAGAAGTGGTTGGGTACTGCTGGGATGTTTCTGTTTAGAACAAGGGTGTCAATATTCTGCCCTGGTTTGCGCATAGCTCTCACCACTGTACTACTAAAGCTGTTGGAAAGTGCTGTAAGCAACGTGATTACCTACCATCATGTGCAGTTCTTTTCTTTCCCCAAAGAGAAACTTTGCACGTGTCTTTGAAGATTATTTAATAAATGATACGCATACTGTGCAATCTGTTACAGAATCACAGAATGGCAGGGGTTGGAAGGGACCTCTGGAGATCATCTAGTTCAGCCCCCCTGCCAGAGCAGGGTCACCTTAGAGCAGGTTGCACAGGAACGTGTCCAGGCAGGATTTGAATGTCTCCAGAGATGGAGACCCCACCACCTCTCTGGGCAGCCTGTTCCAGTGCTCTGCCACCCTCAAAGTAAAGAAGTTCCTCCTCATGTTTAGGTGGAATTTCCTATGCTCAAGTTTGTGCTCTTGTCCTGTTGCCGGGCACCACTGAAAAGAGCCTGATCCCATCGTCCTGACACCCACCCTTTATAAGCACTGAGGGGAGATCTTATCAATGCTTATAAATACTTAAAAGATGAGTATCAGGAGGATGGGGCCAGGCTCTTTTCAGTGTTCTTGGAAACGATGCTGAAGGTGTGTTTAGAAGGAAAAAAAAAAAAAAGCGTGGGGTTTCTGATGGTGCCACTGAATGGTTGTGCTTGGTCTGAGCTTGCCTCTGGAGGTCCTGCCTTCCCAAGCAGTGGCATGCACTGGGCAGCTCCAGTCGGTGTCCCCAGCAGCAGGGCCACATGGTGTAGTCTCTCCCAAAGCTTGGGATGTACTGGGACTAGGGAGCACTTTGAATACAAGGCTAATTTTGAGGTGTTGAGTACATTAGGAATATCTTCAACAGGAACAAAAAACTTTGAAGCTATTCCTAAACAAGATTCTCTCTCTAGTTCTGGGTATTGAAGATGCCTGAATTCTGGAAACAGCCTTTCACAGGAATAATAATTCTTGGTGAAAGCTGAACTTCCCAATGAGCAAAATGTTGAAATAGTAGGTTTAACAACAGAGAAAGTGTTGAAATAACACATTGTTTCAACACCTTTTCCATCACCATCCTGAGTACCTGGCATGCAAAGATAACAGCTGTTTCTGAGATATTTGTGAAGATCTTTGGTTATAGTCTTCCCTTATGGAGGAATGAAAAGAGTGTGATAGTGGCAGTTTTTAAATTTGTAGTGAAATCTGTTCTTGTGAAAAGCACCGGATCAGCAGAACAGGAGATGCACGTCTCTTTTAGGAAGATGGTAGGGTTTTGTTGCTGAGGCAACAGTGGTACATGGGAAACGTAGATTCAACTTTTGACTCCAGCTCAGATTTTCTGTGTATCCTTAGGATCAGTTAGGCATCGACTCAGTAAAGCAACTTGGTTTTCTGATGGTGTATAAGCTCCTCACCGTGTGTTTTTGCAAATGCCTAAAACAAAACATGTACATGGTGAGGTCCCGGGGTGCTGTCATAACACACAAATTAACAAGAGTGCTAAAAACACATAAAGCTCATTCAAGTTAATGGAAAAACTGCTTTATCTTTTAGGTGTTTGTTTTTTTCCTTTAAAAAGCCACATTCCATGATGGTAACTCCACTCAATATAAGTTTCAACAAAATTTAACGCCTAGATTGTCAGCAGATCCACTGGATCGGGCCCTCCTGCTGCCAGGGCTTCGCCTGTCTTGGCTTGGAGCAGTCATGTGCTTGAGGGGGTTGGAAGTTGTGTTTCCATGGTTATGTAGCTCCCGACTTTCTTTTAATAAACCAGACGAGATTTGTTCATGTTCACTACTGATAATGGGAAGTTAAAGAAAAAAATAACTCCCATGGGCTTTGGATTTTGTTCTGTACTGTGCAAAGGAAGAAACATCAGATGAAAAAATAGCAACAACTCATGCACACAAGCTAGAAACTACTCAAAAACAGCAGAACGTGTCTCTTATGCCATTGTTTGTGAACAGCTCAAAAGTCAAATCACAATGCATTGCTACTGTTGTAAATGAACCTACCCCAGTCTACACTGTTTACCTTTGATGGCAAATTCGTGAAGACCATCATGATATAGGAAGTCTTACTATTGCAGTCAATAGTCCATTCTTTGTCTGTGATTGCATCACATTCCAAGGATCCTAATAGAAATAGACACTATGCCTATGGATAATATGTTGAGAGATGCTTTTATTCATCTCCTGCATGAGGGTGTGTCAAGATCCTTATTTTCTGTGGTCAGTTGAAGAGTAAGTGATGCTAATGATCAGAACATGAAGTTACCAATATGGCTCTCAGGGCTTTTAAAAGTAGTGCTGCAAGGTAAGTGATTCAATGTTAATATCGATTCTCTTTTCTATGCTAAAAGGGCAGTTACAAAGGAAATAAATCGGTTTTGTGCATAGACTAAGGTTTGCAATTTGTTGAGGATAGATGTATTTTCAAGATCTGAAAATCTATTTTAAAATCAGGGATAAAAACAAATTCAAAAAAACAAGTTATCAACTATTATGATTCCAGGTCAGAAATATTCTTGGATGAGAAGCCTTAAAGAGCATGAAAATACATTTTGAAAAAGTAACATTGAAAAAATGAATGCAGTACCTGTTACAGTTCATGATAGCTGATGGCAATAATGGAATTGGGAAGATCTGGTTTGTACTATCGATGCCCTTACATTCCCTGGTGATCTTCAGCACGTCAGTTAGGTGAAAATGTTCACACTTTTCACCTTGATTTCTCAGAGGAGTTGAAAAAAGTATAACTTAAGCTAGGGTTGTTAGGCAGCCTTGAGAATCAAACCTCACCTTTACATGGAGTTAGAAATCATATTTGAAAATTATACTGCATGCATCTGATCTTAGACAGACACATTTGATCTTATTACCTATATGACTGAAGTTTCTCCAATAATGTTGAGTAATGATGGGAAATAATGGGTCATTTCCAAGTGTAAGAATTTTTTTTCTGCAGTGCTCTGCAGTGTTTGTATACAAGGAGGTACGGAAGTCCAAAATAGTATTTGATCTCATAATTGTTTCAAGTTACTTTATCATAACATTAAAGGAATTCAGGAAATGCAGATACAGCTACTCTTTTAGGATTTGATTTGATTTGATTAGACACTTGAGGAAGAGCCTAATTTATAGCCTATAAACTGTATCATTAAAATTAGTGGTTTTAATGGTAACTTTAAGTATTAGTGACCATCTATATCAATTACAGAAGTGATGAAAATACATGAATGCGGGTTTTGGCTTGTGAAGAATGCACCATATTAAACCCATATTTTAGTAGTGATGTAAAATGAACATTATCAGAGCCTGGTTTAAAAGCTGCTGAAACTTTTCAGTAGAAATGGAAATATTTTCACTATGTTGAGCAGATTAAGGGAGGTAGATCTTCAAATGATAGTACATAGATATCTACTCATGGTTCATAATCTTGTTTTAAAACTTGTGAAAGTAAGATTATCATTGCACTGAAAGACAAACTACAGTTAACAGTGTTCACGTGTGATCATTGAAAATGTTTAGAAACTTTCTTAGAATGATTACAGTTTATTAGACTTCAGCACAAAAAGGAAACCAGGATTCTTATTCGTGTGGTACTGAGACATTACATGTCATGTGTAAATACCTCATTTATCATTTTAATAACTGCAGCTTCCAGACCTACATGCCATCTGACTCTGTACAGAATTTAAATACAATGTCTCAGGATAGGACCTGCACTACTTTTCTATGATCCAGGGATGCCAAAACAATAATTGTATACTTAAACCAGTCACATTTTAATCAATATCTCAGCTGAGCAGTTGTGAAACCTCATATATACTACAACATTATTTCCCCAAATGACAAAATTATGCTTGAAAGGAATTTTGAATTTGTAGAGTTTCTTTTCTGATTGTGTTTGCTGGCTTTAATAATGCAGAATCACTGAAAAAATCGCATGCTAAAATGATCATCTAAAATGAAGAAATGGTTACATGCTATGTTACATTCCAGATGTCACATCTTCTGAAGATAGGATGGGTCAAGACTTACGGAAAGGAATAAGGGCATCTCTAGACTGCGATTACAGGTAGATAAACAGATACATGCAAGAAAGTAAGCGTTTTTGAGTCCAACCACTAAAGTCCATTCCTTCTAGAAGAAAAGACAGAAATTATGTCTGGGGCAGATGTGTAGCTAGATTATACATGTGGAGATTTAAGATTTATTCCAGCTTGGGACACTGAAAGGATTACCCTAAAAAGTGAAGGTGAGGTTGAAGACAAACAGGCACATGAGAGCTGCAGAGAATGGTACTGCAGAGGAGATGCTTGAATTGGTATGTGGGTCCCCCGTCAAGGCTTACTGATGTGCTCCTGCTGAATGGAATTCATTGATGTGATAGATTTGATCCTGGGAGAAACCTTCACTTTCCTTGATTCTGAAAGTCAAGTTAGAGCTGGTAAATCTCAAAAATGAAAAGATATAATCTGTTACAGTTTCCGCAGGTAGAGCAGAATTTGTTCCCCACCTCAGATTTTTTGCACTCTTGAATTCTGGAGCCTGCAGCATGAGTCCTCTCATGGTGTGGCTGGAATTGGACCTGGCTCTTAACCAGTCATAAAACCACAAAACCGAAAAATAATCTTTATTTTTCCTGGGTTATCACCTAGTTGCAGGACTCAGTGCACACACATGAATGTTTTTGCAGGGACAAGGTTGCAGAAGGAACATGTGGCTGTGGTGGGGGCATGAGTGGGACTGCCCTTGCAGAGGGCAAAGCATGGGAAGCCACTTCCACCCTTCATGCTCTAAGAGAAGGTAGGAATGGCTGTACCAGCTCAGATCTAAGTGCCACATAGCCCAGTGCAGTATTTGCAGCAGCAGACAATTCTTGATTTCTTAAACACACATCAGAGCTAGGAAAGCATGTGTTCTCTCAAGTCTAGCAATTTTTGATTCAGGTACTTCATCGACTACATACTGAAGGGGGACTGCTGGCACGTGTCTTGTTAGTACCAAGTGGACAGTAGCTCTGGTTGGAGCTGGATTAGCTGTCCGAGTAAGGAGCTTGTGAGGTGCTCTGGGGTCAGATGGGATTTATGAGATACCTCTATCTCTTGTGGGTCCTGTTACGTTTAGGTGGCTCTTTGCTGACACAATTCTTATTATTGGCACCACTTTGAATTTCTCTGAGGATAAGGAGCCAAAGAACATAAACTTCAGGACATTACAGTGCTCAGTGCTACAGTGACTGTTTTATTTTATTTTTCCTTGGAACAAGCTGTACCCCTAATGAAACATCTTAAACCTGACAATAAATGTCCCATTTCATGACATAGGCATTAATTACTTCTTCAAATGGGCACATTTTGAAGTCCAAGTACTGAGATCTAGTTCTGAATCAGAACGTAACACTCGTTTCTTTGAAGGGCACCAGAACCAGATAAATGAGCGATGAAGACATAATTTACTGAGAGAGACCTGCTCTGAGAGAAGAAACATTCTCTAAGGCCAAATTCACCCAAGCTTTTAAGTACTGATCAACACTGAAAAACTGTGTTCAATGAGACATTTCACATGTGTAAACTGAGATTTTTTTAATAACCTAGTTGAGCTGGAGTCAAGAATACTTTGCAGTCAATAGCATCGTGAAGAGTTTAAAAGAAGCTTAAGAAATATTTTGTACAAGTCAAGGAGGATCTTGAACAACAGATGTGGAAGGCAATGTAAAGTCCTGAAATCCAAAGAGAAGAGGGTACAAATTACAGTCTGGAAGGAACTATATGAAGTTGACAAAGACATTTATTTATTTTTAATTGAGATAAATTTATGGATATTTCAGAACCAATAAACATCAATTTGTAAAATAATGATTTACTCACCTCAGTCACAATAGACTTAACAAGCTGTTCAGAGAGCTCATGCAGTTCATAAAGCTCTGTGCTTTCTCTCCTGAAAAAGCTGATTCTGATTCTTACCAAAGAGAAGGTATTGAAAAATATCAAGGGTATTTCACGTAGAAATGTAATAAAAATATATGATACACAATTTCAAAAATATTTTTTTATCTTAAAAAATTTCGAAAGCAATTTCTCTAAATAATTGAAAAATTCCGGTTCAACAAAAAATAAGGAAAAAATCTGTAATTTTTTTAGCCTTTATTTTGTAAAAAGATGGAAATCCGAAGTTCATTAAAACCCATATTTTTTTCTGGTGATGTTTAAAAATGCTTCTCCTATGACAAGAGGTTATTCAGTATCAAAGCAATTGAAGCATCTTCCCCCTCCCAGGTATGTAAAACCATTAATGACCCTTATATCTCTACATCATGTTCCTATCTCAGCTATGCAACATGATTTCTCTCATGGCACAGTCATCTCCGCTCTTTCTGAGAGAACACAACTATCCATGGGCCCTTTGGTGTTTCATAGGTAACACTGTCAAACTGAGAGCTGTCTTTGGTACAAAACTAATCTGGATAGAAATTTTAAATTAGTCATTGTTAACTGTTTAACTTTAATATATGCATGTTGATTTGAAAGCTCATTATGTAGGTTTATAGGTGTCTCCAATATTGGTGCCTCCAGGCTCGATCTTTGTCACTTGTGGTTGTTTTAGATATGCAAAATCTAACTGAATGATTTCAGTTTACATTATGGTTAGTCTCTCATTTAAAAAGAAAAGAGATACAAAGATGTTATTTCACAAATAACATAACTAAATTGCATACATGTTATCTTTTGCTGGAGCACCTGGGACTGTTAAGCCTTCTCAGCTCTTTTCTAAAGCCAGAGCAGCACCTTTGGCTGCGGTTCTGTTGGTAAGAGCGTTGATTTAAGGCGTGCCCATCTCTGCTGGCTTTGTTCCTGTACCACCCTTCATTACAGCAGCATAACTCTTGTGGAGCATGTGGTGGACCAGATAAGGAGCTGATAACCGGGAACAAAAAAGCGGGTTTGATTGGAGGATTACTGGGTTTTCTTTCAGAGTTATTTTGACTGTGCCTCCGTTTGATCACCAGGGCCACTGCCCTTTTCACAGAGCAGCTGCTGTTCACAAAAGTAAACAAGTGCAACTGAGGAGGAGGTGGTGTTACACTCAAAATTTTGTTTATGGGCAAATAGGAACCACGCTACATATGTGTAAAGCCAATAATTTATTTGTAGTATAATGGAAATCTTAACAGTCTAATGCAAGTATCATTATTACTCTGGATCTGTTTGCTACATTAAAAAGAGAGTAATAATGGAATTAGAATGCTTCTATATAGAAAAAGTCTCAGCAATAGTAATAATGCAATTAAAATGTTAAAACACAGTTCTTAGTTTTCTATGCTTTTCTTGGGGAATGCTCACCCTTGTGTTTCTCCTCTGAACTTATAGTCAGCAGCTTTGTGATGATGGAGAGAATAAGACCGTAAGCCATCAATTTCCAGACTCCTTCGCTGGGATGGATCCGATGTTGATGTTGCTGGCTTCTTTCTCCTTATTCTACCCATTTTTATGCATTTACTACCACAAATTTGCACCTTTCCCGTGTTCATTGCTCCATGTTAAATCCAAACTTAATATTCATGGTGCTCTTTATGTTAGATACTACTTTTTTCTTCTCTTTGTTACCATTAAGACCAGCTTTGTTCAGCTCCGGGTCTGCTTTGCTTTGCCTGCTGGCGAGTGGTTTATAGCTGTTGGCACCCCGGTGCCAGCTGTGCCCCATCTCTTATCACGCCGGACTCACACTCTGCTATGCAGCATCCTGCCTCTCCGCTTCTCAAGGTCTCTGCTGTCGTAGCAGGCTTGTATTACTCTACACGACATCATTGTGTTGGAGTTCTACACAGAATAACTGCTCATTACAGCTATCTGTATGAAACCACGGTTGTACCACACGAAGATAAGCAAAAGTACAGTGAATTAGCCATAGATACCCGAGAGCTGCAGGCAGGTCAAGAGAAGTTCAGGCAGAGGAGACCTGGCAAGCCTCAGTCCTTATGGGCTCTAACTTAGCAATGGCAATACTGTATTTGGCTACAGGGTCACGGTGGTGAGGAGGGAGTGAATGGAGAAGTTGCTGGATTAGGGGCTGTTGAAGCAAGCCCTGTGCAGGAGAAAATTTCCACAGCAGTTTCGTTTTAAATCTAAGACTATCTGTTGTAAAATAGTTTGGTTTTAAATCTATCTGTTATAAAACCTTGTAGATGCTCTATAATTCTGTAGGTGCTAGTGATTCCGTATCAGCTCATACAGACTGAATATGTCCTAATTTTTTAGTAGAAAAGCATTTAATACACATGTAAAAGGTGTGAGTTCATTGTTCAAGTAGCTTAAACAGCTTCTCTCTCCCTCTGAGATGCATGTTCCCACTCTCTTGTGACAGCACCAGCAGTCACCCAGCCAACAAAAGCCGGGACCTAATCCAGCCGATCCACCAAGGTGACGACTCAGTTGAATCGAGTCCCTGATCTTGTTTCCAGCTCGGATACAAAAGCTTGGGTGATCACAGACGAGGTAGTTGGGGTAATTCACCAGGGCTGGGGGCAATGATGGGACTGCTTGTTCTGGCAGGTTCTTAAACTGCTGTGACACTCCACCTAACACTTAACAAGAAGCTATTGAGGATGACTTTTTGGCTACCATGCTATCTACCTGGAAGCTTACCACCATTTTTAGCTGAGTTTCTTTACCCTGTATGTGTTGTGCAGATATAAAGAATATACAGCTATGTCTCCTTTCCAGTTTCTCTCCTCTTTTTTTCAGGACATGACATATTAAAGATGGCTTGAGGCCTGTTAGCAGCAGATCAAAATATAGTAGCTAGATGAGGGAATAAATAATCTCGTCTGAAAATAACATGTCAGTTCAAAAATAGTAAAAAAAAAGTCGGATGAACTTTGCATTAACTAGGACTTCTCCATAGCACAAATCAAAGACAAATGCAATATGAAATATGGGCAATAAAAATTGCTCTGGGATGTATGCTAAAAATAAATTATCTTTTAAAGTTATAACTATATATGGATTTTATTTAGAACCACAGTGTAAGTGCTATGGGAATATTGCTCAAAACTTGTGCTGCCTTGTTGAGAATCAAATATTTTTGAAATGGCTCTCATGGTCTAAGCAAAGGACTAATGTGTGAGGAAGACACATCTCCAAGCAAGGTGATTCTGACTCAGCAGCTCACTGAGACTCAAACACTAAGAAAAACACAGTCCTGTTCTCCCTCCGTGATGACTGCTGGGTGTAATGTACAGCGTATGGGAGAGGCTGAACTTCAAACAGAAGAATGATGTTAAGACTGTCTATCCTTTAGAGACTGGAAATGTGAAGTATAGCTATTTACAAATGTAATGTGGGGTTGTGGTTTGTGTCAAAATTATTCTGTGTAAAAGCACTTCAGTTCTCACACTTTCATTAAGAAACCCAAGGAGCACATTTCAAATATACTGCATTAAAAAAATCTACTGTCTTAGCAACCCTGGCAATGAAGGGTCAATGTACCAGTATTGTCCTCTTCTGTCCAGTAACCTGCTTTAGGAGATAGTTACATGAGATACAACTTTTGGTAGTGAAGTTGGCTTTGGTAATTCCTGTTCCTCTCTGTCAAAGCTAGATTTGATTATTATCATGCTCTTCTGGCATAATCAGCTGTGTTTACAGTTGTGCCAGTTTAACCATTTGTGGTGGTGTACTGTAGACAGGTGCATGGAAATTGGACTTTAAAAAGTCCCAACAAACCCTTTATTCCTGGGGTGCTGTCTTTGACTGGGTCCCTTTCGTGAGCTTGGGCCATGGGCAGTTGCAGTGGCACAATTGTGCTACACTGCTCTGAAAATGGAGTAACCGATGGCAGGATTTCAATCATATTCAGCAAATGCTTCCTCCTTTCCTTTTAATTGTTTCAGAAATAACATCTTTCGCTTCAGGTGGGGTTTGTGTATGCTTATTTTACCAGTAAATTTGGTGTGGTGAAAGAATTTTTAATATAATCAAAAGTAACAATGAAATCAAGCCAGTGGCAAAATACTTGTGGATTAAATAAGTTTGGGCTTCCACTCAGAATGGATGTTAGCTCTGTATTATTATTATCATCATCACCATCATCTATTCTAAACTCTTGAATAATGCATGCCATAAGGCTTTCCTGAATAAATTTTCTTAAATTAAATATTCCTTTTATAAAAGAAAGATAAAAAAGCAAACAAAACCCAACAACCTAACGATATACCTAACAAAAATCTTGTTAGGTTATCTCAGTGGTTAATTATCCCTCTTCTTAAAATTCTCACCTTCTTTTATTTCTGAATCTGAACTTTCCCTGCTTCAATTTGCAGTCACTGGATCTTCTTTTATCTTTATCTACAAGGTTGACGAGCCAGATAAAATCAGATTGTTACCCAAATTAGAATTTACAACCCATAATCAAATCTCCTTTTTTTTTTTTTTTTTTAAACTAAATAGATTCAGACCTTTGAAGATTTCATTGCAGGCAATGTTTTCCAGTCCTTCAATCATCCTGAAAACTCTCCATTATTTAATTCTTCTTCAATCCTATATGGCAGTAATAGACATGATATTTTAGTAACAGCAGTACTGCTGCTAAACTACTGATATAATATATATACACAAATTCAGTATTTTGTCCTTATTTATCAGCGAATTACATTAGTCCTTTCACCCAATGTACCCTTGAAGGCAATCAGATAGTTGGTTAACAATGATTGCTCCTGTCTAACTTGCCGTCGCTTGTAGGGCCAAGATGATGCAACATTTTCTGCCCTCGCAACTTGCTGTCTGCCTTCTCTGAGCGCACAACAGCATCCCATGAACCAGGTACAAACTGGAGAATTCCTGAAGAGCCATCATGCACTTTACAAGTGCTATTATGTCAAAAACTTTGTTTCAAAGTATGATATCTTGAAGAATGGAAAAAAGGCGAGAGAGGCAAGAGAAAAGAGAAGAGAAGGAAGACAGAAATCGAGGCAGTTGAACAAGAGTTATATACATGCCACTTCATGAACCCCCACAGTCAGATTATATACCTTCCCTACACCTTCCCATCGATTTTCTTTATACACTGCAGACTGCAATTTGATTAATATAATCTGGGCAACAGTAAGCCTGACTATCTCTAGACTTAATTTCTACGCTTCTTTTGACTATTTGAAAACCCAGAGATGAACATAAATCTTTATCTTCTCAAACTCTTCTCAAATGTCTCACATAGAGTAGCAACAGGAGCTATTACTTGCTTATGTTCCCTTATACTCTTCCAGTCCAATGTGGAATAAATAGCCCTCAACACTCAAATGCTGAATAGGGCTAACATATTTTGTAATTATAATTATCTGAAATCAATTAGCATTTCCATTTTCTAGGCCTAAGACTGCTGTGTTGAAATCCTGGCAGATTGTTTTGGCGCTCCCTTCTGCTTTAGAGACAACTCAGTTTTTAATGCCCTGGCATATGACTATCCAGCTCCTGGGAGTGGCCTGCTTTAGCCACCGGGATCAGGTACTAGCTGTTTCATTCTCATGCCTTCCACTGCTAACAAGCTTGGCCTTGGGTTTGAAATAAAAGCATCAGAGGCGTATGAATGAAGAGGCTATGGAAGGCTTGCATTTTCCAGTTTGAAGACAAGTTTTCTCCTTCATTTGGCTAGTGGTGTTGTATTGCATATTATTTAGCGCTACCAGTCTGGGTTTCCCAGTGTGAGTTGCTGCAGGCCTGATTTAGGCTGTATTCCTTGACTGTTGGTGTACTTGACATCATACATTCATGAGATTAAAAATTAAAGAAGGTCTGTGGAGTGGATTCATAGATTTCTGCCTTTCCAGGTGAAAGCCCTCGCTATCAACCTGCCTTCTCCAGATTTATTCCTGACTGTACAACATCCTAGCTTTGACAGAACAAAGTATATCATGACTTGGTGTAAGCAGCCTGGTAAGGCAAATAGAGCCTTAAAATTTGGTAAAATTTTATTTCACCTACTGGAGTAATTTTTTAATGCTTATGTTAGCCCAGATGACTTCGTCAGATTTTGGTGATTTGCACAAAATATGAAAGAACCATGCCCTGTTTCAGCAGGTTTTTAACTTGAAATTCAATTATTTCTCTCTGCCAAAATAAAGTCCAACATAGGATTCTTCTACATAGGGGTGTAACAAGCTCTGAATTAGGAAATGACCCTCTGTAATAAGAGATTCCAAGAGTGTGCATCCATCAATAGAGATGCAGTGTGCTGTGATAACCTGGCCTTTTTATGTGTATGTTCTTGGAGTAAGTAATCTTCTCCCTTTCAGCATGGAGATCACAAGCAGAGACCAGTAAGTATTACCAATCTTGTGCTCCATCTGGTGTACAGGCATATATTAGGCAGCAAAGAGGTCAAACCAGTCAAGAAAGATGTAATCCTGGAAATGAGCAGTGCCACAGCTTCACGTGCTTGGGAATTTACAAATTAAAACCTGAGGCATTATGGACCTTTGGCAATTGTAGGGTTAGACAGCATTTAAGCGCGGAATTCTCGAAGTCATGGATTTGAATCTGTGCTCTTAAATCCTGCGTAAATCCATGTTCAGCACCGACATCCATTGTGGGGCCAAGACCTTGGCTGTTAAAGCCTCACAGAAAATTACTGAGTCTTTGGTATAAGTCAAATGGGATTTTGGTCCCCAGCCCTGAAAGCATCCTTGAAAACAGGATCTATTCTTTTCTGTGACTGCTGCTTTGAAAACAAACAATAAAATAATTATTATACCTGAACATATAAAGCAATATTATTTCAATAAATTCCTGTTAAAAATATGCAAGGGGATTAAAAATCTGTCTAGCTCCAACAACAATGGAAAATATATGCTATCAGTGCTGTAGAATTACATTCAAAAATTTCTAGTCGTATTCTGTATTACAATTAGGCATTAAGATTAATACAATCCATGATCTAGTATGCATGGAGAGGGAAGTAATAGTAAATCAGGCACATCAGTAACTGGGAAAATTTCAATTTGCTTTATTCAGTAGTATAAAATTTGTGCTTGATTAACCAAGCAGCTGAGAATTATAGAAAAAATTAATTCTAGGATTGCAGGGCTCAAGCATCAGAGGACAGTAAGTATTGCATAATCAGCATGATTTTTCTTGAAGAAAACTTCTTCCAAGATGTTAACAGAGGTTTTAGAAGGGAGAATACTCTCATTATTATATATGAACTGTGTTTTGGCAGGAAATCTTCGATAAGTTATATTTCAAGTGAGGGAAGTCAAAATATTTTGGAAGTGTTAAAAGAGATGAGTGCAGTATTGTACATTATAAATGAAGATGATGCAGAGGGAAGAAAGAACAAAGATGAGAGGATGAAAAAACCCGCAGGCTGTGTTATCCAGGAGTGCTGATTAGCTGAGCACCACCTAGAATAGGTGATAACCGGGTAGATATCGGGGTGAAGACTAACCCGAGAAGGGGGATGGGTACAAATGAAACCCAGAATCACAGAACAGATGAAGAAAGAAAAAAAACAGAAGTGAAGAATTTTTACGAATGAGGGAGAGATTGGGATCAGACAGAGCTGAAGAAGGGAAGAAAGGGAGTAGTCCTCCAAGAAAGGAAAACAAAAATGAAATCACTGTTCTTGAGTGTGGTGAGGAATATAAACAGCGAAAGATTGTTTATCTAGTTACCAGACTCGACATATATAGAGAAAAGACACTGACACACGTTAACGCAATGCAACAAAACAAAACATTACTGGTGAATGAAGTGAAACAGGGTATTACAGGCATGTCAGAGATATGGCAGAAAAGAAGTTTTACTAAGACACAAGGTGAGAATGATTTGGGAAAGGTAGGAATAAAGATACACATGATAGGTAGCTTTGTATATTAATCACACAACAAACTGGAGGGATTAGGGATAAGTGATAACCCAGGTAAAACAGAATTTCTCTGGTTCAGATGATTGCTTTGGGGATGGCAATACTAAGAGTCTGCAACAGGCCTCCAGGATAGGATCCATGAAGATAAAATTTCTGTAGAAGAAAGAGAAACACCAGGTGTAGGTTTGGCTCTAACTAACTGTGACTGTCAGTGCAGTAACTTATGGCAACCCATAAGACTGAGAAGGATCGTTTCTGATAAAGAGACCAGATATGGGAAACTGGACTAAAATGGATAGTAATGAGGGGCCTGATTAATCAAAGCAGTCAAAGGGTTGACAGTCTGAGAATACTCATAGATGCTTGGTTGTATGTGGAGCCTCCAGCTAAACTTTCACTTTCTAGAGAGCTGCGTGTCAGCGGCTGTTCAGCCTGCAAGAAGCCATTGACATGGTTCTTGACAAACTGCTTGAATTAAAGAAAACCTGGTTACTGCTCAGCATGGGCTGAGTTCACGTCTGGAGAAGCTAGAGAACAGCCTGGTAGGAGAAGCATGGCCTCGAAAGGAAGGCTGGCACTGGCATCCATCATCTCCCCTGTAGTTTTTAGAACCCGAGTGATGAATATGCCTGTCCATTTTAGGAGGAAGTGAAGTTCCTATGCTCAGTCTGGAGGGAAAGAATAATGTGCATTGCATAATCCTGGGAAGAACTAGTACATAAAGTTTCAAAGTTGGCAGCAAGAAATTTTATTGAATCTGTCAAACTGGGGATGGTGCAGTGGCGAGAACAGCATTACAGTAATGATATCTGAGAAGGAAAAATGTAATCTTGAAAACTAGAGATCTGCCAGTTTAACCTAAGTATAATGACAAGCTTTTGAACAAATTTGGATGAGAAGAATAATTAAGACATGGAGATAAATGGAAAATGGTATTAAATGCAATATTGTTTTATAAAATCAGATCAGTCCAAACTCATTTGCCATATTTCATCTAAGAGGAGCCTAATTTTCTAGAAAGAGAGAATATAGTGAATCCCATTTGCTGGGATTTCAGTAGAATGTTTGAAATTTCTAGGCCAGCTAAGCAGCGCATTACATGTCCAGCCTCCTATTTAAATACGTATTTCTGAGTAGAATGAAACCCAGATCAGACTTGTTTAGGACCGTGCATAATATTTTAAAAGGGACCATAGGTAAAAGCCAATTTGAAATCCAATTTTTAACCAATTATTCATTCATCTTGGAGTTATTACTTCTTATTTCATTACATTAAGGAACATCATGCTAGATAATGTCAGAAATCTTATTAAAATCATGCTATATTGCATATTTTTCTTTTGTTCTTATCTAATAAGCTATTTAATGAAACTAGAGTGGTTTCATATTAATTTTCTTGACAAAATCATGTTGGTTGTTGTTTATCGTCTCATTATCTTTTGGACACTCACAAATTGAACCTTTAATAAGTTTTCCAGTATATTTCAAGATTTGAAACTAGGCTGATTAGATCTGTATTTCACTGAGTCCTCTTTTCTCCCCATTAGTTTGGAGATAGAGAATTTGGTAATCCTTTTCCAGTCCTTAAGATATTATCTGTCTGTCACGACTTCTTAAAGATAGTAATCAGAGTTTATTTTGTCTACTTCCTTAATTATCCAAGGATGAATTACATCTGGCCATGCCTACTTGAATACATCTATGTCAGCTGAATATTCTGCAAGCTGTTTTTCTTAGTCTGACTTGTATTCTGATTTCCTTGGAAAATATTTTAGTTATGTCTGTTAAAAATTATCTTTTTTTTTTTGGTAAGGGCCACAGCAGAGAAAGCGTGGAAGTTTTACTCTGAATCATCTGCATTCTTCCAATTTGATGTATAATTCCAATGTAATGTACAATTTCGTATATAATTTGCCATACATAACCTCTGTGGTCTAGCTTTAAAAGCAATGGCTATGCTCTCCTGTGGCTCTCAAAATGTTTCGATAGTTACAACAAATCATGTCCTCTGACAATATAACCTTATATGTAACTATTGTTTTTATATCCACAAATTAGTCAGTTTGTTCTACAGTTGTGCTACCTGACAAATATTATGTGGATATTTACATTTGAATTTAAGAAGTATTCCAGAAAAAAAATATTTTCCCTGTGACAAATATGAATATGCAGGGAGAAATTATTTGGCTTGTGTTTGTTGCTTTGTCAGTGGCATATCGCCTTTGGATGTGTTTGGCAGGTAGTGCAGCACTTTTGATTGCTACATTAGTCTCCCTCACTGTAGCATCCTCTGATGCAGCGTGAACTGGCTGCTTACTCTGTACAAATTTGCATTTCACCATTGTAGCCAGCTCCACAAGTACTGATTACCGAGGCTAATGTAAATTGGACCAAAAGAGATTTTCTCAATACAATTCTTTTAATAAATTAATGCCAACTCCTTTTTTTCTGGAGTTTATATTGTGAGCTTTCCTGCTTTATTTTGTGAATTTTCCAGTGCACTGTTTCTGTGCATAATGCCTTTTAGAAATTAACCTTGGCTTTCTCCCATGTGTTAAAATTCAGCGTCATAGGTCTTGATTTATCCTAGGTGACAATCATGAAGAGTTTGGAGGCACTGCACAATCATGTAAAGTGTTAAGTTTCTGCAGCTCAGTGCTGTAGCTCAGTAGTTCATAAATTTCCACCATTCCATCCTGTAGCTGTACTATGAAACTTCTATTTTCACATTATTTGCAAATCATACTGTCACTTGCAACAGTTCAAAAATGCAGATGTACTCACTCCTGTGTGACACTCCTATCTAGATGCCTTAACCACATCTAGGACAACTGTGGAAATGCTATTTGTACTCCGGCTTCTTAACAGGGATCTTTCACCAGCAGATTAAGCAGGCAATGCTTGTAATTTACATCAATTTCGAACAGACATCTCCAAAACATAGATGATAGAACAGTATCAGACTTGCAAATGTAAATCTTCAACAGCTAACAATGGAACAGGAGTAGATTTCAACCTTTCCCAAACAAGATGTCATTTCCTGCATATAAAAACAGGGTGTATATGCAATACATGCACCAATACGGGTGATTTAAATTGTAGTGATTTTAAGTATCATTTAAATCAACATGCATTGATTTAAATAATGTTTATCCTTTTTCCTACGCTATTCTGCAAAATAAAGTCTGTTCTAATTAACTGATATAATTTGATAAATTTAATGAAGCTATTTACTCAGTGAAAGATGCATGTCTGATACATATTTGTCTAAGCTGTTATAAAACTACACACATTTATTGTGCTTCTTAGTATTTACAGTTTTATTATACTGGAAATCAATGAATAGTGAATTCACTATTTAGTGGACAATTTATCTTTTTAATTATTATTTGTATGAGGTTGCATTTGAATGGAAATTCAGTTTAATTGACACGCACCAAACCAGTATTTTTGATATTGTTTATCGGGGAAATAAAACTATAGACATTGCAAAAAAAGATTCCTCAAGACAAGCTTTAATGCAAAGTTAATTAATGCATTGAATAGAGAAAGCATTAAATATCACTATTCAATTGATTATTTTTGCTTACCGTGTTCCTCAACTTTTTACAATGGGTAAGTCTCATCATTTCACACCTCATCATTACTTACAAACTGGAACTGGAAAATGAGCTTTCCTCCTTTTTCAATGTGCTCTGAATCTCACAGCTTTCCTTCAGCTCAGCGTTAAACTAAATTAATCAAAATTAACTGAGATGAAAAATACTCTTGTGCATCTTCATGAAACACAACTGTTGTCAAAAATTAGCTTAGCAACTTCAGTAGACCACGGGTTTAGTTTTTTACCAATAAATCCTAGCTCTTCATGCTCTGATTTTGTTTAAACTGTGATGGAAAACTTGTATTGCTTCATTGAATATAAATGATGTTAAGGGGACATTAAAGAGTCAGAATGTTTTTCTGTTTTTTATTTAACAGAATATTTTCAGTTAAAGGAAAAAACATTTCATTTACGTTTGAGAATAAGCATCTTATAAAATGGCTCTTTATCTGTAGTGATCTAGTATACAAACATGGGTACATACTGCATGTATGTACCTGTGTAAATAATGACTGGCTATTTATGCTTTTATAGTACAATTTAAAAGTTATTCAGTTCAATAGCTACTACATTCCTTGAAAAGCAGCCTCTTCGCTGGATTTGCATAATCAGCTGACAATATTTTAGGAATTTTGCCAGAATGCCAGATGATCAAAGAAAACCCGTGATGTTCATTTTATGTCATACAGCCTACCCTATTCCACAGAGGCCATTGGAAAGGGAATGTGGGACCTTACTGTACAGAAGATCTAGGGTGACTGATGGAACATGAAGGTACAGGACCCACACCAAATCTAGCCATGGAAAGCAAGGGAGGAGATCAGTTGTATCAAAGGGGAGGGCAAGAAAGCTACTTATTTGTGGAAGGGTGAACAGTCACAAGGGATAGGACTCTAGTTAGGAAAAGAAATCAAAATGCGTAGCGGAAGGAACAGCAATGGTAAGGGGCAGAAAGGGAACAGGTATGTTGGGGGTTAGAAGAACGAAAGGAGATTCTGCGGTAGGCTAGTGATTCATCTCTGGAATCAATTGAGTATGTGACAGTCTTGCAACATTATAGAGATGTTCAGGTAAGAAAAATAGTTCTACCTGTGCAGCATATGCACACATCTGGTAGGAGACATCTCACCTAAATTTCATATGACTACAGTGTAGCTTTCTGTATCTGAGGTAATTATCTAGACTCCTTTTATGGTCACTGGAAGCAACCAGGCATTTTGGTTACAACCCGTCTTGTACGTGTCTAAATGATCACCTGTGTAGCATGTTGAAAATATTTTTCTGCTGACTGCAAAAGAAGTCCAGACAACTAACTCAGGTATAGACACACTGTAAACATTTAAAGATAAACAAAATGGATTTTATATCCTGACGACAAGACTTCCAGCTGGGCAGGGATTGATTCCAAAATCTATTCAGCCAAAGTGTCCAGTCCCTTGTATCATTGTTTAAACTTCTGTGGCACATATGAAGTACTACTGTATTGAAGGGTATCTTCAATGTCTGCTGAATTCTCAGGTGCTTAATTTCAGGTACACAAGTTTGAAAACATTTTCTCACTAGTTGCTCCCTTGCTACAACACAGGTCCAATTGTGTTGCTTTCTGATTCTAGAACCCGATTACATTCTTTGCATGGAACCATCTTACCTTTACACCTTATCTTGACTTCTTTGTTTAAGTTGGAACAATAATTCATTTACACACTGACAAGTTAAACAACCTTGTCTCTAGACGTTGCAGATAGCTTTGTGTAACCTTTTGCAATCTAGGAGCGAAAACTCGGTTAACATGCAAGTGTTCTTTTGTGGAACTGTATATATTGCTTGTACAGTTTATGGGATGGTCTAGATAAATACTTGCAATTGAACCAAACATCTTTATTTTGTCATGGATAGTGTCGGGATTTCATTGATGACAAAGTAGGCACTCTCTTTTGCAAACCATAAGCACATAAGAACATTTTATTATTTTTTTAAAACCCCTGCTGAGCCCCGAGCTGGTATTTCTGTAGAACTAGCTACCATACCCCAAGTTCTCACTCCCAAGCAGTAAAAGCCAACTCAGGATAAACAATTTTGTCTGAAGCTACAACTAGTTTTCCACATGGGTATCACTTTACATTTGTCTACACTAAATTTCATCTGACATTTTATTGCCCAATCAGTCTTGTCAGTTCTTCTGCAACACTTCACATTTAGCTCTCATCTTACTACCTTTAATAACTTTGTACCACCAGCAAAACTTATCATTGATTACTCTCTTTTCTAGGTCATTTATGAATATGTTAATCAGTATGGGTCCCAGAACAGATCCGTACAGAATCCACTGCTGACATCTCTGATCTGTAAGAACTATTTATTTACTCCTTTTCTCAGTTCTCTATATTTTATTGAATATTTTGTGCATGCTGGGACCTTCTTTCTTATCCCGTCCTGGCTTGTATCAGGAATAGTGTGGCCAGCAGGACTAGGCAAGCGACTGTCCCCCTGTAACCTGCACTGATAAGGCCTCACCTCGAGTACTGTGTCCAGTTTTGGGCTCCTCACTACCAGAAAGACATCGAGGTTCTGAAGCGTGTCCAAAGAAGAGCAATGAAGCTGGTGAAGGGTCTAGAGCACAAGTCTTATGAGGAGTGTCTGAGGGAACTGGGGTTGTTTAGCCTGGAGAAAAGGAGGCTGAGGGGAGACCTTATCGCTCTCTACAACTCCCTGAAAGGAGGCTGTAGAGAGGTGGGGGTTGGTCTCTTTTCCCAAGTAACAGGCGATAGGACAAGAAGAAATGGCCCCAGGTTGCACCAGGGGAGGTTTAGGATGGATATTATGAAAAATTTCTTCACCAAACGAGTTGTCAAGCAGTGGAAGAGGCTACCTAGGGAAGTGGTTGAGTTGCTATTCCTGCAGGTATTTTAAAGATGTGTAGACATGGTTTAGTGGTGGACTTGGCAGTGCTAGGTTAATGGTTGGACTTGATGTTCTTAAAGGTCTTTTCTAGCCCAAACAATTCTTTGATTCTATAATTCTATGATTGCTTCTCAGTTTCCTTTAAAAACTCGTTAGAAATCAGAATAGATTAAATCAATCAAATATTTATTATTCACATAATTGTTGACCCCTTCAGAACCCTCTAAGACACTTGTAAAGCAGGATTTCCGCTTAAAGAGGCAATGTTGGCTTTTTAATCAGACAGTATTTATCCTCAGGTCCACTAATACATCTTTTATGTGTAGTTATACCACAGTCTTTTCCACAGTTATTTTGGTTTCAAACAGATCCTCCGTAGACATCCTTGTGCCTTTTCTCCTTGCCCCCAAGAAAAGGCTTTCATGTAGAAATGCCTCCAGTTTCTTCTAAAATGAATGACCATGCAAAGAATTTGTCTGCCTTCTTCAATGGACTTGTCTTTCCTGAGGTCTCCTTTATACTTTGTGGTCCAGCAGGTTTCTTCTTTGAAGTATCATCCCAAACACTGGAACTCCCCCACCATTATATTTTAAAAGCTTCCTCATAACCTTCTTGATTTTAAATGCCAGCTGGTTTGTTCTCTTATGGTTCATCTCTCCTATTCAGACCACCTCTATTCACAACAAACCTGTAGTCATTTCCTCTCTCCGTCTTCTCACTGAGCATTGTCCTCCCTTTTGCCTTGTCCTATTGGGGTTGTAGGTGATTCAGATTCCTTATGATGTCTACCATATTTGTGATGAGCAAAAAGGAAGTCATTATATAATCATCTTCAAGGTAGCAAACACATCTATCTTTTTTCCAAATGATTACATCTTCTACTCCTACCAACCTTTGCCCTCCTTCCAGTTTGGGTTCCTGATTTCAGAGGAGTATCCTTAGTGCAGGATGCTACTTTGGTATTGTCTAATGGAGAAAACCTGTCACTGGGATCTTTTTTTACCTTTTACAGCTTCTGTGGTATTTATGAACCTCTCCTTAATGAACAGCTCCACCTCTCAGTTTGCTTTTTGGGAAGGACTTATGCCTATTTGAAGATTAGATGGCTCCAACATGTCCCTGAAAGCGCTGTTGATTAATTTTTCTGTCTCCCTCAGTTCCTCCAATTCAGCTATCTAGGTCTCATGGGCTTGAATTCTCTCTCTGAATCTCTCATGTTGCCAATACTATTACTGTGTGCCACTTTCCCACAGGGAAGATACTCATCATTTGACATGTCATAGAGTAAACTGCAAAACTGTTTCCCTTTTGGCTGAGCTTTCCCTTCATTTCTTCTCCCCGTGAATGCAAAGGTGACTTCCAAAGCTGTTCTATTCGTCCACATGATCTAACTCACCTCACTTCCTATAGTATTTCCTTAATACAAGAGCTACAAGCATGGACAAGTATTGTAACAGTAACTGCTGTAGTAAATATTTGAGGTTTGTGTTTCGAAAGTAACGACTGGGAAAATAATTTCTTTGGCTTTATACGCTTTTCTTTAATGATCAAAATGACATTTAAACTCCTTTGGGGATGGGAAAAAAAAATTACAATCTTACATCATATGAATTCTAAAAGATGTCCTTAAAGTCAATTTCTGTAAAACAAAAATATTTTAAAAGGGCAATTTCTCATCTCACACAAAAATTCTTAAAATTTCAAGAAAATTCAGTGTCAAATAAGAATTTTACGTATCCATTCACCCCAAAAGAAGAATTTAAAAAGTATTCTAGCAATCCGTATGCAGAAAATAGAACGAGGCTCTTTTGTACATCATTCTCTGGGATTGACATTAAACACAAATTCCTTCAGTGTTTCTCTCAACTTGTAACAACTAAGAAAACACCAAAGGAAGATAAGACTATCTTGAAAACTCTGCATCTGCAGACTGTCCTTCCTAAAACAGTGCATGGGCATATTAAAAAAATGCTACCAAGAGTACAGTATGGTGTAGTTCAATTCTGAACGTACAGCAGCTCTAGAAGGTACAAAACGTAATCAGTGTAAGGGGGTATAAACGGTCGAGCTGTGGGGTTCTGGGACAGTAGGCTAAAGATGTAAGACGAGGACTAAACCCCGGAACTGTTGTTTTCTCTTTGGAAACTCAGTATTTCATGTGAGCTGGTGAATCACGAGTGAGACTCAGTGCTTCTATCTGCAAAATAATTGAAATTTTAAAAACTTAATTGTTCATCAAGATGCCTTGCTAGGCATTCAGATCTTGGTTTTCATTTGGCAGATCTTGATTTTGAAGTCTAAGCCAATCTGAAATATGGACAAATAACCAAAACACGGTGAGGTATGCATTTTTTAAACGTTTCATGTGAAGAGTGTCAATTTAGTTTATATGTACAGTATTTGTGGGGGGAAAAAAAAGGTCCTTTGGGTTTTGTGCCATTTTAGCTCCTTGAAAATACTGCCCTGCTGTGTACTGGCATCTTATGAAATTTACTATTGCACATGATTTTTCTCTAGGCCGGTTAATTTGCAAACAACTAAGTGATTTTCTACAACTGTTTATGAGCAGATTGAAGTAAGAGCAACTCCAACATCTGCTATGTAAGAATCATCTTAAAATCAATAAAAATGAAAGCTGCCATTATGCACTGTTGTGGATAGATCTGTTATATTTGAAACTGTACAATAGAAATTGGCACCTTGCTGTGAAGTAGCTGCTGAAGGGAGCCGTGAATAGAGAGGGACATATGACATTCCAATTACTTCATATGGCAGAGATTAAATCTACAACTCTGGCTTTACCTGTACACCTGAACAAGAATCTATAATAGCAGCAGCAGTGATATCCTTCCTCACTGTGTATTTAAAGGTTGTTCCACAAGTTGCTTTTGCAATCACAGGTACAAAATGCATCAGCTCTGTTTCCTGTTGACCAACTTTCCTAACAGCTGGTTTGTGGGAGTTTTCGCAGAATGGCTGAGGTTGGAAGGGGCCTCTGGGAGTCACGTTGTCCAAACCCCTGCTCAAGCAGGGCCACCTAGAGCCAGCTGCCCAGGACCTTGTCCAGACAGCTTTTTAATATCTACAAGGAGGGAGACTCCACAACCTCTTTAGGTGACCTGTTTCACCTGGAGTTTCTACCCGGAGATTTCTACCCAGAGTTCTTCCTTAATCATCTGGGATATAAATTTATTTTCTTTTTGTTTGTAAGCAAAGCAAAGAGATGTCAGCATGTTACTGTTATGATGGGAATGAAAAAGAGACAAGTGGTCCTAGCCAGTGCCCTTCATGCCCTACACCGATCAGGTGGCTTGTAGACCAGAACTACCATGTACTAGATTGGCGTGAAGCAGGTATGCAACTCCGGGCATCTGCACTGCTGCGCCTTAGCTCATCATGGATGGTTTGGTACCTGCAGTGGCAACTGAAAGAAAGGAGCACAAGGTGAATGAGGACACCAATTAACTGCATGAGTATTAGGCAACATATCACACAGAGCACGTAGGTTCATAGAATCACAGAATGGTTTGGGTTGGAAAGGACCTTAGAGATCATCTAGTTCCAACCCCCTCCCGTGAGCAGGGACACCTCCCACTATACCAGGTTACTGAAAGAACCAACCAGCCTGATCTTCAACACTTCCAGGGATGGGGCATACACAACTTCTCTGGGCAACCTGTTCCAGTGTCTCGCCACCCTCAGAGTAAAGAATTTCTTCCTAATATCTCATCTAAATCTCCCCTCTCTCAGTTTAAAACCATTACCCCTCGTCCCATCACCACACTCCCTGATAAAGAATCCCTCCCCATCTTTCCTGTAGGCCTGCTTCATGTACTGGAAGGCCACTATAAGGTCTCCCTGGAGCCTTCTGTTCTCCAGGCTGAACAAACCCAACTCTCTCAGCCTGTCTTCATAGGAGAGGTGCTCCATTGATCTCATCATCTTCGTGGCCCTCCTCTGGACCCGCTCCAACAGGTCCATGTCTTTCCTGTACTGAGGGCCCCAGAGCTGGATTCAGTACTCCGGGTGGGATCTCACGAAAGTGGAGTAGAGGGGCAAAATCACCAGGATGCAGTTGGCTGCCTGGGCTGCAAGCATACATTGCCAGCTCATGTTGAGCTTCTCATCCATTCTCCACCCAGCCTGTATTTGTGCTTGGGATTGCCCTGATTTTGCACTTGGCCTTGTTGAACTTCATGAGTTTGGCATGGGCGCATCTCTCAAGCCTGTCAAAGCTGTCCAGGTCCCTCTGGATGGCATCCTTTCCCTCCAGCATGTTGATTGCTCCACATAGCTTGGTGTCATCTGCAGACTTGCTGGGGGTGTGTTCAATCCCGCTGTCCATGTCACCAACAAAGTTGTTAAACAGCACCGGTCCCAATACCGAACCCTGAGGAATACCACTTGTCACTGGTCAACACTTGGACATCAAGTCATTGATCATAACTTTCCATCCCTTCATTAAAGTGCTTTACTATAGGCCAGGCCACAGCTGACTAACATGTAATTAGGAGGCAGCAATACAATTTTGGACTGCTGTCCTTTGGTAAGTGGCAAAGTGCTTGTTTAAGTGAGAAATTGTTTGACACAGTGGCACAGACTTCCCCGAATGTGTGTTGGCAGGGAAGGTTTATACAGAAAGACCTATTTTCTAGAGTGCATGTTAGTTGCCAAAAGCTCTGTTAAAAGAATGCTTCACTGAACAAATTGGGTTTAAAACGTGTGTGTAATTTGTCAAAATTATAAACTGCGGGGGTGATACTCAGCTGACTCTCTGTAGCTGTCTATTGTAGAAGGCTATATTTGATCTAGTCACTCCTGGCTCCCTTTGCAGCCAATAAAGAGAAATAGGCACTTTTAGATCATGACTCATCTACACTTAAAGTAGATGCCATTTATGCCCTAATACAGGAATGCCTGTAATTGGCTATAAGAAGAGTTGAGTTTGACTGCCTGAGATGTAGACATGCAAAGTGAGGTGCAATGATTCCCACCCTGAGGCACTGTTGTTCCAGCATGACTGTTCCCACAATACAGTCACAAATAGGCAATGTGTAATTCAATAGAGAAAATGTGTGATTGATACTTCCTCTATTAGTGCTGCAAAGCTATAGATGTTAGGAAGCATGTATCATTTGTAAAAGGAGGTCAGTAATGACTAGCCAGCAAGAAACAAATAACCAAGGAAAGATCTGTAAGAGTATAGTGAATATATAATTTGACAGGAACCACGCTGAGTAGCGTGCATTATTTTTACATGACAGTCCACTGCAACACAGCAGTACTAATACACCTGAATTTCTCTTACTTTGAGCTTTATTCTGCTCTTATAGCACTCTCGCACACATGTAACTGCATGGGTTTCAATGAAATGACTCCTGGTTTAGGTAGTGTACATGGCAGTGGCATTAGTCTTCTATTGCAATTTGCTTCTGTTCAATCTATTTGTTCTTAGTAAAAAAGATTTCCTGTCTGTTCCTGCAATGCAGTTTGGTGCTATGTTGTTTTGCCAAGTGATTTCTGCATTAGTATTTCCAGTGAAACGTTGTCACTAATACTTCTTTGGTTTATTACTGAAAATTACATTCCCCTTTTCATCTCTTAAATATCTGCTTCTAAAATTTAAAAATCCTATGCTTTTGCTTTTGAATGTTTATCTCCATCTACTTTCTTTCTCCGCTGTTCTCCAGGCTGTGCTCTGCAGATTGACATGACTGACTCAGATGCCTTGATGCTATGGAGACTCAGATATTATGGTAATGAGCATGATAGGTACATTAGACTCCAAGAAGGACTTTGGGGTCATCACAGATAATTACAATAACATGAGCTGTCTGCAGTGCTGTGACTGAAAGGGATAATGTGAACTTCAGAATTACATTAAGGGGAAGATATATCAAGCAGAGGTAGGAAAATAATCTGAAGTTTGTGAGTGTGTGCACCTTCACCTGAAGCGTTGCTTATGGGGCACAGCCAGAGGCAGATCATCAGCACGGCTCTGTCAGTGCTGTAGTGAGTTGCAGGGAATCCATGTCTTTAGATGTGCTGTGAGTGTAAACCAATCACACATTCATGTGTGATCAAGGTGATTATCACAGTTTGGAAGAACATTTTCTCTTGGATTGGACAGATTAGTTTGGACTGTGTCATAATATTTTTTTCTTTTTTCTTTTTTTTTTTTTTCCTTTTAATTTGGCTTGTGCAGAGTGAGGTAAGGGATATTGAATCATATTTCACCTACTCAGTGTCCTGGTAGTAAACAGCTCTCAGACTCTGATGGCACATCGTTCTTTCCCTCTCCGCTTGTTCTCACTAGCAGGACTGAGGGGCTGGGATTTTACAATCCATATGAGGTGTCTGGATAAAGCTGAGTTTCAAATGACAAGCAATCAATTGCCTAGCAATCAGCCTACATGGCCTCCTAATTTCATAGCATCATAGAATCAAAGAATGGTTTGGGTTGAAAAGGACCTTACAGTTGGTCTAGTTCCAACCCCCTGCCATGGGCAGGGACACCTCCCACTAGACCAGGCTGCTCAAAGCCCCATCCAGCCTGGCCTTGAACACCTCCAGGGATGGGGCAGCCACAGCTTCCCTGGGCAACCTGTTCCAGTGTCTCACCAACCTCATAGTGAAGAAGTTGTTCCTAATATCTCATCTAAATCTCCCCTCTTTCAGTATAAAACCGTTATGCCTCATCCTATCGCTCCACTCCCTGATAAAGAGTCCCTCCCCAGCTTTCCTGTAGGCCCCCTTTAGGTACTGGAAGCCTGCTATAAGTTCTTCCCGGAGCCTTCTCTTCTCCAGGCTGAACAGCCCCAATTCTCTCAGCCTGCCTTTGTCAGAGAGGTGCTCCATTGATCTCATCATCTTCGTGGCCCTTCTCTGGACCCGTTCCAACAGGTCCATGTCCTTCTTGTGGTGTGGACTCCAAAGCTGGACACAGTACTCCAGCTGGGGTCTCACCGGAGCAGAGCAGAGGGGTAGAATCACTTCCTCTTCTCTTCTCCATGAATGTGTCCTTGCTGGAGGCAGGTGTGCTCTGCAACATGTCCCATAGCCTTAGTCCCCACGTGGTGGTTACCAGCATATACATTGTCCTCAGGTTTTTTTGGAAGTAAATCTGCTGTGTAGGCAGAAAGGCAGCCTGTGCATTTTGATAGATTGTCTATACAAGCAACCTGGGAAGAAGGGCTGTGCGGCAGGGACTCAGCGAGTTTCTAGGGAAGATTTACATTTAGCCTGCTACTTGTAGTCTGTAAACTACTTGAGTAACTCCTAGGAGAGGATCTGTAAGAGACTGACTTTCTGTTTGTGTAAGAGTGTGACAAGTAAAATGATGTCCCCCAGTAGTCCGACAGAAAATTCTTTACTTTCTTCCACTAATATATGTGCTCACCAAAAGGCTTAATATCATGCCTATAATTCTGAATACAGGCAGCACCGGTAGATCCCTAGGAGTCCACAAAACCATGTCTGAATTTATGCTGCAATGTTGGATGATTTGCATTCACCCAACTATACTCTAGCTAAACTCTCGGCTGGAAAACAGTTCTGCACTCTTGTTGTCTTTAATTAAATGCTCAGTATTTGCCCCTTTATTACAGAGAGGATGAGTATGATATTTGTTTTGCAGGTCAGAACACTGATTTAATGAGACACATGAAATCAATCAAAAACTTTCCCAAAGTTCCCCAAGATTCCCAATCAGGGACAGGGAGAAACAGAAGGAGCATTCCTTGCCCCTGGTGTAAAAGCTTTTGGAAATTGTATGATATTTCTTTGAACTTATGTCTGAAATTCCTTAGAAGTAGTTTAATGACAGAGGAAAGTATTTATATTAAGCTTGCAAATATGGGCTAGAGAGGGAATCTGCCTAGTACGTGACCTCAAAGATTAACACTATAGCATTATCATGAGATCACAGGGTAGGAAAAAATCAGATAAATGTTTTAAATGGCAAGTCATGTCAGACTAACACCAAGGACTTTAACAAATGAAACTTTCTTGTTAACAAACTGACATTATTGTATTTAAAGGTCAGCTGACAAAAGGGTATGACTCCCAGGCAATCTCTCACAGGCTGTGAGCAGTACCTCCCTGGGGAGACGCTGACCTTTTCCAGGGGAGGAGCTATCAATGCTGATAAAAGTCAGTCATTTCCAAAAGAAATATAATGATAATTATGCACTGAACTAGGAGTGGACTTCTAATAGCTGCATGTTTATTCTAGGGCAGAAGGGACACTATGGAGTCCGACTGTTCTCTTCTTCTGCACATTTTCCATGGTGGCACTGATGGTGTGCAAGCAGCTTGCTGGAACTCAGATGAGAAATGCTCTTAGAATCATGGAATCAGAGAACTGTCTAGGTTGGAAGGGACATTTAAGACCATTGAGTCCAACCATCAACCTAACACTGCCAAAACCACCACTAAACCATGTCGCTAAGCACCACATCTTGCCACAGAAGCTGGGCAATAAGCCCTTTCCCGGTAGCATTGCCATTTCAGGAGCTTTTGAAGAAGACTTTATCCCCATCTGGTTACAATGGATTTTCTTGCAGCTTTCTAGAACTCAGTAAATCAAACCAATTCTGCATCAGCTGAGAACTGAGACTCGTTGTCTTGAAATAACATTAAGATGAAATTAACTTTTGCAGCCTCCATTTGGGCAGATCTGTTAATAAGAGTGTTAGCTGAATGACTGCAAGCTCCTTGCACCAAACAGTTTCTTGGATGCCACGCTAACCCTGACACAGCTGAAGGCAGATATACTGAACACCCACCAAAAACTGCCTGAGATCCATCTCACATGTTCAAACATTCCTGTATCGAGGTGCACCACCATCGCAAGTACAGAGTCACTATGTCTGAAAAAAGGGTGTTACGGAACAGCAGCCAAAGAAGGGATCAGGTCATGTACACTGTTCGTTGCAAATACACCCTCCCTTCAGAAGTGCAACTGTGGCGTGCCAGCCATGCGTTTGGCCTCCTACTTGTCAGAGGTGATACCTGCACTAATTATCAACGAACATCTCATGTGGCAGCGCTCAGTGAATACTGAACACCAAGTTCAGTTGAATTATATTCAAAATAAGATATGGAAGAATGCTGAAAAATGTTTTAAAACAAGGTTTTTTTAAATTGTGAGGTTATTTGTATTTTCTCAATGCTTTTCTCGCAAGGGAGCTGCTGTATAGCATTACAGAGCGCACTGGGCTGCACTGCATCATCATTGTGGAAAAACTCCCATCATTCCCAGGGTACGTACTCTAGTTCGGCTATAAATTATTGGAATTGACACTGGATTCACCTGTGGGAAATTCTGTAACCTGAACTATGCAGGAAGGCATAAATGATCATAATAATCTTTCTTTGGCCTTCAACTTTATGAATCGATGTACATTGCAGACTGCTTTTTCCCTGCCAGGGATACATCTTTTACTCCAAGTCTGTAATTCTGCAGGGGAAAACAGCACTGCAGTGAGATTTTATCCTGCTTTCTACCTACTGAACTCCAATTCTTCTTGCAGTTAAATGAAAACAGAGTGAAAACACTGAGCTACTTACGAGACAAAATAATCCTAGTTCTAATAAAATGAGGTCCCTGTGTTTAAAAGAGCTTGTAATTTGACCATTTAAATTACCAAATTAGGATTTACACTGAGACATGAAAGCTCGAGAGGAGTTCTCCATGTACAGCTACCAGAAACTCATCATCTGTATTCGTTATGTGGCAGAGACTAAAGAGAGACCCTCAGTCTCCTGCATGAGCACCGGGTGAGGTTCTGTCCTGTCTGATAAATGTTGCTACCTCTGTTTAGGGACTCTGGTTGAGACTATTTTGGCATTTAGACTCGTGAAACAACTTTGGTGACAAATGCGTGGCTGGAGGCCCTTGTATTAGTCTGGAGTCACGGAGCAACTGAGCAGCATTAACCATCACTGAGAAGGCAGCTGCACTCTGATGATCTTACCTGAGCCAGACGTATCTCTCTGATGGGGGAGGATTGCTGGAAATTTTATTCTGGTGTTGTCGGCTATATGTTGAAGCCTATTGCCGCCCTGAGTCTGCTGATCATCCTATTACGAACACCGTGGCATTATCCATGACTGCTGTTTCCTGATACCTCCTCTGCTGAAACCTTCATCTTAGCTCATCCATCACAGCACTCATCTAGTCGAGATTCACCTTGCTGACCCAAGCATATTTAAACCACTTCTTGCTGCTCTCATGCTATTCTAGGAATACAGGCTATATCATCCACCTCATTAGTCACTGCCAGTGACTTCACACGCAATTCAGGAATCTGGTGCAAATTATTCAAAGATCTTGTAGCTATTATCTTCTGGCTATCAGTAAAGCAAACCATCTGAAACTCCTAGCAAATACAAAGGGAGTGAAAGTGTCCAGCAGCTACTAAAAATCACAGCTGTTGATTTTAAAGGCAGACTCACTTCCTAGTTCTGTGTCTCCACTGTCTTCAACCTTTTTCCTATCACTAGCCATCTTTTCTGGCCAATCCCATTTCCCTAATTCTTGAGCAGGACCTTTCCTCTGTGGTATGCATACCACATGAGAGAGACTTCCTTGCTCTTTAATTTCATGGGTTTGTTGCAAATATTTTACCTCAGTATGACTATTCTATTTGAGTTT
Source organism: Dromas ardeola (assembly GCA_013398915.1). Taxonomy (NCBI): domain Eukaryota; kingdom Metazoa; phylum Chordata; class Aves; order Charadriiformes; family Dromadidae; genus Dromas; species Dromas ardeola. The sequence continues at coordinate 10,339 of VYZM01011663.1, read as the reverse complement.
GTAACTGCATTGTGCACACTCTAGAACATTTTGGAGATCCTGTTTGTGTCAGTGACGATATTCATTTGAAAATTATGTTAAATAAGGGGCCTACTATGCACGGAAAAAGATCTGCTTATAAAAACTGTCACAAGACGTTTGCATGTTGTACAGGCCACAGGCACACATTGGTGCTCGTGCACAGCTCATTCCTATGCTATGTCATGTTGAGTCGTCTGTCACCCCCTCTGCTGCTAAAGAATAGAGTGCTGCCTGTAGGTGAGGCTGCATTTATTCTCCTCATTGCTAAACATAGAGGGTTTTATATAAAGGTACCTGCAACATCGTTATTCAGTGTTGTCTGCTGCGTCACATCGGTTGCATGGCTATTCTCGATATCCAGCTGGAGTTCTCACATTCACAGCAATTCCCACCTTTCGGGTGAGCAACGGAAGATCAATTTACTGTCACTCTTCTTCCTCTTGTACTCACCCACTTAGAAACAAATCCACCTAGAGGTGTTACTGCAGAAGGTGTAACACTTCTTTCTTTTTTGCAGAATATCAGTGAATCACAATTCTCTTCCAAACCTGCATGACTTTAGGTGAGGCAGATTGAGGAGAGAACTGCAGGCAAAAAAGAATTACATGGGCCTGTGCCACTATAGTGAATACAAGTTTTACCATGGATTTCAGTAGATACAGAAATTCACTCCTAGATTCTTTTTGCATCTTTTAACAGAACTGACTCATCTCTCTCCTTTTATGCATTGCAGCTGTGTCAGTGATGCTTCAAGTGTCACAGTTAGTTTTAAACAAGAAGTATATAGATGTTGCTCCAAAAATCTGTATGCTTCATATGTGGTAACTGGGAGTTACTGCTAATGTTGAGGCCTTCACAACCCATGACAAACCTTAATGTGTATATATCTACTTTTAGATATACAAGGACACAGTAAGTCCATCATCCATATGTTCTTTTCATCAATCTTGGAAGCCTCTATGAAACTGCATGTTTAAAAATTCATAACTTTTCAAGTTGTTGCTATTCTTTTTTCATATATCTCAGTAAAAGCTACAGAAAAAAAACAAGACTTAAACTTTCTGTTTATTTCTTGCTGTGGAGACCATTCTACTAAATTACATCAGTGAGCTTTGCCTACATATTCAAAATGTTTATAGTAAACTCAGCCAATTTTGCTTAAGGGTCTAAAAACACTTCCCTTCCGGTTGAGGGTAAATTAGGGCACAATTTCAGAAAATGGGATTTTTCAGCATATAATTGTGACCACTTAAAAATATGGATGATTCACAAAACAAGAGACCTTTCATACTTATCTACAATCATTGCTATTACTCTCTTTAGAAATGTATATTCATTTTCTCTAGCTGTTGAAAACATAAAGCTGTATGTGTAGAAAGAATTTCCCCTGCCTGGGCAAGGAGATCTTTTCAGTTGAGTTCCTAATTGGCTTCATTTGTACAACCTGAATATTTTGACAAGGGCATGTGTTCTTTCTGTTCTGTTCTCTATTCTATTCTCTCTTCCCTGCCCTACTCTACTATGATCTATCCCCATCATCATCATTCATGAATGCCTTAATCTGGAAATGATAGAATGCTAAAATAAGAAGCAAAAGAATTTTTTTTTCCCCTAAGTGTTTCCTCTGCTAGACTGTTGAGCTTGGTTTTGTCTTGAACAGATGGCCCCAGAATAACTGGAAATTGTTCAGTGTCCATAATTTAGGCATTCAAAATGTAAATGTTATTGCAGATCATCTGGGAATTTCAGGTTCTTCAATGCTGGAAAACATGCCTTAATCAATTTTAGGAATATAAGAATATCGGTATTTAGTTTAATTTCTTACTTCAGTGTCCATTTGGACTGTTAGAGTTGAGTGAATCTGTTTGGTGAGGAATGGATCCATTTGGATTAGGATTCATTTGGACTGGGATATGAGTTCTCCCCTTATCAGGTTCTTTGAAAAAGCAAGGAGATGTACCAGTAACACTTATTGCTCTTTCTGATTAGCCACTGTAAATCACCACTATTGCAGAGAGAGATAGTTCTTGTCATGCCCAGCAGAAATATATTAGCTGTTCCTAAGTCTGAGAGACAAGTTATCCATAACGTGTATAAAGGTGGGGCTCATCCAGATCGTACTCTTTTCCCAAATTTGATTAAGTTGGCACACAGCTCTTTTTTGAATACATAAGTCTTTAATTACTTCAGTTACTGGGCTGCAGTTGAATGATCTTGCTTATTATAGCATGCAGTGGTTTCTTGCAAGATTGTATTGGGTTTACAATTTAAGCAAGGACAGGTGGAGGATAGCTTTAGATTACTTGAGGTTAGGAAGACACTGATTTGCATAGCTTCAGGGCTGTTGGAATCCTTTGGGAAGTGAAACCAATTTTCTTTTATTTACTCTCCATTCTACAGTTCCTTCTGCCACTTATTCTCACTGGGTCAGCCTTTCCCTTTTCTAATGTTAATGTCAGGATGTCGCACCAGAACTGCAAAAATAGATTTCACCTGGGCTCTTGGAAGGATAGCATCAAAGTTTTGCAAATTCAAAATTTTACCTCTTTTGTCAGAAAACAGTGAACAAATCTCCTTCTTCTGTTTCTTCAGAAGAACAATGAAATTTTATTTTCTGTGAGCATTTTCTATCTATTCTTGTCCCTTTTTTGTCTCACTCTTCTTCCCATTTACCACCCTTATACCATCCAACATAAACAACCTGCCTCTACTTACTTTTTCCCCATTGCTCACACTTTTGCTGTATCTGTACCCATATTTAGTATTTCTGATAGTTACCCAGGTAACGAGGTTGCAACCTTACATAGTATTACTGTGTATCTCGGGCACTGGTGATCTCGTGAATCTCTGCTTCCTAAAGGTCCCCCTTATTCCCTCACCAATTATCTGTGAAGTCTGTCCATTTGTCACATACCTCCTCCTTATACCTTTTTCAAAATCTAGCTATTCCTCACGGTGCTGTTATTTTTGTCAGATTCTCACATTGTTATTTGTTAAACCCAATATTTTTCTCATGTCTGGTCCAGCAGTTTCTCGCATGCTCTTCAGTTAGCTTAACCTCAGGCCAGCACCTAGTCAGCATCCCAGTCATCCTCCTGTGACCCTAACACTTCCCTGATTGGAGGTCATGTCCCAAGGAGGTGCCCCCTCCATCTCTGTGCCACCAAGCCTGAGCAGGCTCCCGTGACACCCCCAGCATGGGCTGCACACATCGGGGCATCCAAGAGGTTTGACCTGTGCAGGGTGTGCTGAGCTGCAGTGTGAGTTCTCACCATTGCCAGCACCAACACGACCCTTCAGAGCCAAAATAGCATGTACGTAGTGGGGCACTTCCACTCTGTAACACTCCTGGTTGGAGTACCAGTGCATGCCACACCTGTCTGCTCCTCTGGCTTCACTTCATGCAACCTCTGCTCTGCTCCCGTGGACTGAGCACCCACTAGGTGGGTATTGCTCCCTTTTGTTTCAAAATAGTGCTCTGAGAGCCTCTGGGAAGTGAACCCAAACACAGTAAATGGGGGTCATGAGATCAGCCACAGAAGTGCACTCCCGATCCCAACTAGATGCTAATGCAGACACACTAGCATCATAATAACCAATAAGCTTAATAACCTATCTCTGCACCTGGTCTTTCTTAAATGCAGGCAATGAGAGCATATGGAATTTCACTTGATGCCTGTCTTACCTTACAATGGCATCAGGGATTTATTATTTTTCTCTAGGAGACAGCATGTATGTCCCAAGACTGGGACCACTCTTGTGGTCACAAAGCACAGTGTTCCCAAGATTGGTTGGACAGGCCAGACCCTTCTCTTCGCTGTAGAGATGGGCCTAATTAGACACAATCGAGTACCCATGTCAAATGTTAAGAATTAAAGATGGAGAGGTGAGGCTATGCAGATGATTATGTTGCTCTATGAAAGGAAGCTGTACGGAGAGTGATAAAATTAACATACCTGATTAAGTACTGAGAGGAATTACCAGTAAGTAAACCGGGGTGCTTAGGCTTGTGGTTTTCTAAACTATGTGTGTAGTAATCAGAACAGATATATGTCAGAAACCTTAAGGCATGGCAAGAGCATGGGAGACCTAAATAGTCAAGTTGCTGCGGGTATCTTGCATTCATAGAATCATAGAATCATAGAATCATAGAATCATAGAATGTGTTGGGTTGGAAGGGACCTTTAAAGGTCATCTAGTCCGACCCCCTACAGTAAGCAGGGACATCTTTAACTGTATCAGATTGCTCAGAGCCTCATCAAGCCTGGCCTTGAACGTCTCCAGGGATGGGGCCTCCACCCTCTGGGCAACCTATTCCAGTGTCTCACCAACAGGAGCCAGTACTCTGTGTCCAAGGGCTTTCCACAGCCTCTGAGTTGAGCTCTTCCAGGTGCTTGGCCAGTGATGTGCCAATGAGAGGCTTTTTGCTAGACTTCCTAAAAAAGGGAAAACCAGGTAGAAGTTCTGAGCAAAATTTATGAACTAAGAGGACAGAATCCTTGCTTGATGGGATAAAAAAAGAGGGAAGAGGAGTGGGAGAACCATTTATTATCATCTACAAGGTTGATGATCTTTATTTCATTCTCTACTAATTTATATCACAGATTTACATTTATTGTCCCTAAATGTGTTGTGCTGTATGTTGTACTCTTGAATTTGATCCCATTTCTACTATTCATGAGCCATGGCTTTCTTGCTCTTTCCCTATGATGTCCCAATCCTTCTGTGTGCTTAACCTGTCCCATTTCAGCAGCATACCACTATTCTTTGTGCTTAGGTTGTCGAAAAACATTTCAAAAGATCAATGGTAGAGAATTGTAACCTCTACCCAGATTGGTATTTCCCCCTCAAGTATGACCAGGTGTCACTTTCCATAAGTCATTTCCTTTTCCCATCAGAATTCATTTACTAATTCCCACACAGTCAGGCTTTACAATCTGTTTACTATATTTGCAGTACTATATTTGAAGACCAGAAGGAAAAACCCTACTATATTTAAATTTTCCTATAAAAATAGTTTCTTACTGAGATATCAGGCAAGCCTTGGACAATCTGTTGTTTGGTTAATGCAGATTATGTTTTATCCCATTTTTTATTTATCTGCATGTTTTCAATTATTTTTTCTTCCAAAAATTTGTTCTAAAGACTTGCATAATATTAAGGTCAGAAAAAGTGATTTTGTAGCTATTGATAGCTCTTTTTCCTGTGTTTCTATTTTTATTATTTTTAACGATGCACTTCTGGCACTTACTTTTACTCAAATATATTTTATAGTTTATCGTGAATTTTGCCCAGATATTTTTTTTATTTATTGTGCAGTGGTGATTGCCCAGTCCCTCCTAAAGTGTTAAACAGATGAAAAATTTGCCATCCTGCTCTTAGATTTTTAATGACTTTTTCAGCATTTATTTGACATATCAGTTCTAGTTCAATATTATTCCAAAAATCTATTTCTTTTTCTTATATTACACCCTATTTCTTTCTTCCTCTGTGTTTTTACATTTGTATGGGTAAAACTCATTCTGATTTTTTTTTTTATTAGTTCTTATTTCCCATAATCCTTTTCAAGATTTCCCTGAACATTCTCTTAAACAAGTCTCACATTATCGCAGTATCACTTTATTTCTAACACCTTAAATATAGAATCACAGTCCTGAAAGGGACCTCAAGAAGTCATTTAGTTCATCTTCCTGTCCCAAACCAAGACCACTGCGACATGGTTGTCTAGCCTGTTCTTAAAGTCCAGTCACAGAGGTTATCCTACTTCCTCTAGTCCAGTATTTCACTATCATTCCTATCAAAATACTTTCTGCTGCTTAATTTTAATGGTTCTTGTTTGAATTTAAACATATTACTGCTTGCATTTTCCACCAATAATGTGAATAATAGATTGTTTCTGTCGTCTTTGCAGCAACGTTTTGCAATTTTGAGTAATTATCGAGGTGTCCCTCAGCTGTCTCTTTCTCTGCCCAGACAGTCCCTTTTTTTTTTTTCCAAGGGTGAACCTGTGTGCATGACTAGATTTGTCTCATTACTCTTCTCCAGACTCTGTCCGACTGATTCTTACCATGCTTGAGGCCAAGAATATCCATCAGATGAGGCTTCTGGAATATCACTTCCAGTACGTTGGAAGCTGTATTCCTGCTTGTAGGTCCTAGGTGGTATTTCTCTTTTTTGCAACAACAACGCTTGCCTGATTCAGGTTCAGTTTGTAATCCCCTCTAAGCCATACACCCCTGCAGAACTGCATCAGTTGTCCCCTTCCTATATTTTTGTAGCTGATTAGAATCATAGAATCATAGAATTGTAGGGTTGGAAGGGACCTCTGGAGATCATCTAGTCCAACCCCCCTGCCAGAGCAGGGTCACCTTAGAGCAGGTTGCACAGGAAC
>VYZM01011662.1:548008-573995 GCA_013398915.1 Dromas ardeola | reverse complement strand
TCCCCCCCCCCCCCCCTTTCTTTCTCTCACTGCTAAAGGGACATCATTGTGGATTCAAATGATTTTGTTAAATGTGAATACAATTCCAGTCTTATCGCTATAAAGACAAACTGTGCTGAGGATCAGTGAGGTCACTGGCTTTCAGGAACTGGTCCAGACCAGCTCTCTTAAGTATGAACTGCCCTTCTTCTCTTCCTCCTCTGATTTTTTCGTGGATTGTGTTGCAAAGGGAGAGTTTGCCGTTGGAGAAGTCGGGAAGGACCAGGCAGCGGCTGGAATACTGGCATTTCTCTGGGTCTTGCGGCTATATGTAGCCCTTAGTGTTGTTTGCCGCCCTCCCCCAAATTGGCTGAACTTTTGACCAGTTCTCCATCACCCAGATCCTTCTTAATTAAATATACAAAAGCTAGGCAGGTGGCCAGTGGGGATTACTGATATTTATTTTTATTCAAAAAAAAAAAAAAGAAAAAGAGAAAAGAAAGCAACCTGCCAATTGTGGGTAACCACATGTCCCTCTCGTTCTTCCTCCCCCAGTCCATCTGTCTGTTTGTCAAAACGTCTTTTTTTTTTTATATCTTGTCTTAAATCAAATTGCAGGCTCCTGGGGCAGGGACTCCTTATTCCTGGAGTGATTAGAAGGGGACCTGGCACTCTGGGACCTGGGTGCATGCAGGTCTTCGAGGTGATGGATGTAACAAAATACAGCCCAGAGTCTTAACGCTGACTCCTTGGAAATCTTTTCCAGCTTTCTGTAGGAAGATTTTTCTACTGATGTGGGTAAAATTTCAGTCAAAATCACCTCAGACTCACCTTGCTTTTTGTGTGCTTGTGCTCTCTCTCCATTGGCAATGGGAGGGGGCATTTCCCCAGGCTTGCAAAGGCGGATGGTTTTCCCCATGAAGGTCTCTGCACCTCGCTCCGGGCATGGGGAAGGTGACCTTTATCCATAAGGCCTGGGATAGGGACTTTTGTTTGTTTGGGGATATTAGAGGAAGAAGGGGAGAAAACCAGAAACATACGCCTTCCCTTTCCTTGTTTTATTTTTTGCTCTCTCCTGGTAATGGAAATTTGGGTGACGTGTTATCAACTTCCAGGCACTGGAGCCTCGGCGGTAGTGTGCAGAAATGCTTTTTTTGGCCTCTGTGATGATGGCAGGTCCGCACCTCCCACCCTAGGGGATGATGTAGAGGAATGTCCCCAAAGGGAATCCAGCATTACAAGAGGTGTTTACCCTTTGCATTTCCCTGCCTTCAGCGTATACATTTTTTAGTATAAATTTTTGGACTACAATGCTAGCTGCCTTTCCTCATGCGGTCTAGCCTGTGTTTGTGTGAACGCATTATGTTCTAGTCATCTTCTTTTCAAGTGGTAGGTACTTTCTGTTGCAAGCGGGATTTCAGCCGGGTAGGTTGTGTACCTGCCTTCTCGAGATCTGTTTTCCTTGGAGGAAGGCGGTATTTTTGTTTTTCCCATTTTACATTTCTGACTGTACACTCTGGCTCTGCCAGAATTATTTCTCCCTGCCTTTGGATGACGTTGATATGGAAGCTCAATAGCATTGACTTGCACAATGTGAGCTTGACTGTAGTCAAAAGTTACAGTAAGATCCTTATCTGTGGCGTTATTTTAGGTCCCGGTCCAACTCCCACTGGAGCTGGTGGAAAGAATTCAACTCACTTGAACGAGAGGTGGATTTGGGAGGGGATCTCACAGCTTCGCACAAGAGTTTTCTTATCAAATAGCTTATGTTTGTGGCATTATGGGTCCCTGATTGTTTCTCAGGTCAGTGCAGGCTCAAGAAAAGATACTGCTGGCTCTAAAATCAGGCAACTATGAGAAGGGGAAGGAAAAACCCCACAACTGAGCGTAATTTTGGGAACCTTGAGGTAGCTTTGACTTGGAGATTTTGACATTCCATCTCAGTATTACTTCCAAAGTGTATTTTCTGCCTTGGATGTGATGTGAAACACTTTGACAGAGACACAAAATATGACACTGATTACAAACTGCAGAATGCTGCCGAATGCTCAATATGCTGTTGTGAAGTTCATGATGCCTCCACCTAACCCTTTGTCCTGGTCTCCTGTCCTGTCCCGAGCAAGGCTTGATGTGTCTCCTCCTGGCTGGCCATGGGGCTCAGCAGTCCTAATGGCTGTGGTATCTATTTCAGTGTTAGGAAAAAGGAGGGAGCAGCTTTCTGAAAGAGAAGCGAGTACAGACTGGAGCCACGATAGTCCTGCAGGCGGAGCGGTCCCTTCCTCTGCCACGCTTTGCCGTCCTGCAGCGGGGTGAAATCTGCTGTTCGGGATGTGATGAGTAACTACAATTTGACCTCAGTGGTGTTAGTTTGAGTTTGCTGCTGATTGGGAAACCTGTGAGAAGCACCACTGAAGATGGATGAAATCCCAGAGACTGGGGAATGGAGATGCCCACCGTTACGGAGGGCTGGTACTTCTGAAGCACATAAGGAACAGGTAGATGTATGGATGGAGTGGGCTTCTCCGCTTTATTTAGAAACTGGAGCTACTAACTCCTATCTCAAATGCTGCTGTGGCAGGCACGAAGGGTGCTGACTTCTTCTCCCTGGGGTTTTCCCATGCCCTCCTCCTGCTTGATCTTGCATCATACTGACAAGTGAAAGACCAGATCTATGGGAAGATGTGGAGTTAGGAAGAGACAGTAGGACAGCTCAGAGAGATGCAGCATAGTGAAGGTGAATTTACACAGGGAATGAGAGGTTGAAGAAGGAGAAGCTGGCTTAAACATTGAGAATAAATTAGTTAATGATTCATAGTTGTGGGAAACAAAAAGTAGTGTGGAGTCAGGGAAGTGCTTAATGTAAGAAAAAGTAAGGGACAGCTTAGTTGTCAAGTAGAAATACATCAGCATATATAATTTATGTAAAAAAAAAAAAGTAAATTTATGTATTATGAAAGAGATTAGCTTTTACCCATGGCAGTTCCCTAGCTTTCACTAGCCAGCCAGGCTCTGGGCTTATCCACACCAGGGCAAAATACGCTGACACATGTTTTTGTGTGGATTTCAGCATGGCCCGGGCTGACGAGACCTCCTTTGGCCCACCTAGCTGTGTTGTGGCTGTGTGCCAGAACAACTGCTGTCTTTTGGGGGAGATTGTTTAACGCTCCTGGCAAAATGCTTCTTTCCCACCGAGGCTGCGCCTCCCTGGGTTGCTCTGCCACCGGAGCTGTCATTATCGCTGTACAAACAGGACACTGCAAGTGCCAACAGGTCCTGATCGGCCTGTCTAGTAATAAAACAGCTAATGTGGTAAAACTCCTAGCGTGGATGCAGTTATACTGGTATTGTAGTGCTTATCTGGTACGTCTCTGTCACCTCCCTTTGGAGCTGTCCCGTGGCGCGTTGATAAGAGCTGCTCTCCGTGCAGGGATCGCAGTGGCTCATGGGTTTGTACCTGCAGCTGAAGGAGCCGCATGGGCTGTAGGCACATGCTTCCTGGAGCGAGGTAACACTGCCCCCATAGAGGGTCTGCTGTGGGCTGGGATCAGCAACGTGGCTGCTGGGGCCGTTAGTGGTGCACCGTGATCACTCATCGGCCCCCTCCCCTGCCCCTGTGTGCCATGAGTGCCCCCTTGACTCCCTGGCTCTGGGGCTGCTGGGGAGGTCCACTTGCTTAATGTTCTTCCCACCACCCTGGCCAGGGATGTCCTACAAGATCCCTCTGGGCACCTTGCATTGGAGACGTGGGTGCTGCCTTGCTCCTTACCTGTTTCCGAAGGCTTTCCTTCTTCTATACTGCTCTCCACGTGGAAATGCTGGTCCTCATGTCCATCCATAACATCCATCTGCCTGGTCTTTGGCTACTGTGCCTTGTATTATCCCCAAAAGTGGCTTTTCTTCTTGGTATGCCTATGGAGCTCCCCTTAGCTTCACTGGGTATTTTAGCTCTGAAAATCGGACTGGTTTTAGCTTCGAATGTTTGCGTTACCATCTTTTTATGTTGTACCAGTCCATGGTATGGACTTGTTGGCTCTGATTCCTTCAACCGGCAGCTTCACCAGCGGACAAAGGTGAAATGGGGAGGACCTTACTCAGGTAGCTAAAAGAATGGCAGCAGCTTGAAATACTCGGTGGCACCAAATCTGAGTTTTGTTAACTTCCTGAGGAGGCAGTACTTTACTCCTGCCGGTTTACCTCAAAGCTGATGCACTTTATTTGGGCATTTTGCATTTGGAACCGTTAAAAATTACTTGAAGTCTTAAAAATACAACAGTCAATTGCAGTTAAGCTCTGGTAGTTTCAATTGCTTCTTCCCAGGATTTTGTGAGAGTAGCCGTAGGGGATGACAGTGGGCAAGAGTTCATGACTCTAATTTAAACAGTAAGCTCAAAACAAAATAAACTTGTCTCAAAACCTGCCCCCTACACTTCAAGCTGTCTGATGGTATTGGGTTGTTTTGTTGTTAAACCCAGGAAAGAAAAGCTTAAGGTCAATCGGCCTTAATGTGTTACAGTAAATTATGCCATGCTGTACTTGGTTTTATGTATCTTAAAAACAGAGGACCCCCCCCAACATCATTACAATTCATTGGTTTTCTTCATTTTTGTGCTTCACAAGGAAAATTCTGTAGAATATCTAAAAGCAAGCACGATCTTACAAGGTTATCGGCAAGAGGGAATATTTATGTGAGTTGTATGAACCCTTGCAGGTAGGGGCACGAAATGCTGATGGACCCTTAGTTGTAGTGCCACCAGCACGTGCAACTGCAATAATCAAAATAATTCTTGGGGGAACTGGTGCAGCGGTGTTTGCAAATAATGATGAGGTATTTGCTGATTGGAAGCCCTAATTGAGTTTCTTCTGTGCTTCTCCAAAAAACTGATAGCGCTGAGAGGTGGTGGCCTGATAGGTGAAAAGAGCATTTTGTAGCGAGGGCTGCAGATATGCACCTCTGGTCAGTAATTTACAGCTCGTTTTTGTGCAGTGGGCTTGGTTGGTACTTTTGGAAGGTGCTTGAATAAGTGGGCTGCCTGCTGTCCTTTCGGTGTCTAAATCTGAGCTGTGCGCTCTAGGACTCACAGTGGAGAGAAATACGACAGGGGAATCGCCTCTGGTGATACCTACCCTAGGATGAGATAAATTGGTCTTTACCTGAGTCTTTGTTAATTATAATGGGAACTTAGGGTGAATGTTTCAGTTGTATGTCTTCTAGATGTCTAAGGTGGGACAGGTTGTCCCCACTCTGTACCATGCCTGTAGTAGCCCCTACAGTCCGTTTTCTTTGTGGGATATATAGCAGGAGTGAAGATGCCTTTGTAAGTGGATGTGTGAAAGTGAATGACATGTAAAACCCCTCTTGCCCATCACTGGGAGGGAAGCATCCTTTCTCTCAAAAGACTCGTAAATAAGTGAGCTGGTTTTGCGTGCATTCACCAAGAGGTGAATGTGCTTGCCCCCAGTTACTATCTCCACACTTTTATATGAAGGCTGGGAACTTAAATATAGGTAAGATTATTTCTACAAAACTTCTGAGGGATTTGGTTGAGAAGAACAATCAGTGTGAAAAGCAATCAGTGCCTTGTGTCTCCTCTCTGTGCCCTCAGCAGTAAGCTCTGGGGTCTTTCCTGTTCAGATAAATTATACTTTACAGAGGATGTGTTTATTCTAGGCTACTGTTTTTCAGGAGGGAATTATAGAAATACTTTAACTCTTTTGATGATGTTGATAAGGGTTGTAATTAAGTGCCTGATATTCAAGCTGTTTTTTCAAAGGTGTGCTTCTCTGCAAGATATCCTTTCCCATCAAACCTGTTTGGGATTTTGTTACTTTTTTTTTTTTTTCCCCCAAGCCGTGTCGTTGTATTGCTTCTCTGTAGCTGTGAGCTCAGCTAGTAGAATTCAATCTGGTTGTGAATCATATTTTTAAATCTCAATCTGTTCTAAATCCAAGTATCTTTTCTCCAATTAACACTTGGGGTTTTTTTTTGAGGCAGTATACTGCATGTTCCTTCAGCAGCTACAGCGGACATTCCTGAAGTAGCTGAAGTTTCATATTCCGCACCATTTGTTAAAGCGAACTATCAATTGCATGGTAGTCTCCTGTATAAACACAGAAGGAAGCGGAGCTCTCGTGTCTTCTCCTCTGATGCTCAAGTTATCCACTGTGCTTTACTTCAGAGCGAGGATGTGGGAGGGAAGCGCAGCCGGGAACTGGTGTAATTTATTCCCAGCCACATGGGACACAGGTACAATCCGCATCTCTGGACGCAAAGTTCTGTGCTTTAATCAAAAAAGATCCCTTCCTTTGCCTTAGAGATAGCTGGTACCAGCTGTCACCCCTACCCAAGCGAAAGAGAGACTTTGCGCGTTGACCCTCTGGTCTCTTAAGAGTCACCCAGAGGAAGGAGCTACATGTTCTTGGGCGACCGGGCAGGTGGATCTCGTAGAGCGAGCCTCATGGTACCTCTGCTTGTTTGACTTGTGTTTGCAGTGGGATTGTTGTGCGCTGTCTTGCGGTTGGTGAGGTTCCTATGGTTAAATGAGTTTTGCAGAAAGCCCTGTACTGAATTGCTCATATTTAACTGTATTGCTCTCTGTAACCGAGGTGGGGCAGGTATTAGGATATTTTACCATGACTAAACAGCAGCGTTAATACCTTTAAAATTGGTATATTGATGTTTATGAGCAGATACCGCATTACAGCGATAGCTTCAGGGGCCTTCTGCTGCGTATGAGAGTCCTTGGTTGATTTAGAAAGCAAATAAATAAAATTTTAAAGCCAGCCTAACACAATCAAGCATGTTAAACCGAAAATGCAAGGTGATGCTATATCCTCAGCTTATCCTGCGGTCCGCTGTTATTTTGGCAGATGAAGCTAATGATGTGCTGTCGCGGGAGGAGGAACAACAAGCGCGGTGCTGGGGAGCTGCGGGGTAGCCTCCGAGGCGAAGGGACCTCCCTGATTTCATGGCGGGCGTTTCGTGCACTGGCGCCATACCTGGCACCCAGGTGCAGGGGCTCTCTTGGAGGAGTCCCCGTGCCGCCGGGGCTTTGGCAGAGCTGGCCTGCCTCCAGGCTCCCTCTCGCTGTCGCCTTCGCCTGTGATTCTGGTGTGGTCTTGCGGGGGAAGAAAGAATGTCAGCCTATTAATAGCGACGGCGCAGGCTTTCTCCTCTTCATCTGTTAAAAATCGCTGGAATGCTTTGAATAACAAATTACCCCCAAATCTTGCTTTTTAATCTGAGTGTTGGGAAGGGTGCGCTTTGCTCCTTCCTTTCCCCCCTGCGTGAAACGCAGTGAAATTCTCTGATCTGACTTGTCCTTGGGGGCTATGGAGAACACTTCATGCAGCTCCCCCTGTGCGCTTTAGGTGCTCGCCAAGAGTTAAATTCTGGAGCGATGACAAGTGAATATGGAGAAAATGTTTCAAGTCATGTGAAAGAAATGTTACTTGCTAAATAACTTGAGTGTTAAAAGAAGGGATGGGAAAAGCTTTTCTTAGCCTTTGTGGAAGTCTTATATGGCAAGGAATGAAAATCTTTAATACTGACCTAATTTTATTTGTATTTAAGATCAAAGAGCTCTTGTGAATGAGTTGCTTGTCTTATATGTCACTGGCTTTATGGTTTTCTGAATGGCTTGAGGCAGTAAATCAGTCCTGAGTAATGCTACCTTTCCTTAAGTTTCCTCTGAGGTAATGGAAGAGCGCTCTGGTTTCCTCTTCAGGAATAAAAATATATTAGTTACTGAGCAGACTTCTTTATGGTTAAGTTGCTGAGTTTGGAGGTGCCTCCTCGTGGACCAAGTGTGGTGTCAGTGCTTGCGTTGGGTTTTGGGGAAGGAAGAGAGAAGCGGGCAATGAAACCGCTGTCGTTGACACCATCACTTCGGTTGCGGATCAAGTCCTTGCTGCCATTGGGGTTTGACTTTGGAGCATCCTCTTCTGCTGCTGCTCTGCACCTCTTAGCTTTTTGATAATGAAGCATGTAGTTAGCATGTGCTGTTGCTGTAAGGAAATACATTTTGTATACATATGGTGTGGTTGCACCGAGCTGTATGGGAAAGGGCAAGGTTTTACTTTGTGCTCCCCACCAGTAGGATTTCCTATTGCAGAAGGCAGAAGGGAAGGTTAGGCAGACAGCTGAAATGCCTTGCATGGTATCTGGTTACTTTATTCCAGCAGTGAGGGGGATCCTGCTTGCTTACACGGTACAGAGCTGTGCTGAAAGCACCGGGTCTTGGAGGTACCTTGACTCAGATCTACTGACTCGGTAGCACCATAACATGGGTTTTGGTCTGTCTCCGTAACTCAGATAGGAGAAGATGGGAAAAGGGAATGCGAACAGCATTTCAAATCTGTAAAGGTGGCATCAGCCTAGTTTGTAGATCCTTGGGAGTTTGGAAACAAAAGCCAGTAGCCTTGGGTATTCAAGTGTCGTGTTACTGTTAACATCCGTTCACCCTGCAGGATCAATGTGCTTAGGAGAAGAGGAGATGAAATTCTTTTTGCGGGTGCCATCGTCTGAACTGTTGACTGATGTGAAACGGCACATGTACATGAAACCCCCCCACCTTGAAGAGAGCGTGGGTGGTACGGCACCTCTGAGCTGGTAGTTGGGTCTGCTGAGCTTGGACTACTTCTGGTGTCTGTGTCGGTGGTGGTGGATGGTGCTGACTTGGCAGATCCTCTTCTCGCCTCCTCTGCTCGGAGCCGGCGCTCCTCGTGAGTGTGAGAGGTGCCCGATAAACGGGGAATCTCGTAAAGCTGCTTGCGTTGCTGAACTTTGCCAAAACCTGGCTTTTTGTCAAGGTTAGCTGAAAACTTGGGAGTGCGCTTTCCTTCCAAGAACTCTTGGTTTAAAGCTCCATTAATTGTATGTCAGTTACCATATGTGTTATGATAATAACCAAGAGTGGAAAGGACTGGATTTATTTCAGTAAACATTTCACCTAGTAAAAATTTAATAGCTTGTCCGCCTTCAAAGGCCGTTCCTCTTTTCCCGGTGCAGATTGTGCACCCAGCAGCAGTACAGAGTGCTTCCCTGAGAGCCGTGTTTATAACCTGATCTTGAGATGCTGCTCTTCGCGAGAGACCGACGGGGCTGTTCCCAGGATGCTCAGTCCCGAGTTTCTTTGCAAGGCACAGATTGGGTTCGCTTCTGCTGCGCTGAATTCTGTGGGTTTCTTTTAATGGTGACTACAGACAGCTTTGAAAGATGATAAAAACAACACGCTGAAATGACTGTGGACGTGGGTCTGAATCACAACCGTCAGCAAAACCACCTAGTTTCAGGTACCGGTCTGTGTGACGGCAGAAAGTGTCTTGTGAGTGCCCCAGCAAAACTTCTCTTCAACAAATACATGACTTCATGATTTGAATGTTTCGAGGGAAATGTTTTGAATGTCTTTGCTGTTTTAGGCTGGCAGATTATCCTTCACAGATTATGCAGGCTGCTTGTATATTTATAATTTGAGAGGCGTAAATGTCATTTGAGAGAAAAGGAAGTGTGGTGGAGTACAAGCATGGCAGAGGTAATCCTTCTTACTGCGGGTGTATATTGGTTTAGTTTAGATTATTTTTCTAAAGCTAGAAGTACTTTGGCCGTCCAGGATCAGGCCCTATCTGCTGAAGTCGCTGGAGGTAAAGTGGGCATCAGGCTGGCTCTGCAGCTTGGGGTTAGAGCCATGGACAAAGGTTTACTCGTTTTTGGTTTGAGACAATGTTACTTTGTCAAGACTTCAGAGAAAAAGTGTTCTTTCTAGAAATACCACTTTTTGTAAGTGGCTTGTGTCTTAAGCAACTTTGACTTCCTCGTTAATCTTTTCTGATAGAACAAATTTTCTATTTTTGCCCTTTTCTAGTGGTGTCAGGTTTTTTTCTCTCTCTGTGGTTTGTTTTGTACTTCTGCTCTCTTCCCTCATACTCATCTGATGTGGGTGAATTCCTCCTGCTGCTCTCCCTTCCTCTAAACTCTGCGCTCATCATCCTTTGCATTTCTTCCTTTAGGCTTGTCTGTGGCTTTTTTTCTTTTTTTGGTATAAAAGTAACTAACAAATAGAAGGGATATGGTTAAATCCGCGTGACCTCTGGTGTTGGCTGTAGTTCTGCCAAGATGAGTGAGGTTTGTTTGTTTTTTCATTAATGTGTTTCTCCACAAGTATTCTCTACCTTCTTTAGATCTTTTTTTGTGGTCTTTTTTTACCCTGGCTTTCTGAAGAAATGAGGCTCCGTCCGTTTTCACTCTGTCCTCAACACTTTTTTAACCTCAGGGCAGGCTTCAGCTGTGTTTTGGTTTGGGGTACGCGTCTAAAATTCTTACAAGTTTCACAAAAAGTAAATGACTGGGCAGATGGGAGTGAGACAGCCTGTTTGCTCTTCTCTTACCCCCTGCGTCCCCATGGAGAAAGCCTATTAAAGTCCCTCTTTATTGGGCACAGGGAAGATCTGTGCCCAAGATGAAGGCTTCAGGCTTACCTCTGCCTGCAGTGCTGTTTGCCTGAGAGGTGGAGGCAGAGGGGTCACAGTTGTTACCTGTCAGGTGGGTTTGTCTTTTTCTCCGCTGGGGTAATTTATTATTTTTCGCTCTCCCATCTTTCAGACAAAACTGTGGTGCTATCTCCTGAAGTTAGGGGGTTCCCCCCCAGCGGAGGTGGCAGTGGGAGGAGGGATGCTCTCTCCCAGGGCTCCTGTCTCCTCCGGGATTGAAGGTGTGAGATTTGTCTGCGCTAACTAAAGCGCATTGAAAGTCTTTGTCTAGACAAGGCACGCTGCCCTTGACACATGCTGAGTCCGTCTAGTTAAAGCCTGGGGTACTTAGTGGGTGCTAACCTTGGGCGGTAAATCCGGGGCTAGACAAGCCCCCCGAGGAGAGGTGGTGGGCAAAGTGGGGATTTCTTTGCATTAGTCTTTGCTGCGACATCACCTGGTGCCTGAATGCAAAACTGCTAATAAATGGTCGTAAACCCTGGGTGCATTTTCTCTTGTCAGCTCCTGTCTGAATAGGGGCTTTTTCATGACACATGCTTGTTTGCTCATGTTTCTCTTTTAAGGAAAGCAGTTAAACTAGGCAATAACCACCAGTAATTCAGCGCTCCATTGAGCATGTAATAAACCAAGCCCCAGTTCCCTCCGTCTCAAGCCGTTAGAGACTGCCGCCCTTTGTTTCTCTCTTTAGGGGGAGGAGGGAAAAAATGGGGCAGAAGCTGCTAGTTTGGCTTGGGAAGGATGAAAGGGTGGCCAGAGAGGGGAGAGGCACGATGGTGTGGGTCTCCCAGGACAGGCATCGCCGTCCTTCCCAAAAAGCGCAGGGTTGAACCCTGGCAAACCATCGGGGAGACTGCTGCAAATTTGTTTAAAAAAGGGACTGGAGCTCCTCGTGGTTGCCGGGCGAAGAGCCGGGTCTCAGCTCATCCTCCCGAGCAAAGTGTGCACCTCTCATTGACTCCAAGGCTTGCTATCGTTTTCTGGCTTTTTTTTTTTTTTAGATCCAGGTGCAGCCCAGCTGTAGCTGATTCAGTTCTGCACTGTTTGTGTCCATTGCTGACATACAGCCTTCTACTGAGTTACCAACTAGACTTTGTTGGTTTTTTTGTTGTTGTTGTTTGGGACTGGGTTTTCTTACGAAGCAACTTGGTGCAAGCGTTGTTGCAGAGTGGAAACAAAGCAAATTCTTTAACCAATTTGTGAATAAACGTTTAGGACAGGTATCTTACAGAGTTCTGAGAAACTCTTTATGTAAAAACAAAATTGAAGTGCCTTCTTATCTCAGAATTGCCCCTTTAAGCCTCAAACCCAGCCTCTGCAAATCAGCTTTATCTTTTACAAAGAGAATGGCTTCGTGCTATTTCTCTGCATGATTTTGCAAAATGTGTTTCCAGAGGGGAGCTTTCTTACACATATGCAGAACAAATTTTAGCAAAACATTCTACTTTCTTCTCTCTTCAGACTTATGAAAATGAACTCCGTCATGACTTTTCAAAGTGTGGGTTTAAGCAAAAGCTCCCAAGGCATTTCAGTGCTGATTCTGATGCAGCTGTTAGTTTAAGTAATCTCTTTCTAAACTGGAGGTGGCTGTTAATTATATTCAGGAGAGGAAAATGCGATATTGAGCTGGATAAACTGTAGTTTTAGCTGATACTTATTTTGAGGTTGGGTGTGGCAGGTAAAAAAGACATTCTGTCAGAAAGGTAAAAGGAGGAGGACTGGTCTAAATTTTAATACAACTGGTTTAAATTTTAATACAACTAATTTTTAACAGCCTTTTCTAAAACTTTCTCCTCCTGCAATGTATTTTACCAGCACTGCCATCCGGGAGAGCACCATTGCTCTCTGCCGCTTCGACTGCTGCTTTTCAAAATTTGATGCGACTTTTAGATGCTCAGTGCAATTCACTTCAGTGACATTAGGACATTTAGTATACATGAATTTTGTTTCCCGGTCCTTTAGGTATAAGGAGGTGCCTAGGGGCTCCGTAAATGCCGAATGGCAGTGTGTAAGACTGTAAGTGTTAGGCAACTGGTAGAGAGGGAGCAGGGGAATGGAGGGAGGAGAGCAGGTCGTCCCCGTGGGTCTGACTTCAGCTTGTTGGCTTGCAGCTTCCACGTGGACCATCACCGCATCCCGTCTCTGGTTCTGCGGGTTAGCCCGGGCGATCGTCCCCCTGAGACTGTGTGGGCATCACGGCCTTAAGAAATGGCTCATTTAATTCGTCGGGATGATAATAACGTTTGGTGGGGGAAGCTTTAAATGTGGAGTGACTGCCCTTTGAGCCTGAAGCTTAGTCACTGTTTTCCTTGCTGGTTGCAGCTTCTCCTCCCTGAATGTGGCTGGGGCCATCCGCTCCCCGCGCAGGAGCGATGCTCTCCCCTTGGGAGCCGCCTGCCCCCCTGCTTTGATTTGGACCCTGCTGACCAGGAACTGCTTTTCCTGCCTTCCCTGGGAGCGGAGTGGGTGGGAAAGCTGCGGGACACACCAGGTTTACTATACTCACAGTTTGCCAGCCTGCCAGGTTTACCAGGTGAAGTAAAATTAGTTAGCAATTCAGATTTTTCTCACCTTGTGATTGAATTGAGGCGTGCGTAAGGGTGTCTGTGGCCTTGTGCCATACTGTGAGCAGCGGGGGATGAAGAAGAAGCTGATGTACATCTCCTCTCCAGCATTATGCACGCTGATTGCCGCTGTATCCTTACTCAGTCTTTGAGGTGCTCGATAACAACGCAGTGGTCCCTCTGGTAGCGGCAGGCAAGACATTATAAAGATCAAAAATTCTCCCGCTCAGATATCCGCAGTTTTTTACGTATTCACATAGCCTTTTTCCCAGGAAAACCACGATCGCATCTATCGTTCGAGCTGTTTAAGATTCCCTCCTGCCCCCGCCACTCCCTTGATCTGCAAGGAGGTGACAGTTGTGGAAGGATTGAGCCAAATCTGTTTTTTAGGTATTAGGAGGTACTTAGAGGAGTTGCCGTTGAGACCACCATCTGGACAGAGATTTATTTGCTGAGGAGCTGCGCCGATTCCAGGGGAAAACTGTTCGGATGTGGTGTGTATGGTACTAGCAGGCTGAAAAGGCAGTAAGGGAAGGTATAGGCTGCTATATGGTTGTTTTAGGACTGTGTGTTTCTTGAAGATTTAACTGGATGAAAAATAGCAGGTAGCTTGGGCAAATGCACAGATCTGTTTGTTAGAGGAATTGCTGCTGACCTCTGTAATGCACTGGGTAGGCAAAAGGCTCTAATCGTTGTTAATTGCTCCTATATGGCAAATTCAATAACAATATAGGTGCCTGAGTACTTGGGAATCATTCACTTCCCTCCATTGATCTGGACCGGTCCCATGCTGGAAGTGGGCTACGTTCTTGGGAAGAGTTTAAATTAGAGCAGATTTTTCCAACTTGACCCCTTGAAGTGTTCGGATTGCTAGAACAAACTCAGGAGAGAGACGCTCTTGCCCTTGGACGCGGATCCTGTTTGTCCTGCTCTGCTGAGTTTAACCTGCTGTGTTTCGTGCTGTCCCTGCTGGGATTGACTGAAGATTAGAGCTGGGGGGACAGGACACGGGGCGGGGGACAGGACACGGAGGGGGGACAGGACACATTGATCTGCTGGAGCTTCACATTTAGGCACCAGAAGGATTAAAGGATGCGCTTTGAAAAGATACTCCTTCATCTCACTGATAAGCAGCGCTGAACCAGGCAGAGGGAGAGGAGGTTAATGCCCTTTTTACCTGGGGTCTGTTTAAAGAAGGGCAGTTGTTTAGCTAAAATATACATCCTCAGTTCATTTCTGTTTAAACTGAAATTACTGAGTAAAGAAAGGCATCCTGGGAACAGATTAAGCCATATGCTAGGAAAGGAGCACATTTCTCTCAAGCTCAGTTGACAGCGGCACGCTTAAGTGTTTTCGCTGTTAAATATTTGATAAGCCTGTAGTAGACTTGAATTCTGCGTGGTTTTAATTACTTTTGATTTTTTTTTTTAAGCCTGCAGGATTCTGGCATTTTTCTTCACCTTCCCTTTTTTCTGACTGCCCCCTCCCCCCCCCTCCGACGATCCTGTTTCATCGTGGAATGAGCACTTCTGGGTATCATCAGCCATAGTCACGTCCCGGCGATGGGCAGAGTGATCCCAGCAGAGCTGGCCATACGGCTGCGTTTCCAGCTCTGGGGAGGTCCAGAAAGCGCTGGTCCTGAAGTTTGTTGCTTCAGAAATATTTGATTAACTTTATTGTGTTAGCATGAGGTTGGTTTTATTGCTACTTCCTATACTTTATTAAAATTCTATTATTAAAAGTGCAAGCATGTGTATTTGCTTCTAATGACTCCTTTCTGATGTTGGCAGCAATTTACTATAGTGTTGTTAGCGTCCAGGGATGGTGGGGTGGGGAAGGAGGAGTGGTAGAAGGGCGTTTTGCCCTCTTATTTTCTGTGAGATATTTTATTATTTTATTTTATTTTAGTCGGAAAATATTTAGGGATTTTTTGTTTTGGAGGGGGGGTGGAGCTAGAGAGAGGTTGATTCTCCCTGTGTATTTAAAGCAGGCTTCCCCTTCTGTTGAGTTATATTTGGAGGATATTTGCCCATCAGCGGGCCGTGAGGATGTAGGTGCCACCGGCTGCCGTGGCCATGCCTGTTTGCTTTCTGCTCCCCCCCAGCTCCTGGCTGAGCAAAGGTCGGACCTTTCACCTGCTCCCTGCTTTGTATTTCCAGCGTTTGGATCAATTTGTCTTTCCAGGGAGCCTCTGACACAGGCAGTTTCTGCTAATCAGATGCACCCGCATTATCTCCCCGTGTTTTATGCTGGGCAGTGTGGTGCTTGTTCCCAAAACACCAAATGGAGAGGGAGGTCATGGGGAAAAAAAACCCCAGCCATAAGCAGTTGCTTGTAGCTGTTTCAGACAGTCTATTCTTGCCGCTGCTTTATCGCTCACGTGCTTTGGGCTGGCAGACTCTGGACTGCAGAGGAAAAAAAAAAATAAAAAAAAAATCCACCCCAGTGGTTTGCCTATTCACAGTGCAGCTATTTTTCCTAGCCAGAACACCAATTTTTAAGGGAAAAGCACTGATCCCATGTGAGCAATTGTGATAGTTTGTTGTGAGGAATCAACACGTTCCCATGCAAAGTAGGGCTACTAAAAATACTTTTACTTGGCGAGGGGTGCAAGCTGGTGGTTAAGCTGACAGTCTTTTCCCATTTTTCCTTATTTTGACCAGGTCCGCAGTTGTTTGCCTCGTGAGAGACCCTTTCTGGAGATGTTTTCTGGGATTTTATTTTTTTTCCCCCTCCCCTAATGGTATCTTCTTGGTCTCTGAGTTTTGTGTTCTCCGTTCTTCAGAATATTCAATACTCGGGGAAATTAATCTTTCTTCAGTCTGTTTTCCATAAGGTTGTAGGTATTTAAGAAATGCTGGAGACAGCTAAAACAGAAGACCTTCCCAGACAAAAAATATAATACAAGCCACCTGAGTAGCTTGGTCTTCTCCAGCCGCCTGCAACCAACCCTCCTTTTCCCTCAGCCTCGGGGCCTCCGTGAAGTCTCTCCCCTCCGGATTTGCTAAGCGCTTCGTTGCGCGTTAATCACCAGTAATAAAAAGCATGCTTAAGATCAGACGAGTGTCTAAGGATACTTGTCAAGGCTGAATGTCTCCTCAAGTCTCTGCAGCTCTTTCCGACAGTGAGTGCGGATGGAGTGATTCGTGCCCCTCAGCTGCAGCTGACCTCCTGCCTGGGGCAGAGACAGGTATCAGGCAGATCCTCATTTCTCAGGAGACATCAGGGAGGTTATGGACGATTGGGTAAAGGACGTGTTTGCTGCGTGTAAAACACTGGTGAAACTCCTACTGAAGGGCCCTGGCTTGTCCCGCTCTTTACTCTGAGACCAGATGTGTTTTAAGTGGACTCTGCCACCATGGATAACCGTGATATAGATGCTCCCAGTGTGGGCAGGAGTCGCAGGGGCACGGTCACATAGCTGATTAGGCTATATCTGTGTCAGGGCTTACGTTAGACAGAGATGACCCTTTGGCTGACCGCAGGTTTGAAAGCTTAAGCTCAGGCGGGAGAGCCTGGTGGTGCCATCTTCCTCCGCACCTGCCTCTGCCCGTGCTCGTCCGCACCTTGGCGTTGCCCAACGCTGGTTTAACTCCTTGTCAATTCATCTCTGTTATACAAGTCATCTGCTGACAAAACAAAGATCTGGGTCACTGCTCTTAAAATAGATTCAGCATTAAGCAAATTGCTCAAGCAAGCTCCCCTTTCTTCTGAGAAGGCAATGTCAACCTAACCTGGTAGGGGAACCCCTAGCAAGCAGAGCATCCTTCCGCAGAGGGCCTGTCGATTTAGCGACACTTGTCTAATACACTTTCAAAATGCAATGTCCAGCTGTTTGCACAATGTTTGACTTGTGCCTGAGGGAGAAAAGGTTTTTGTTTTTTTCTTTATATTAATGCAGATATATACATCAATACGAACTGGTTTTTTGAGGTGGTCTTTGCAAGTCTTCTCTTTCTTTGTGCTTTGGTGCCTGGAAGTGTGATTGGCACATTTAACTTTCATCTGTAAGAGCCATGATAAAAGATACCTGTACACGCTGATTGTTGCCCTTGCTCATAGGCAGAGTTTAGTGGTGCCAGTTTCATCTTGATAATAGTCATCCGGTAACCGCTTTGAACACGCTGTGCCAAGCCCATGTATGAGTGGGCAAGCGGTCAAGGTTGAATTACTCGCAAAATCCAGTTTTAAGGTCACAGCTGGGCCTCTGCGGGCTCCGATTCTGAGTTTATAGGACTTACTGCACCGCGTGCCCTTCTGCCAAAGTCCTCCGGACCTCTTGGGCCCGGACTGCAAGATGTGCTGCCTGGTGGTTTCTTCTGCTTGTCCAGGGGATTTCTTCTACTCTGAAGAGAGCTATCATCACTGGGAGTGGGCCTGGAAAACACGCTGATTGAAAAAGGGGAACTGGAAAGTAGGATGTTGGTGGTTCTTGCTCATTGGAGTCCACCTCTCTCTGCGTGTGTTGGCTTTACTGTGGTCATGGAAAGCACGGTAGCCAGTGATCTGATAAATTGGGAAGTCTGGGTGGAATTTCCAGTTATGAGGCAAATGGAGTGAAATATGGTTTGATGTCCCGTGAATGGGTTCCCTGCTTGACCCCATGCCAGGCTGGGTTGTTAGCAGCAGAAAAGTCCCTCTAATGATAGGGCAGGTGGCGATTTTCTACTAATTATGCCACAGAAAACATGATACGTTTTTGAGGGAGGGGTGGTTGGGCAGCATAAGCTCTCATAATTCTTTCCCCACCCTTTTCCTAATGTTATGTTCATAATATCTGCTCTGTTTTTGGGTTCTACCCTAAGTGGCCTCCAGGCAAAGTTGCGGGCAGTGCCTTGCTATGGTGCGAAACCATCAGCACAAATTGTGCATCCCCCACGAGGCTCTGGGGGAGCAGGTGCCTTAAAGATGGATCTAACAAAATCAGCCTGCTGACCAGAGAGCCATGTATGCTGGCAAGTAAAATACTGGTGAGAATTGCGTGTAACAGGGTTGTAACTGGACTTTAAGACTTGCCTTTGGGCAACAGAAAATCACTCTTTGCGTGAGGACTCTGCAGCCCCGAAGGCTGCAATGAGAGCACTCACAAAACTGAGGGGATGCTGGTGGTGCTTCTTTAGTGTGTGAGCAAGAGTGCTTGGCTAGCTGGGAATTGGGATGTAAGCCCTTCCTCTGGGATGTGATCCCTGATCTCCTACCCCCCAAAGGCTACTCCAGCCACTATGCTATAGGAAAGTCTTGGTAGAATCCATCCTGCTCTCTTATTGAAATTTTGCATGAACAAATGTTTCATTGGTTTGGGAAGGAGGTGGTATGATGCATTTGTGTGATATGTCGTCACACACAGTGTTTTCTGAGAAATGCCAAATCTGCATATCTAAGAATACTGAAATACTGTTGGGGTGGAAGAGAGGATGAAGGGTTGGTTGTTAATGGTAGCTCTTCCACCTGGAAGAGGGGAGATGGGGATGCTAGTACCCACTTGACCCCCCTCCTGACGGTGTACTTTCAGGACAAAAGAGTGTCTCGGCACTGCCGAGGGGCGAGAGGGGAGGCTGAGCAGGGGAGCTGCTGCTGGTAGGTACCAGTTTTACCCTCAGCAAGGGACTGAGGAACAGAGGGAGTAGAGCATTTCTGTAGATACTGTGCTTGATGGGAACAGAGAGCTCCCTCCTTTATCAAGCCTGTGTGTCCCTGGTGGTTTGTAAGTCTTAAACCATCTCTTGACTATCAGCTAAGGACAAACCATTTCCTTTCACAGACTAGAGGAAAAATGCAGGAACACTGTGGTAACTATTCTGCTTTCCCCGTGATGAAGTGTTGCTTTGTTTCTTGTTTTTCTTGATGATGAGAAAACAGAAGTGGCAGGCAGTGACTTTAAACTGCCTGCGCCAAGGGAGATTGCTACTTTGGAAATTAACTCCTTTACATTGCTGTACTGCCATTGGGGTTAATCCTGACCTGGAGCCCAGTGTTTGCCATTTCATTTCGGATTCTTTCCACTCCCAAATCACAAATCTAATCAACTTAAACAGAAATTAAAAATGCTAAACTGGGAGAAGGCTTTGTAACTGTTTTCCTAAGGAAGCTGGCGCTCGGCCTGGCTTAGATTTTGTCGGTGATGAATTGGGAGCAGAAAACTCTGATACTTGTTGTTTGCCCCAAATCATGAAGTCAGGAGGATGGACTGAACGAGGACCAAAAATTGTTTCAGGTTATTGTCGTTCTTTTTATTTCAGTTGTTCTCAGGTTTTGCTGTACTGAGCAGAGCACTAGAGTGACCTTCAGCTGCTGCTGAACCATGACTTTGTGCTTGAACGTTTGGTTCAGAAAGGTTGAGGATTGGGACAGAGAAGGGCTTGCTGGCACTTGGGTGTACTTACAAGATCAGGCCCAAAGTCATTCACATGACAATATTGAAGTACTGCAATGCACAGAGAAGGGTTTTTCAGCAGGGTGATGTTTGGTTGCTGTACACTTCAGTTGCTTGCTGTATCTTTAGGAAACAGTTGTCTCTGGTCAGCATTCCTTCTACAAAAGTACAGTAAATTGGGCTCGAAACTGTTTCTCTCTAAATCTGGAAGTGAAATGTTCATGCGGGATAGAAAGTAGCAAAAAGCAAATAAAAGTTTGCTGGAAAGGTCTTGTTGCTTATGCTGTGCTTTTAGCTGTTCTTCTCTTTGCTGGAAATATTGAGAAAAATCTTCACCAGGGTTTGAACGGTGAAATCACGTGAAGTGCTAATTTTGACTCAAACTTTGTCCCTCCACAAAAGGTAAGATGACAAGTGGAAGACAAAAAGAATAGGAAGGTGGACGTAATGTAAAGAGATTGAATTATTAAGTTGAATTAAAGCCATGTGTGGAATATTCCTATTCAAGCGTTTCATGCAACCTCTGACTAAGAGCTCTCACTGCTGTGTTGTTGCTTGGTCTCCTCTGTGTCGTTACCATCAATTTTTCAGTGTATGAGAGAACCGTGTGTGTACTGCACATCAGAATAATATAAATCATGCATGTTAACATACTAAAGAGATAATGCTAGCTGCTCTGGCAGGCTGCTAGCTTCTTTAAAATCAGGACTGCTAATTCGATGCCTTCCCCTCAGTGTACGGAGCTGTGACAGCTGTCCCTTAGACATACGTGTACACGTATTCATTTTTATTTCCTATATCAATCAGTAGCTTTATGCAAGGCTCGATAAAAGGCAAAAAAGGATCCTCTCTAATACAGCTTACGGTGAAAGTGGCACAGTAAGTTCCTCCTGCATGAACAGCAGTCCCCTGATATATCAAGGAGACCTGATTATACAACAGAACTAATCAGCTCTGGATACCGCCATGAATTATGGGTTGGCTTAAGTGCTGCAATACACATTTCTGCCTTAAATTGATGGTAGAAGCAAAACAGAAAACCAGAACAGAAAGCCCAAATGTCGACAAGGCTTATCTTCTTTAGGTCTCTATCAGGGTTAAAGAAGAGGTTTCTTAATGTAATTATAAGCTGTCTTTTGTATCCGGGCTAGCAAGACTAAACCAGTCTATATTGGAACTTTACGGCATAATATTACACAACCATACTTATTTAAATGTGGCTATTTTTGTAATATGCACTGTGCCTTAGGGGGGTAATGGATAAAGAGTGTTGACCCACTGAAACCTGGCTGAATAGAGAGGTACAATGTTTATGGGAGTTACAATAAAATTTGGCATTTTTCCAACGTGTTTGCACTTAGGGCAGAAAGAAAGGTGGAGAAATAATGAATGTTGGTAAAAAAAAATCGTATCTGCCTGGTGTCTTTGTATGCCTTTTCATCCTATGAAGAGCCAATGAGTTATTTCCCCCTCCCTTTCTTTCTTTGACTGCTTTCCATTTTTATTTTGCTGGATATGGTGGTGTAATTTTGGCACCTTATGCACAGAGCCTCCTCACTTTTGAATTTCAGACACCTGCAATTAACGTCTAAGGCTTACCTATTTACTCAGACTTGGTTGCATCTACGGTTGAGGGAGGACTAGGAGCTTCCAGGTGACTCATCTGACCTGTCCTAGACCCTGATCAAAAGGTGACTAGCTGAAACTAGCAGTTAGATACCCTAAATTAAGACAGATGTGTTCCCTTCCTCCACCCCCATAATTTCCTCAGCTCAGATCGCTTTGCAAAGAGGACGAGGAGGGTGACTTTGACCTACCCTCAGTAATTCCCCAACCAAGTCCAGAGCTGTTTGGTGAGTTCAGAGGGGAGCTGTGGTGGCTCTGACCAAGTGGCTTTTGGAAATAGGGTACAATACTGGCTCTGGAGTACTCAGCTGTTGCTTAGATATGCAAATCCGCTCCCTCTGATTTGGCTGGGAGAGCTGGGTGTCTGCGTCTCCTCTTGATGAGATTGTTTGTTTGTTTATCTGTATGGGGTTTTCAGCATTAGAAATTCCGAGTATAATTATAATAATAGACGGCATGGTTATTTCACAAACGGTGTGCCCTCTGCTGTGATCAGCTACTGCCTTCAAGAGCCTACGTGCCCTCCACAGCTTCCTGCCCTCTCCCCGTCCTTGTATTCCAGCTATCACAGCTTTCCCTTTCCTTGAAAACAGCAGAAGTTTTCAAACATTAAATAAAAAAGTAAAGGCTAAGACCATGATCTAGTCAGGAGGAAATTATTAATGCGTTGGTAAGAAGCAACGCTCTTTTGCCTTATTTTTGTGCAGGCTGGGAGTCGTGAGTGCCGCAGCCCCTGTGACGTGCAAGGTGCGTCTGTGGAGGAAAGCTGGCACTTACCTTGCAAATAATTACAGTCTAAGCAAGCTTAGACAAGGGGCGGAGTGTGGGCAATAATTCAGCTTGCGAGGGATTTATTGTACAATGAGGGCGGCTTCACTTGGGTTCACGCTTAGTTTTTCTTCTAGGGTTTTACCCTTGTGGGGTTCAAGTCGCAAAGTAAAAGGGGCACTGCTCTTCTTCGGAGGGGAGTCTCGAAATTTACACCCTGGAATTTAAATGTGGCCGTTTCTCAGTCATTTCCCGGGGCGGCGGGAGGGAGGAGGGATGCTGAGCCTGGCCCTGCTGGCGAAACCAGCGCTTGGGAAACTGCGGCTGGAGACTGACGATTTGCAAAAGCTGGTTTTAGGGCCTTTTAATGCCCGATCAGAAGTGCTGAATGCTCGCAGTGCAAACTCTCTCTGGGTTCAGATCTGTTCGAGTTTATTTTTTTTTTTTTTTAACAGGTTCTCTTCCCACTGACAGGGCTTTGTGCTGGTTTTGGGTATCCCTCTCCTCCTGCAGCCCGCAGAAAGCTGTCAGGGCGTCCGAGCTCTGGCTAATGAAAGAGAAACACGGCTGGTTGGCTGGCCTCTGGCTTCTTAATGGTGTTTTGGGGTGGGGAGGCAGTGGGCTTTTTTCCTGTGTGGGGAAAGATATGGTTCCTGGATGGCCTGGGAATGCTGGCAGAGCCTCTGCTGCACCACTGGCACGGCTTGCCTGGCCCAGGGATAGCTGTGGTGGCACGTACCCAGCAGAAAGAGGGGTCTGCCCGCCTCCAAGAGTATGATGGAGATGCAGCGTGTCAGGGTGGCTGCCATGGAAAGACACTTCTTATGCGGATGTGGCTCCCAAAGCCTTCGCTGGGGCTCCGGCTGGGCTGGAAACAGTTAGCTTTGGAGTCAGAGCACTTGCAAATACACAAAACCTGGATTAAAAATGTCAGGCTGGAGTGTCGAAGGGAGGTCCCTCAAGTCTCACCTGTGCTGTGAAGATAAACATCTAGGCCTCTTTCCCTGGAGTACAGCCCAGCCTGAGTGAATGGTTCTTAATACTGCTGATGGGGAACACCCTGCAGCCAGCTCTTTCCCCTCGGATGGGCTGACGGGGTCGCGCTCACAGACGCTTTCAGCTTTGTCTTGAAAAGTTTCAGGTGTACGCTGCTGCTCCTGAAGAAACATAGCATGGGCCCTGTCAGAGTGAGGTGAAACCAAAATCCTATTTAATTGATAGCTTCTATAGCCCCTGCCCTGAAAAATGGTAGGAAAACCTGCGCCCCTTCTCTTCCCTCCTCCTCCCGGTCCCTGTGTCTGTGGGATAGCGGATGTGCCGGCCACTGCAATGCCAAATTCCCTCTTTATTTTGGTGGTTGTTGTTGTTTCTTGATGGGAGATTAAATCAAGATGCAAACCCCGTATCAGCAAACTGACAGATCGTTTAGTTTTACCCAGAGGCTGTAGTAAAGGTGGGCAACTTTCTTGGTAGGATTTTCCCCGAGATTGTATTTTGGCTGTGCAGCCCTTTTATTTGTTTGAACCAGGGATGCTCCTTCCTTATGTTTACTGGTTTTTTCCCTTCGCAAGCCAAAGGTCCCTCAGGTGCGCAGCTGAGCCAGCCTCGGGTGGGTGGGACTGAAGGCAAGGGGAGGACAAGCGTCTGCAGGAAAAGACATATTCTGGATTCCTGCTGTGGAGATGAGTAATCGCTGGAGGTTAAAGCAAAACAGGAGAGTTACCGATACAATTTTGTCTTTTCCCCATCTGAGCGCTTTGTACCTTTTCATGATTGAGGTCTAAACAGCTGAGCCCCGGCGTCGCAGAGAAAGATGAGGGCTGTGTTTTGTGATGGTATTGGAAAAACCTTGCAAATTATCTTTCTGTTTCCTCTTTCTGCTGTGAACTTTGAAAAGATGGTGTAGAGCCAAATGGCAAATAGTGGACTGTCTATGAAAGGGATTGTATGATTGTTACACGGGAGGTGAGAGTACTGGTGTACCATCTGGGTATGAGAATATCAAAAAAATCATAATGTGTTTTTGTAGTTTGACTGCATAGTGCTTTGGGGAACACGAGGCAGAACTGGAACCTACCGGCACGATCACCCAGCCTTGCACTGGTAAAGGTTTTGTGTACAGGACCATGAACAATGGCTCTAAATATGATGCTATTGATTTTCTTCCCTGCAGTGTTTCATAAATACTGTGCAGTTTAACTTGGCTTTTAACCTTGCATGCAGGTTGAAGCGTGGGGCTTCTCGCCCGGCGTCAGGTGGCTCACCCGGTGAAAAATCACAACCGCCCTACAGCCCAAATCCTGCCGGTACGTGGAAAAGGTGCCCATTTTGCCATCTCATTCCCAGCGCAAGCGCCTGAGTGGTGGCAGCCCTCCGGGGTGGTCCCTGGCAGGTCTTGTACAGCTCACCGAGAGGAGCGCTGCCTGGAGCCTCAGGCTGCAATCTCAGATACCTTCGTTTCTTGCGTGGATCAGTATAGCATCGGTTTGGACCTAACAGGGCTTTGTAGTACAGCCTGACTCTGCTTGCTGAGTTTTAGACTGAGTGTGATGCTGGGTGCTCACCTTGAAAAGGTGGCCGTAGAGTGCTGTGAGTAGAAATCTGTAGCTTAACTGAGACTTGTTTTTAACCAAATGGTTACTATTTCACTGAAAATTGTATTGCGTATTCATTAAAAAGAAGTCCAGTGGGGGAGCTTCATACTTTTTTCATATTTTTGCAGTGTTCCCGTTTTTCTGGATGCACAGGTGTGCATTTACATTCCTAGAAACACAGCCTTCGTGTTTTCATTAAAGTCAAGGTTTCTGATCTGTTGTACTTAGTTAGCTTAAGGCATCCTTGGCATCGCTCAGAAACACCTTCGAGAGGGGATTATTTCACAACGCAGTAACTGCAGGCGGTGACGTCGTGGTGATATGACTGAAAGAAAAACGATCAGAGGTATTACCATGTGAGCTGGGTTTCTCCTGTGCCGTGTCATCCGTGATTGTGTTTTCTCGTATGTTGAGTTTCTGTCGCAGCGTGTCTTGATCTGCACCCGTGTGTTGTAGTGTGCCTCTCGTACAGACAACCATTTTTGTGCAGGTTATTGTGCAGTTTCATCTCCCGGTTGCACAGATCTGGATTCGGTTAGTGCTACGCTCCCCTATCTGACTTATTAATTGATGTTTCATATGTTGGATCAGCGAATACTCTTGAAAGATGTGCAATAGTAGGAGAAAAGCCAGCGCCGACCTTGTCTGTAGGTGGAGTGACTACCCCTCGTAAAAAAGATGATTAACAGACCTGCACACACCAGAAAAAAACCCCAACAAAAAAAAAATATGTCTTGAAATGTTCCCTTTTTCCTTTGCACATCACTCTTTGACTTGCTTGGGGCCATGACCCTGTGCTGTGAGTCTCAGACGGGTGACTCAGAAGGAGAGCTGAAGACAAAACACTTGTTTGGAGTTTCTGGTTACCAGAGGAGCATCCTGGCCGCTCCTCCCCTGCACCTTGCCTGCTCAGCTGGAGAACAGTAGCTGTGATGCTAACAAAATGCTCTAAAGTTACCCCAAAAATGAATTATATGCTGGACAAGCAGTAGATATATAAACATAGTTTTTGTTTCCTGGAGTAGCCCTCTCTAAACTTTGGTGAAAACAAAAGAGTAGAGAAAAAGGGATTCGGAGGCTCTCACAGGGGTAGTACAGGGGAGGTTTCGCTGTAGGATTGGCTAAAGGTGAAAAGGACTGACCCGAAGCTGGTTAAAACGAGTGTCGGCTAAAATGAATGGCTGGAGATCTGCTTTGCTGTGTTTGTTAATAACTCTCCCCAATGCGGCATTGGAAGAGGTAACAGTTTTTAAAGAAATGTTTTGGGTTGCTGAATCCTGGGCTAATCTGTAATTAGAGGTATCTCAGAATGGTACACCTCGAAGTGTAATCAGCGTGTATGTGTGTTGGCAGTTGGGACATATGGGACCTGTGCACTCTGTGGATTGATTTACGTAAAACAACTACAAAACAATCCACAATGGGCAATTTTATGTCTTGTGTATGTTTTACACCTCTGCCTGTTTATACTTCTGCTTTAGCTCAGTTATTACCTCTGCTATTGAATGTGGCTTTTAATGTTGAACTCCTCCAGGAAGCAAATTCTTTCATTTTATAATGGAAAGGTTTTGCACAAGGGCAAGTGCTAGATATCTCTGTCC
>VYZM01011662.1:531469-547955 GCA_013398915.1 Dromas ardeola | reverse complement strand
TTTTTTTTTTTTTTTTTAGGGGGCATTAAAAAAAAAAAGCAATCAGTTCTAGGGTAAGTTAATTGCAGCCGTTAGGATGCTGGTACGTTGCTCCTGTGCTTCCAGACGGCGTAGCGGTGGTCCAGCCATTGCAGTTGAATTCTTTGCATTCTGTCAGCGCTTGCAGTTTAGCTGTTGGGATCCCTCGGTGTGCGGAAGTCCCCGTGGTGGGAAGGCACACATGCGGGCTCTCTGCCGAAAAATCATTCGATTGACCCACCCCGGTGGAAAAGTACAAACATGTGCATGTACTTTTCAATGGCTATTTATTTGCCTTGCACAGGGTTGACTGCAACACCCTTTCTGAAATTGTGCTCCTTGAAAGCCTCCTGAAGAATGGTGGGCTCAAGCCAGAGAGGTCTTGTTTTACAGCCTCCCTGCCATGGAAGAAATCTAAGTGTAGAAAAAATACAGCTTAAATGCCTCATATATTTATTTTGACCTTTCATTGCACAAGCCTCCCCTCCCTCCTTACACTGGGAGGTCAGGACGTGTGTGTGTGGTGGGGCTGTGCTTTAGGGGGGAACCCTGCTGCACAGGCACTTGTGGGCCTCCTCTGGGCTCTGGCCTCCTTATTGTTTTAACAATTAATCTTTCACCCGTTTATAATTTAAAACACTAATAAATACACCCTTCTCTCCCCGCAAATTCTCAGGAATCTCTGCAGTCTCCTGCTTGATTACATATCTCCAAGCTTGCACAAATAAGTCCTCCAGTGGTATCTCGCCAAATGAAACCTTGAAGGGATGTGCTTGACCTTGGTTTGTGCAGTGACTGTACCTTACCCACTTGTTGTGAAGACAGAAAAGGCTGTTGACATTCACAATGTGAAAATAAATATTTGAAGAGAGGTTTTGGTCTGCTCAATTTGCTCTGTCAGCATAAACAAAATCCTTCTCTTGTTTGCATTTTATGGGTCCGTATTACAGCCTTCACAATACTAGCCTCTATAATCCAAAAGGCTTTCTTAAGAGGCGTTTTGAGTTGAAAGTTAAAACCAGAAAACAAATCTTAAGTTAAACTCATGCACTCCTCTTACTGCTTGTATTCCTGTCTTCCTCCTAAATTCTATATATATTTTTTCCTTTTATGTTTTTGCATATTCCTCACAACGAATAGGATGTTTGCTACCCGCTCGGTAGCTCAAACTTGTGCCCCAGCCATTGATTTCTTGGGAGGCCGTGATTTGAAATAAAATTTCAGCAGTTCTGTAGGCTGCTGAAGAAAAGTTGGAGGAGTTGCTTCATGTTAGAGCCCCCACCTTCCTTCTTAGCTGTAGAAATTAGTGGAAGGCTTGTTTTGGTGACCTGGCATATTTGCCTGAAATGCCTTCATTTTCACTGTTGGATGGAGGGACAGGCTTGTAGCTCTGTGTAAGTGGGCCATGGGAACGCTACTTCCCAGGGCAGGACTTGTAATGGCAGGAAAGGAATAAAAGCCCAAATATCTTCTTTCAGTTCCATGTGTATGCATCTGCTCCAGGAAACCTCAAGACAGGAAAAAATTAAGATTCAAGGGTACCTGGTAGCTTTGTTCTTGCATGCTCGTAAGTGTGGTTCAGGCTTTCTTTCTGTTCATTGTTCAAAGAGTGTAAGCCCTTGTCTTAGACCATTCCTCATCCATTAAGAACACATAAGAAAGTATGGAGTGACATCTTGAATTTGGACAGGGCCAAGCGTAGTTTGCCTGAAGCCAAACAAAGAATCCTGTAGTGGGCTCTAGAGGAGTAACCTCTTGCAGAGAAAATGGTTCCTCAAAGAGCGGTGCTAATTTCCCAAAGTGTGGCTTGCATGAGACGAGGATGTTCGTATCACTGGGGTGTGGTGTCTCAAAGGCATCCTGGGAGAGGTGTGCCGATGGGAGCAGGCTCCTACTCATAGAGATATGACAGTGCCTCCCGAAAGCTCTCCAATTAATATTGCAAAATTTCTTCTGGAGTTTTGCCTTAAAGACTCAAGAGGACCAGAAACATTTGGCATTGGGTCAAAATGCTGAGATTATTGTTCTCCCACTTGCTGTGCTTTTGTATTTCTAAAGCCAGAGTGAGATTGGTTGCAATCTGCAGTATGTTTTCACGTGTTTTCAAGGTACTTCCAGCGGTACCGTGCCTTCTAGCACTGTTG
The DNA here is from genome assembly GCA_013398915.1 of Dromas ardeola. Lineage (NCBI taxonomy): Eukaryota > Metazoa > Chordata > Aves > Charadriiformes > Dromadidae > Dromas > Dromas ardeola. The sequence goes on along the minus strand of VYZM01011662.1, from coordinate 545,793 downwards.
CAGACCATCAGGATTTTGTTAGCTCCAGAGAAGACCACGGAAGAGCAATTGTTGGTATCAATTTATGCACTGATAATTCTCTGACAGGCTGTGATGCATGCAACAACCAGATCTGGTTTTGATCTGATTAGCTTGATTGTAGCTTGAGGTAGAAGAGACGAAAACTGCCTGGAAGCCACTTTGCCATGCTTTGTTTTCCCTGGCTGCTTCAAAATACGGTTGCTTTTTCTTGGAGTTTTTCTTCTTACTGGGCACCCTTTCCTGCCCCATTTAAAAGGGACTGCTGTGCTTGGTGCAGTATTTGTAGAAAATGTTGACAAGCAGTAATGTATTTAAACAACTTTCCTTGAAACCTCTTTGTCATCACTGGCCTTTCTGGCAGGCTGATTGTGTTCTGCAGAGCAGAGGTGTGGAGTCAGATTTCATGTTTTGGTTAATTTGCAGGTCATTTAGAGCCAAGGGTATTGCAGGGAGAAGACTGCAGAGCTGGGTGAAAAACATAGGGTTTATCACATGCCTCTTTTTTTTTTTTAACTTGTTCGGAGGAATCAGTTTTCCTGCCTTTCTTGCCTTTACAGTTCATGCCCTGGAAATCACTGAACTTTCCTTGAAGAGGTAAACTTGAAGTCAACAGATCGGCTTCCTTGTTTGTGTTTGTTTGAAAGAAAGTTTTAATTTTTTTAAGTTTTCAGAGGTGGAAGTGTAATCAACCCCCAACAATGGTACTTCCAGCTCCTTACTGGTGCCCTTTGCCTGGTGGTGACCTACTTGGAGGTGGTGCCCTGATGAGACTGAGACCTTGGTGGTGGTCCTTGAGATGAAGAAAACTCCATTTTCTTCAGGACTACATCTGTCCTATAGTTTCTGTGGTCTCTGCTGTAGCTCTGCTCTGGCAATAATAAATAACAAATGTGATTCTTGATGGTGTGGGAGGCCACAGAGAGCACCAGCTACTTTCTGTTCAGAGTACAGATCACCTAGCTCCTGAGGCATATACACCTTCAAATGGCAGCTCCTCAAACTCACACCTTGTCTTTTTTGCTTATTCTTCTCACTATTGAGGTGGAAGTAAGGCAGAAAAAACTGAGCATTGAGTAACGTTGGAGTTATGATTCAGGAGTGGTTCTCTGTTCCGCCTAGTGCAATATTAACGGTGTAATGGTCTTTCGGGTAAACAAGTGCCGGGAACGATTCAGGAGTCTGAAGTCTGATCGCTTTAGCCAAATCTGTGGTTGGAAACAATGACAGACAAGAGGACGGAGCTGGGGCTTGCTAAGCTGCTTTGCTTTCCTGGAGAACGTCGTCTTGATTCGTCTGTCTCTGCTGTGGGGTGCCTGGGTGTCCCCCAGTGGGACAGCGGGCGAGGTGCAGAGATGTTGGGTGGGTCACCAGGCAGCAGGGCTAAAGCAGGATGAGTCTGAAGCAGGAAAGTCCCTGCTCGGTATAGAAGCTTCTAAAACGGTGACATCAGGGTGTCGGCGCCTGGTCAGAGCTGCATCGGTATCTTACTGATGGGGAACATGCTCCCTTTGAGAAGGGGCAAGGGGAAGTTTATGTGACAGAGCGCTAGAAGGCAGCCGTTAAGAAGGAAAGGCTGACAAATTTGCCTTTAGTCAGCTCGCAGAGGGGTGAAAAGCACTCATTAATTAACAGAGGGAGAAGCAACTGGCTCTGAACTGCTTCCATGGCATAGACCTTTCTCAGGCACTGGCAGCTCAGCCTGCTGGCCCTGGGAGACTGCATCTCACTTCAGCGCTGATGGGGTGCAATCCGTCTTCCGGCTGCTCTCAGGGTTTTTCCATATCGGTGTAACAGGCAGAACCCAGGAGAAGCTGAAAACCGGTTGTTGGACTGTGAGATCTCACGGGTGCCATTTGTACTATAAACTTTCATCTGGATGGGTTTTGGGGCTCTGATTACACCCAGGGAAGACAAACTGAATCGGCCCGTGTGCCACTTAAAGCAGTTTTGTGTGTGATTGTAATTTGCTTTACCGGAAGAATAAGCGTTTGTCCTTTCTAGCATGCTAATTTTTTTCCTTTACTATAGTGATGGCCTGAGTTTTCCAGAACTAGTCCGCTGAGAGAAGGGAGAAGAGGAAAAAAAAAAAGAAAAAAAAAGAAAAAAAGATGCGTTTAGGCAAATGAAGGCTTCAGCAGCTTTAGTGCTTGTCTACATGGGGAAGTTAGTGCGCAGTAAGCTAGGGTGTGAATTTACAGCACGCTAGCTGCTCTGCACTAACTCCCCCTGTGGATGCTGAGTGTGCACTAAGAGCGCCTGTTGTGCAGGTTAATTTAGTCCACTGAAAGAAAGTGTGCTGAAAATTCACACTGTCGCTTCCTTCACCCTGACTTTCCCATGTAGACAAGCCCTTAGTAAGTCTAGGATAAAAGATCCTTGTTCAGAGGTCTGGCTTAAATTCTTTCCCTTTTCTCTCCCCCCAACTTTTTCTTTCTCTCTTTTCTCCCTTCAGTGCAGATTAAACGTTACTGGGGCTTTGTCATCCTGGTGAAGACTCTCTGTACATTTAAATTTGGGGGGAAGGAGGGAAATGACTTGAGAGGGAGGCCTGAAGGTGTATCACGTACAAGTGTAAAATGCTTCTGAACCTGATCTAGAAAGGGGCACGTCCTCCAAAGCATAAGGCAGGTTTGACTCAGCCTAAACAGTGTAATCAAAAGCTAGAAGAGCATCGTGATTTGGAGGAATGTACTTCCCCTTGCTTAGGAGATGAGGAGCTATTTATACTTGAAACTGTAGGTTTTGTAGGTGTATTATTAAATATGTTTAATCTTCAGCAGTTAGGGACCCCATAAAAAAATTCCTGAACAAGTAGAGGCAGCAATTCTCTTCCTGATTCCTGAGATGTCGAGGTAGATCAGTGTTGTGGAAATTATGGAAACAAATTAATTTTTTTATAGGTTGTACTCACTGATGGTTATTTCCCTCATCACATCTCACTGCCTATTATCTCTGTTAGTTCCTCTTGGGAGGTAGGAAATGTGAGAAGGAAAATTGTATGATCTGGTACAAAACGTAGAGCCCTCAGTCATTTTGGTTTTAGATATGGTCTAGCATATGCAATTTTGGCGGTGTCTTACTGATTTTTCAATCTAGATTTTGGAGAAATAGGTGGTTCTGGTGACTTAAGTGATGGAATGAAAATTTGCATTTCTTTCTCCTAATTGGGACGGCGAGAAGGCACGATTACGTATGTGTGTGAAAACGAACAACTCTTTTTCAGCTCATCTCACTGTGCTAAAATAAGCCCAGTCAAATGGGTCAGGTACAGCGTTACACCACACTGGCTCTTTGGACGTGTATCCTGGTTCACGGTGGAGTTTCACAGAAAGCTCTTCCAACTTGCCTGCCCCAGCCCTGATGGGGAGATATAGGCTCTTCCCTCTTTTCTTTCTCCAGAACGCGTGCGCTCACATACAATTCACGTGCATGTGGTTATGCTGGATGCGGTCCATTTCATGCCGTGTTTCCAAATGTGAAGGGGGATGAGCAATTTGGGGATAAAAGAATAACTCCAGGGCTGTCTTGATACAGAGGTCTTATTGTAAGGATGCGCCCAAACACTCGCTGCAGTATCGAAAACATAGTCTGGTTTCAGGGCTTGGTTGTGTTTTACAGATCCTCCCCATCGGCCCCGTCTACGCTGTCTTAATGGTCCACTGTTGTAATGGCTTAGAGGCACTGCCACAGGGGATGGGAAATGTGTGTTGCTCATCTTCCCCATCCCTGTTTGTGCAGTGCTTAAAATCAAAGCAATTATAACACCCTCCTCTCTTCAACGGAGCGTGTGTTGCCGTTGATGTAGCTTGTCTTTAAAGCACAGAAATTACAGCGGTGGCTTCTGCTCGGTGTCCTGGCCGATGCGGCACTGGGTGTCTGAAGCATGCTTTGGTCTCCTGTGGCAGGGATCATGAGCGGTAGATGTGGATACGCCACCACTTTGGGGTGTTCTGACTTAATTCTTCCTACCGCTGTTTCTTCTCTACTGCAGTATATCAGCCAGTAGTTTGTCAGCCTGTAAACATATGTTTCTTTATTTTATAGGGAGTTTGTAAAACACAGGAAAAAGTTCCTGTGGGGTTTGGGAAGAATAAATAAACCCCCAATCTGTCTGTGCAAAGGAGCAGGAGTTGTACCTTGTGTTATAACTGTATCATATTGTTGATGGATGTCTTTTATTTAAACAAGCTAAAAAAAAATAATAATTTGCAAGCTGGTAGGCGCTCTTGCTGCCATTTCCCTTCCAAACTAAACTGATCTATGCTCTTTTTTCCTTGCCTGGTGTAACCTCGCTTAAATTACTTTGAGCATCGATTTTTTTTTTTTCTTTCCTTTTTTTTTTTCCCCTCTGTCTGGTCATTTCCTTCTTTTTCTGGCATCCGTGGTGGGAATATGCCTCTGTTTAGCCGCTCCTCCCATCCTTTTTTGGGACACCCTTCTCCTATAAATGTTCCCGGTGCCGGCCTCCCTCGACCGGCGTTCCCGGCCGTGCCAAGCGGCGAACAAAGCTGAACTTTAGCAGTTTCTTGGCTTTGCAGTCGCCTGCCAGCTTCTGAATAGCGGCTGGGGAGACTGACGAGGCACTGTTCGCCTCCCGCTTCTGCTGCTCTTTGGCAAGGCAAGGCCGGCCACTGGGACCGTGCCCTCCCAGGCTTATGAAGACATTACTCGCCTTCTCTTAAGCCAGGGTTTGGGTTTGAGTGACTCTCTTTATAGCGAGCGGGGGCACAGAGGTGGGATTGTGCCAAGGTTGGGGAGCTTGCATCAGGGTCCTTCCTGTTTTTTTTTATGGGCGAGAAGAGTCATTCAGAGCACTGCTTTTTCCCTTTGGGCGCCGAACGCCTGAGCACAGTTAAGCAGGGCGAGGAAAAGGGACCCTCCACAGCTTTCCTGGGAGGTGCAGGGGACACGGTGGCACAGAAGACATGGCAAAGGCTGGCCGTGCTGGGGATGGTCAGCTCTGCACGCCGGTCGGCTGGCTGGCGTGCCTGGGAGGACTCGAAGGTGGCAGAGATAAGGCTTGGATCCTAGTAACCCGACTAATAAAAGACTTATTCCTGCCCTAATAAGCTCCTTGGACAGATGGATTCCGTTGGACAGATGGATTTAATCTGGGGAAAATGATTACACGGCTTTTGTACTCATTAGTATGTTTGGTCTTGGTATTTATGCATTAATATTCTTGTGGTAGGTTGTTGAAAACAGGGCTGTGTAAACCTGCACTGCGTTCTGCTAGAAGCAGTGGGGCAAGATGCCTTTACGCTTCCCTTCTCACCCATTACATGGTGAATGCATATGCTTGTCTATATGGACTCTATATATTCCCAGGATTTGTGCATGACTCAGCAGCAAACTTTTATTTTCATATGGCTGTGAAACCCTGTGTCCCCTGAAGGTGCGGCTGTTAAGTGATTTTTCCAAGAAGGAATATTCTGCCCACGGCTGGTGTGGAGCCACCTTTTTGAAGGAGACTTGGCAGCTCCTCTAGATAGTGAGGGAGATCAAAGTTGGGACCTACTGGGTTGTCCCCATGTCCCCGATAACGTAATAGACAGCAGGGTGGACCAGAGGGTAGCTGAACAGCTTCACAGTCTTCATATAACAAAGGAAAGCACTTGTACCAGAGCGAATGCCCAATAGGAGATGGTTTGAGAAATAGTGAATGTTAGGACAGAGGACGCTAATAAGCACCATTTCTCCCTAAGGTTCGTTGAAAGCAAGAAGCTATAGAAGCACAGGGTGAGAAAGAATATGCCAAACGTTTTGTGTTTGGAATTTTTATTTTCATTGACTGAAGTGAGAGTACTTAATTTTAAGCACTTAATTTTCCTGCTATGGACGGGTGTCATTTGCAGCTCTGGACTGGCCAGGGATGTTTGAAATAGCCGGAGCATGATGAAATTTTAAATGAAGTCAGAAACCGAAAACTTAACAGTGGAAACTTTCTTCAGTTTAATTTACTGCTTCCAGAGCTAGTGGAAAAGGGCTGGGGGCAGAGGGAAAGGAAGGAACGATACTCATGAATTGTTCTGTGAGTGGGTGAGTGGGTGTTTTAATGGAAAACAAAAACAACAAACAAAAAAGTTAATTTCACAGGGTTTATAAACCTGCTCCGCTATAAACTGAAGCGGTGTGTGCCAACTATTTATTTTCTTACTCCTCAGCACGTCATTTTCATTTAAGTGCTTTACTAACGCTACCTCTCACTGAGGATGAACTCGGCGGTTGTGACCCCCATTTCGTGGGCGTTGGGGGGGACGGCCATTTGTGGCCGGAGGCGGCGAGTTCCGTGACTGGCCGTGGGACTCCCGGCCCAGCGTCTGTCAGCGTGAGGGTGCGGCGTCGGGTGATGCCCACCCTGTCACCTCCCAGATTGACGCAGGGTTACCCCGCGGGGATGGGCAGCCCCCGGCTTCTGGCACTGCCCGTGGGGGGATCCCCTTTGAAATACCTTGCCCTATGGAGGCGTCTGCATTTTTGGTTTTCATGGGGAGCATGCTAGGGGCTAAAGTATTAGTATTTAAGATGTTTCCGTGCTTTCTCAGGTGTAGCGTGCCCCTTATCCTTTCCTGCGAGTAGACAGGAATAGATGAGCTGGCTTCTGTTTTCTACCGGTGCCTGGAGACCCCGGGTAGGGGTGTCAGACATGCCCGGTTCAGCCCTTTCCTTGTGCTCCCACAAGCTGGGGGGTGTGACGTGGTAAGCACGGATGGGGCTCTGGCAGCGCCGGGCGCTCCGCAGCCGAAGCACAGGGTGCGGGTTGTGCCGGTGCTTGTGTGGCTTCCCTGCCCCTCCACGCCGTACTAATGGGGATTAGTATTAAAGTAACACCGACGTTTGGGTGGAAGGTGCGCATATTTGATGTTCTGATTTTTTTGTGTTTTGGGTGTCTCTGATGACTTGTTCAGTACTTATATGTCTAGACTTTCTTGATGCTGGAAAAAACCCAGAATAAAAGACTCCAGAAATGATGTGCTCGTGTTTCAGGGACCTCAGGGCTGTTTGTGGCAAGATGCTCAAGACCTGGTTGCTGTGAGAGGGGGGATGGGGTCGTCAAGCAAAGAGCAATTAAAGAGTTCTTCAGGGAGCAGATGATCCCAGCTGTGTAATTAAAAATAGTGGCCTGCTGCTGTCAGTGCTGCTTGGGTTTGCAGTTGGAAGCTGAGCCGAGGAGCGCAGCAGGATGCTGCCTCTTCCGACAGCAGCCCGGCTGTAGGATGCAAAGGCCCTACTTCAAAGCACCAGGCATCCCTCTGCATAGAAGAAACTTGTTCTCTCCGTGTTTGACTGGTTGCTTCGTGGGTTCCTCTGAGGGGAAAAAAACAAAAGTGCTAACACAAGTCTTCAGTTACAAGCAAAAAAGAACAGTTAAACAACAGCTGTGGAGCAGCATCATTTATGCTGGCTCACAATGAGTCTTAGAAATAGATTTTCCCCCAAGTTACGGAGTTTACTTTTCTTTTTTGCCTTTTTTGTACACTGCTGTGGGACTGTCCACCATGCAAGTGGTTTTCCACTATGGTGAGCTGCGTTATATATCATATTAATAAAACACCTCCTAGATAAATCCCTTTATTTAGGGGAACCATCCCCTTGGCTTCTGTCCTTTATCTTTTTAATGATGGTTTCGCTCTGCTTTCTGACTGGTGCCATGAATCATGTGGGTGTTAATAGATCTCTGTCAAGGTCTGCTTGCTCACAGAATTCAGAAGGGGAACAAATGATTAGATGTCTCAGGGATGAAGAACTGCCGTAGCCGTATTACAGGTTGAAAAACAAACAAAAAAAAAAACAAATTCACCCCAAACCTGCTAGCGTGAGGTTATTTTTTCTGTGAGACATGGTGATTGAAAAGACAATAGGAAAGTTAGTCTGGCATAACTGCGACCCTCCAATTATTCTTTTAGTCTCATCCAAGTGTGTAAAGGAGTGCAGATGGCCTTGGCCTTTTTGACCAACCTTTCCTTTGCTGGCTTGTTAGGGTTCTTCAGGGCTATTTGCATCCTTTGCCTGCAGCAAACAAGAATTTGCTAATTTGCTTTTCTGGTGAGATCTGAATGACACAAGGGAGTTTCTGCCGTAGTTTCATTCAAATTCAAAACACCTTCTGATTAATTGCACGAAGAAGGATCATGTGGCCAGTGCCTTCTGGTTTGGTAGGAAAATGAATGTGCTTCCCATAGTCAGCTTGCAAGGAGCAGTTGCTGATGTGTGGAGCTGCTGGTACTCAGCTGTGATGGATGGTTCAGGGTTGCTGGATAAAGACCTTTGGACTCCTGACTAAACCCCTGCGCTCAACTTGTTGGCAAAGCAGCTAACTGAGCTAGCATTTGTGATTGCTTTTTTTGATTCACTTACGATGCACAAGCAAACTGAAATAGGAGGCGACAGCCAGGCACCTCCATGAGTGCTTGCAGATGAGCCATGAGGGATGGTGGTGTGCTGCTGGAAGAGCTTTCTTCTTGGTGGCAGCTGGGAAGAGGGGAAGGAGTGCCTGCCCTGCAGTGCTCCCATTTTATTATCACACAGCTCCGGACAGAGGCAGCCAGAGCTCAGATGCTGCTCCGATGCGGAGCAGGCAGAGCATGCATGTAGGTGGGTTTCAGTGGGTGAATTTTGCTGCAGAGGCATGGATGGATGGTGGACACCTGGGATGAGGGAGACCTTCAGCTACCACAGTACGACCAGCTAGAGCTCGTCTGTCTTGGTGTGTTTGGGTAACGTTGACAGAAATGAGAAATTATCCTTCACCCCACAAAACTATACAAAACCCGAGTTAGTATGTTCGGTTTCTTTTCTCAGGAGTTATGAATCGGCAGATGCGCAGTTATTCTTGCAACAGCTCCTTTTTTTCATCCTTCCTTTGTTGTAGCCTAAAACAAGTAGAGTGTGATGGTACTTTATCATAATGCCAATTTGTAGGGAGAATGAATGAAAGCTTGCATGGATCATAGAATAGTCTCAGCGGGTCCAAAATTTGGGTCTGAGTATTGGATAGTTCCAGCACAAAGAAGAAGGCTTCTGATGCAGCTTTAGGGTAGGGGATGGTGAGGGTTTTTCATTTTTTTCATCGATTGTAAATCTGTCTGGCTTTGGCACTCCTTGAAAAGTACTGTTTTTTCACAGCATAGCTGTCATACACTTCTGTTTTCTTCTGGTCTTTTAGAAATAATAATTCTTTAGGCTAATCTGGCTCTGAAGGGTAGGTATGCATTTACTGTCCAACTCTCTGCTCTGGGCCGTACTGGCCAAATCCCAAATAATTCCCAGATTTAGTGAGATCAGAATCCCAGCCCTGGGATTCAGCAGTGGGTTACAGGTCATGTGTGAATGTGCCATGTATTGGATGGAGCTGGAAGCTGCTCTTTTTGAGATGCCTGCGCTTAATGTTAGTAAGCTCTTTGCCCCCCGACCCCTGTTTGCTGTTTGGGGGATGACTGTACATTATCGCTCTCCTGGGAGATTATTTACAATGGTTTAAGCTATGCTGATTGCCGCAAGTTGAGGCTGTCAGTAAAGTGCATTATTTGGGGTGCCTTTGTAGCTTAAAAAGAAATAAAAATAAATATTTTTATCCTTGCTTGTATTCTTGGGAACTGCATGCGCACATTAACCGGTCCTTGGAAGCACCTTCTTGTGGCAAGGCACTACTGAGTAAATACTATAATTTCTGTTAAAAAGGTGGTAATTTTAGTCTCTTATTTCTTCTCCCTTATATTTCTCCTCCCGATGTTTGTTCAGCTTGATTGCACAGGAACATGCCTTTAGGCTGGTGTATGTAGAAGGCTGCTGTATGAAGAGTTGTCTTGAGTTTTGGATGGATGTGCTAGGGCATTGATACTGAGGAAAACACAGGCGTGCTATCAAGTTTGTGTTCACAAATCATTTAATTGACTAGGGACCTAAAGGGACAAATCACTCCAATTTATTCATTACATTTTTGTAATCCTAGATTTGAAGAGTTTCCTTTTTGAATTAGATGCGTCACAAATGGGAGAAACCTGCCTCTAGTTTATTTTACGTACCGGAGAACTAGAAATGGTTGGATGTGGATTAATTAGAGCTAGCAGTAATAAATTGTTTTACCCATAGCTCTCAGACTTCATCTTGAAGAGCAGGTTCGTCGCTGTGATTGGAGGTGACATGAGAACTGAGTCATGGACTGAGCCCCATCCAACACTTGCATATAATACATTTCAATTGCTTTTAAATTTGGGATAAAAGGCCATCTCATGAAGACCTTTATTTTTATGCTAAGAGCATGTTTTGTGTTTTTAAGGAAAACTGCATTTTTGGGAGATTGCCTCGTGGCATTTGAAGATAGTTTTTTTTTTCTATAGAAGCTTCGCGTTATATTTTTATTTAAAAAAATGTGAAGTCTATTAGTTGTAGACTAACCTAAGAAATATTAAACTGGGAGATAATTTGCCTTGTCTTCTTTATGCGGTCTTCTTATGCCCTATCTCGGATTTGAACAATGTTACCTTTGGGTACACGATGAAGTCGATGACAGGTCGATGAAGTATGACGACAAAGTCAGGCTTAATTTTAGTATATTTTATACTCAGAAAGTTCACTAAGTTCTTTTACAGTCTGTTTTAAATGCGTCTGTGAGTTGCTTAACCCATGTTTGAAGTGGAAGGAGAAACTTTTCAGCGGGGCAGAACATGTAATCATGGAAAGTGAATAACAGCTTGTGATTATGGAATTGAAACTACTGGTGAGAATTTTTATAGTGGCGTGTAGTTTATATAACTAACCGAATTAAAATTTAACCATATGTGAATATCTTTCCTATTACGGAATACGTTTACTTAAAAAAGAAAAAAAAAAAACAAACCCCAAAGGAATCCAGCAATTACACAGAGTGCATTGCATTTGATCTCTTACCAATCTTTCACAAATAGTATTTTAAAATATGAATTTAATCTTAATGCATACATAATTCTCTCCTATTCCCACTTGTTTGATTTGGACTGCGAAAACAGACCAGCAGCTAATATCTCTGTTTATCGATACCCGCTTCCACATTGCCACCTCCTCGGGGGAGAGCTTTTGCTTTCAGAGCAATGTTTCAGAAGAACTTTTCTGGGCCCAGGGCTGAGCTTTGCTCCCAGCTGGCAGGCTGGCTCCTTCTGAAGGGGGTGGAGGACCGTTTTGACTTACCTGCTCCTTTTTCCATAAGGAAGAAGACATCTGAAAATGGGAAGGGAGGTGGGGAAAAAAAATAATCTACTTTTTCCACTGAGCTGTACGACTTTACTTAGCCAACTTGATATTAAATCCTGATAAAGAGAAAACAGGAACTTTCTCCTTTGCTTAGTTACTTTATGTCGGTATTACATCCTGCTGCACTTAGTGCTAGGTCCTACTTTTTAAGATGCAAATGAGCTGCCACTCTTGATATAAAAGCCTGTTTCCAAGAACTTACGCTTTTTCTACACAAAAATCTAAGTATATTTGGACTAGCCTAAGAGCTTCCATGTGGGATCAGACTACAAGTCTGTAATGCCTGGGCTGCCGTCTCTAATACTTGGCAGTGATGGAGAAAAGGATTAAAAATATATATACAGAGAGAGAGAGAGAGAGAGAGACCTCCCATAGGATATGTCAACCTTTGGCAGCTGATGGTGGGGATGTGCGGTGGGTGCTTTCTTTTATTTGCGACCAAGGCTACACCTGGTTCAGCCGTGCTTAATAGGCCTTGTAGTATAAACCATGTTTCCACCTTTGGCTTTGGTGGCATCCTGTGGGAAGGAGTCTGGCTGTATGAAAAAGCATTGTTTGAACTTGCTGCTCGATAAACAGTGGTAGGAGCAGCAGTGGGGTGGCTCTTCTGGGTGGATTTCTCCGCCCCGGGGGGAGCAGCACTCAAGAGCCGTCTGCAGCTGGCACAGCCTCATCTTTCCGGCCGTTCATCTCCCCTCGTTTCAAGATATCAAAGTTACACCTACACCTCCGCAGCTTGATGACCTGTGGGTTGCATTGCAGGCGCTCGCAGCCTGCTTCCATCTGCCAGGCGTAATTAATGAGACGTGTGCGTCCGTCTATTATAGTATCAGGCTTAGTGTAAACAGTCCTTTTTCCTTTGGAAACACGGCTGCTCAAAAGCATGCTATCACCAAATTGGTATTTGTTTTAATCTACAAGTTGGAAAAATATGTTTTTCTGATTTATTAGGCTGTCATGAGGGCTCCGTACAGTCAGGCCTGAAACTTGCTGTCTCCTGCAATTTCAGCTGGGACTCCCTTCCAAAACTGTGGTGAATCCCATTTTTTCTGAAACACTTAAACATGTTCTGCAATTAGAAGAAGAGCACTTCAGATGAAAATTTGTCTGTTAACAGCAAATTTGGGGCTTAAGTGAATAAGTTATTTCAGCTTTCAAAATGTTCTTTTTAGCTGTGAAAGAGATCTTGTTCCTGAATTTTTGCAGTTCCTTTCACGCTTCTCAGCAAAGTATAGGATGAAGTTTATGAAGAATCAAAGCAAGTTTTCGGCATTGCATGCCACGTGGTGTTTGATGGGTATAGTTTCTTAGCTGTAGGGTGATCTGCTCTAATTTTCTAATTTGGTGCTCTGGCCTTTATTCTGAGTTTATGGATTTGCTTGTAGATCTACTTTCAAAATTTCATGTATGGAGTTTAGTGCTTTAAACCGTTCTTATCCTTTGTGTTATATATAGAAGGATGGAAGAACAAAGCAAAAATTGCACAAATAAACATTTCATGGTATATTCTTATGTATGCAAACTCACGTGTTCATCCTATCAGTAGGGAGCAGGACTTTTTCTAATTATGGTGTCCACCAAGAAATAGCTCAGAAAATTTGAGTAGCCCAGGAAGACAGGAACAAAGGGATGTGACTCATGCAGTGTACGTCTTCCAGGGAGACCAATGAAAATGTGAAGAAAGACACTGAAATTTTGTGTATGTTGTTTTTGGCATCTGTTTGGACCTGCAAAAAACTCACATTTTTATAAGGAAAAATGCTTTTGGATATCTGCTTCTGTCTTATAAATATTTTCAGCAGCTTCAGAAACCAAAACCAGCATTTTGCTGAAAAAAAGTTTTGGTTATGGTTCCTTTGCTCTTTGTTAGTAAAGAGGGAGATTTATTATGATTTACTGTAATAAATATTTTCAGAATACAATAATCTGAAATGAAATATGGGATGCATTGAAGATTTCCCAAAATATGGAATACATTTTTCATATTTTTCATAGAGTACATAATCTTACTTATTTTTTTTTTTTCCGGGATGGAGATTATTAAAAAAAAGACTTTTTTTTTCCACACCAGCAGTTGGTGACATAGTTTGCCGAGCATGCAGTATATAAACAGATGAAAGCTATTTTTGATGTGTCATTGTCTCAGCAAGATGGGAATTGGCAGCGCCGATGAAATGACAAGTACTTGGCGATGTCGACTTTACCACATGGCTGTCAGTCTAGCGATTAAAAAGAACTGGCAGGCGAGGATTGCTGTGGCTTAAGCAGAGGAGCTGATTTTCTACGTTCGGGCCTGATTCTGCGCGTTTTGACTCATTTTGTCGTTCTGAAGTCAGGTGACTTGGCTCGAGTGAGGCAGGGGGCTGTTGCTTGAGCATCTTGGCAGGATGGAGCTCCTTCAGGAGCGGGTCGGCTCCTCTGCAGACCCTCCTGTTGTGCCGCAGGGCGCACACGGACAGACACGTGGACACTCACTGTCAGGGTGTTGCCTTTTCAGCCAGAAGGGTTCAGGCCTTGTCTTCATCCTCGTGCAAAAATCCTCCGTGCAATCTTTCAGCTCTGAACTCTGGGCTGAAGTTGGCCTTTGCTTTTTAAAGCGTTGCTTCCAGTTGGTATTGGATAAGTTGCTTTTTACTGCTGTCTCTGAAATGGGGATCTAAAATAACTGACTGTCCTCTTCAAGGTACCATGCAGGAGGGATTTCATCCTTTAAATTAGCAAGTTAGCTGAACACCGTTAATGAGGAGCTTGATCTGTTGATTGGTACGGGGAGGGGCAGACACCATGCCTAAATCTCGGAATTTTCTCTCCAGCGGGTGGGGGTGTGCATGCCCCAGCCATGCCACTTTTTGTGGCCTGGTGAAGGGGTAACCTTGTTGCATAAAAGGTTTTTTATTGTATTTTATTTTAGTGTCACGGTTTAAAGGCTAATGGGAAGGCTGCAGAAGTGCTTAAAGGGCTCCTTGTGGAGGGCCCAGCAAAGGCCCTTTGTTCGGTGTGCAGGCTCCGGCCTGGCTCACTTGATGGCAGCCAGGGGATAAATAACCACAAGACATGTGCAAAGCAAAGGATTT